>OY728150.1:1410474371-1410894906 GCA_963277665.1 Viscum album
TCATTTACAACATAGAGTCTTATAAAATATTCTGATTTCATAGGAAATATTAATAAATACTTCAAAAAAAGTATCGTATACCTATGGTGATATTTTTAGATTGTACCATATGACCAAATTCATCATTTTAAATTTGTGTTTCATTGAGTACGGTTCCTCACCCCAAGAAATCCATATCCCTGACTAGTGTTATGATATATGATAGAAGATGATTTCAATGTGGTAACCCTTGAACATTATTCATATACCACATCTCATAGACACATGTTAAACTATAGTGTGACATAAAATGTGAGTGACTTATTATATGGCTTCAAAGGTTTTATTCTTGTGTATCGATTTTTATATGAGATACATTGACATAAAAAATTTGTGATAGGTTAACAATACATCACACTAGTGGATGGTGATTTATTTTTATATATTGATTTTATGTATTATTTCTCAAAAACAATATCATTAAAATGTGAGTGAATTATTAGAAAGAATTTTTTGAGTTATGGAAATATCATTAAATGTATGAGTTTTAGCATATATTTTTGGTCCCCACATCAATTTAATTTTCATTCCATATGGTTCCCAAACTGTATCAATTTTCGACAAAACAACTTATAACCTTGATGATTGTTCATATCTAATATCCCAATGAGTGTGTATATTAGATTCCAACATTTAGACTAACTATATTTTATTTTTAAATTATTTCCATATATATATTTTTATGATTTACCATTTATATTTAAACTTATCAATTATTATTATATATAATTAATAATTATATTTATTAAATATGCATATATTTGTTTTATATTTCAAAATTGGATTACTTTTAAATTATGGAATATTTCATATAAATATAAAATTGCATCTTCAAACTATATTTTCTTTTTTTTAATTATTTATATGTATATATTTTTTGATTTATCATTTATATTTCAAATTTTCTGGCATTATTATATAGAATTTATAGTTATATTTTTCAAATACACATATATTTGTTTTATATTTCAATATTGTGTTACTTTCACATTATGGAATATTTCATATAAATATAAAACTAGATGATATTAACAAGACATATATTTTTGATATTTGTTATAGGTAAAAATGAGTCAAATTTGGATTACAGTACATCGAATGAGTGATGAATATAAGGAAGGTATTGATGTTTTTTTTGCATTTCCAAAATTAAATTATCCAAAAAATGACATGTTTTAATATCCATGCCTGAAATATTTAAATAAAAAGATGTTGAAAAGTATAGAGATTAATGATGATTTAATTTTTCATTATTTTAAAATGAGTTATAGCCCTTGGATTTGGCATGGTGAAACTTGGAAGAATTTCAGATTTATTGATGATGATGATTTTTCAGGATGGTAACTATGATGAAATTAAAGAAATGATTTATGATATTAAAGTATAGGTAATTGATAAAGAATCAAAAATTGATCATCTATATGGTGATGATAAAAACCCATTGTATCTTGGTGGTAAAAGATTTTATAGTTTTTTCTATGGTGTTATGATTAATTAACTTGAAGTTGAAACATGGTTGGAGTGAATTTTTTTACTAATTTGCTATAATTGTTGAAAGATATTCTTCCTAAAGAGAATTATATTCCTGATTCACATTATAAAGCGAATAAAATACTATTTATATTGGGATTAGGGTATAAAAAAAATACATGCCTAAAAAAATGATTGTGTGCTATATAGGATGGAATATGAATTTCTGTCAGAGTTTCCAAAATGTGGGACATCATGGTATAAGTTGAATGAAAAATCACATGCTGATATAAATGTTATAGAGACCTCTGCCAAGGTATTTTGTTATGGTCCTATAATTACTCATTTGAAACATTTATTTTCTAATTCACATGATATAAATAGGTTAATATGTCATGCCAATGAGTAGATATGTGTTGGAAAAATATGCCATCCAACTAATTGTCCACAATGGAAGAAAATTTATCAACAATTTTATTCTTTTGGAAATGGAGTAAGAAATCTCTGAATTGGACTGTTAATGGAGGGAATGAATCCATATTGAATCCTTAGTAGCAGACATAGTTCATGGAATGTTTTCTTTGTATTTTACAACTTTTCTCCTAAATTTTTTATGAAGCAAAAATATGTCATGTTGAGTTTATGATCTTAGGATCAAAACAACTCGAAAATGAAATTGATTTTTTCTTTTCACCATTAATTGATTATTTGAAAATCATATTGGAGGATGGTATTTGGGTGTATGGTTTTTATAAAATGTAATATTTTCAACTGCAGGCAATGATTATGTTCACTATAAATGACTTTCCAACTTTTGGAAATTTTTCTGGATATAATGTTAAGAGGCATAAAGAATGTCTAATTTTTGAACAACAGACTTCATATTATCAACTTCATCATGGGACAAAAACAGTATCCATGTTTCATCAAACGTTTTTTTTCAATGGATCACTATTATAGAACATTAAAAAAGGAATTCAATGCTTTACAAGAATTTGATATTTCTCTAAAAACATTATCCACTAAACATTATTTTGAGAGGGTGAAAAAACATGATGTGACATTTGGAAAGCACATAAATCTAGTAATGATAAAAATATTTAGAAGAAACGGTCATTATTTTTTGAGCTACCATATTTTAGATATCCTGTGGAGAAACATAATGTTGATGTAATTCACAAGGAGAAGAATGTCTATGTTAACTTGATTATAACATTTTTATATATTAAAGGAAATACTAAAGATGGGTTGATTGCAAGATTGGAATTACTGTCAATGGGAATATGTTTGGAGTTAGCTCCCACTCTAGATGGAAGGTGAACATTTATTCCCCCAGCTTGTTATACATTATCAAATAGGGAGAAAATTAGCTTTTGTCAATGTATTCGTGATATAAAAGTGCCACAAGGTTATTCTTTAAATGTAAAAAATATTGTGTCTTTAAAATATTTAGTGTTGATAGGTATGAAATCTCATGAATATCACGTCATGATGAAACAACTTCTACCAGTTTAATTGCATGGAATATTTCCCATAAATGTCAGAAATACTATTATGAAGGTGTGTTATTTTTTCCATTCAATTTGTAATAAGGAGATCGATCTGATTGTTTGGAATTGTTTTTGAAAACAAATCAATTTCTATACTTTGTTGATTGGAAATGTACTTTCATCAATTTGTTTTGACATAATGGAGCATTTAATGGTTCATTTGGTTCGAGAAATTAAGCTATGCGGGCTTGTATATCTATATTGGATTTATATTTTTGAAAGATATATAAAGATATAGATGGTGTGTTTTAGGAATACATATAGACCTGAAGCCTCCATTATTTAAAAGTATATTTTTGAGGAGGTTGTAGAGTTTATTACAAGCTATTTTTTTATGGTGGAGCACATTGGATTGCCCCTATCTCACTATGAATGAGTTAATTATGGGGGAAAGGGGATTCTAGGATTGAGAGTCAAATCTTTGTCTGGTGAACAGATAAAAAAGGTACATTTATACATATTAAGTGACATAGATGATTATCAACCATAAATAAAATTTCATATTAATGTGTTGAAACAATTTCATCCAAAGAAAAAAAGAAATGTTGATTTTGAATGAGAATAACAATTTTTTCCATGGTATAAAAATACCATGCTTGGTAGATCAGATGCATCAGAAACATTAAGATGGTTAGTGGGTGGTCCATGTTTAAATGTAGTAACATGTTCTGGGTATGAAATTAATGGATATAAATTTCATAAAAAAGATCAGGACAACAAAATTGCAGTTCAGAATAGTGGTGTATCGATGTTTGCTAAAGCAATGCATTTTTTGAGTTCTAAAGACAAAAACCCCATTTGTACATAAAGTGAATATTATGGAGTAATTTAATAAATATGGGAGGTTGAATACATTCAATTTAAAGTTTATAGTGTTTAAATGAAAATTGGATTTTGGTGACAACAATGTCAAACATGATAAATTTGGAATGACACTTGTTAATTTAAATAGATTGGAAGGAAATAGATGAAAAAAAAAATTTATATGTTCTTGATAAACCCAATATATAGTGGTCTATTTTCTTACAAAAAAAATATTGATTATTTTTAACTTGACGAAGATTCTTATTTATGTGAAATCCATAATTCCATGGAATTATTAATAGATAATAATGAAGAGCACATCGTAGATATGGTTTGTGCCATAAGGAAAGATCATGATGAAGGGATTTGGGAAAAAATCCTTTAGTACATTCCTATTATCACATGTAACATATGTTTATTTCTCATTTAATTTTATAAATTTTATATAATGTTAGATATGTTAATTTGATTTTCTTTATTAAAACACTTATTAAAACTAATAAGTTAAAATGTTTGTTTATATTTGTTTAGTTTTTTTTACTTTACCATGTTCACCCTTACATAACTTATCTATTTATTGATTTTTTTGAAATAAAATTATTTTGAATATAATATGTTAAATAAAAAAATGATTTATAAGATTATATAGAGAAAATATTATTTTTTGTGTTAAAAATAATTTATTAAGTCTGACCATTTTTAATATCCATACACCATTTTAGATTTTTTTCATTCATTTACATGAAATTTTTTATATCATTAATGTTGTTATCATTTTAATTAACTATAAAAATACGAATAATAATTTGTTATGTTTTAGTTTACTTTTTTGTTTCATAATTTTTCAATTGTTATTTACATTAATATGGTAAGTTGAATTTGTATATTTGAGTACTAATTTTTTGTTGCTTTGATTTGTAGGATAATGTCAGATTAATAAACTGATCAACCACATACTTATGGATATGAGCATACTCATAACTTTAGGGAGGAATGTGCACATTCTCCTCTTGATGATCCTCATCCTTCTTTACAAGATTCATATTCACCCTCAAAGCCAAAGAAGAGTTTGAGGGTTGGTAAATGTGGAACCACACATTTAACAAAATTATCAGTTACTTATAGCTAGGACCAGAGGATATAGATAGATATTGATGATAATGGTACTCCAAGAAGTTCAAATTAAAAACAATCCAAAACTTTTGTATTAGTTCAGGGTAAAAGATTACTTAGTATTTTGATTAATGATTGGAGAAGTGTTGAAAAATTAACAATATCTTAGTTGTGGGAGACCATTTTGTTAAGCTCATTTTTTATTATTTTACTAATGTCGAAATGATTATAGTAATATATTTACCCCCTTCTTATCAAATAAAATATGATACACCTAACACTGGATAAGTAAGGAAGAAATGTTTATCATTAGCTGCTAGAAGATAGATCTATTTCAAATCAACCCTCACATCAAATTTCATTTTTGGTCATAAGAAATATGAAAATAAAAGTCAAATATATCCTTTTATAGATGAAGAAACATGGAAGAAATTTTTTGAAAGTAAAAGACAAGAATCATTTTTGGTAAATGTAATGTAAAATTTTAGAGTTTTTTTATATTAGTTATCTTATTAATGATTTCTTATTATTAATTTATAGAAATAGAAGAATCATTAGGAGAAAAATCTAGAAATTTATGCCCTCATAAATTATCTTGGGGAGGGTATACGTTACTCGAAGAACAAATAATGGATGAAAATTTTCAAAAACTGAGATCTGAGTCCACAAGCTCTGGTGAGGTTGCCCCTCTAACCCCCCGAAAAGACATGAAAAATGGAAGAGTCCTAGATGAGAAAAAAGGACAATATATTATATAAGATTCAATGTTTTTGGCTGATAGGATTGTAAGATGTTTAATTTATTTATGTATTTAACTTAATTCAATTATTTTCATATAAATTGAATCATTATAGAATTTTTATAATAATTCATACGTAATTTTCTTGAGGAGCAGAGAACACGGGGGTCCTTATAGCTGAGAGTAGGAAGGATATTTTATCTACAACATTGGGAAATCCCAAACACCTGGTTTGTGTGTGAGGATACCCGATAGGTGTATTAGTAAGAAAAGTATTACCATGTTATCAAACTTCTATAATGGATGTTTTTTTATAAAAAAAATAGAATATTTAGAGGTTGAAGATCACAATATTAATGATACGAAGGAGGATAAGATTAGATCATTGTTACATTACATGTTTAAAGACATAAAAATACAATTTTAGACTATAGCTCCCACTCCTCCACCTCTACCAGTAGCTCCCACTCCTCCACCTCCACCGTAGACACCGCTTTTTATCCTACTCCTATACCCCCCTCATCCACAACTTCCTAGTTACTCTGAGTTATATGTTGATGACCCTCAGTATCATATTGTTATATATGGGATGATATATTATATTGGAGATATTGTTCATCATCAGTAGTTATAGAAAGAGAATCAAAGGGTCACTATACAAGATATTATAGATTTATTAGTTGTAGTACCGTTACCTACAGATGAGGTGAGGAATGTTCGACAAAGTATCAACCACTTTTTAGTATGTCCATATAGACTTATACGACATAATAACATATATATATTTGTATATTTTATCTTCATTTTCATATTATTATTTTTTAAAAAAAATTAAAGTTAATATATTTATCTATTTATTTACAGTAATACTTTAAAGGTAAAGAAATAATGTATAGCCAACAATAAAGAAAAAGGGATATGAATTTAGATATAGATTCTTGTAATCCTAACATATTGTCAAGACATTCAAAAAATTTGTTAGGTGTTTATAAGATTCTGATGGATGCTAATGTATGTAGGAATGCAATTACTGTAAGGATTTTGGAAAATAAAATCTTAGAGCTTGTTACTATAGATAATTTGGGCATCAACATGATGCATGTTTTTTTCCATGTAAGTCTAAATATAATCTTTCCCTACATTAAATTTATTGAAAATTTATACTTATGTCTATTTTTTATTAGGTATCTTTATAAAATGGGTGAGGAGAATGACCAGATATATTTATATGGATTTATGGACCTACAATTCACTCCACCTAAAGCATGAACAATGATAGAAGAAGAAATAACAGTTTATATTGCTGAAATATTTGAACAGAATATAATTACTCAGTGATGGATGTTTCCCTGTGTTGAGAGGTATGAAACATATATATCAAAAAGTGTTATTTATCTTTTAACATAATTACCACTAACATTAAATGTTCTTTCATATCAGTGACCATTGGATGTTAGTTGTATTGTTTACGAGGGAGAAGATACTTTACTGGATATGCTCTATCCATGGTGATGTGTGAGGAAATTTTAAGAATGTATTGGAACTGTAAGTTTAATTCATAATAGTTGATTATATTATAATTGATTTTAAATTTTGTGCATTTATATTATTTACTAAAAGGGTATGGAATTTCTTTCAAAATACTACAAAGAAAAAATAGTGACAAGATAAAATATGTAAAAGTAAAGTTGGAGTTTCATTTACAATTAATACATTTTCGATATATTTCTTGAAAATATTATTTTGAATTGACAAACTAATTTTAAAAACATTTTAATAAACTAAATGGCATAAAATAATGTGGTTATTATGTGTAGAGATTTATAAACAAAATAATTACAACTAAAATAGTTACGAAGTTCAATTAGGTTAGATTTATTTATAAACTATTCCTTAATATTTCAATTGTTTTATTCTTTATACAAGTTAAATTCTTTCATTTTAATTTTTATATTTTTGATGACTCTCGTCCTTAGAGTGAACAAGAGATGACACACTTACATGTGGAATAAGGAAATTATTTTACAGGTTTGGTTGGATTTTATTTTATTTTTTTGTTGATATTGTAATTTTGAATGTTGTAATTGTAAATGTGTATTTTCTAGTTGTTTTGGTTGGATTTTAGTTTTTTTTAGTTAATATTGTAATTTTTAATGTTGTAACTATAAATATGTATTTGATATTTGTTTTTATACTATTTTTTTTCTCCTTATTTGTGTTTGTTTGTTGTGTTGGTCGACATTAAAGGGGAAGGTTTAAATGATATATTTAAACAAAATTCTACATCAGTTATTTTACAACCGATTTTAAAAACCCCTATTCATGGATTTCCATATCAGTTATTTTGTAACCAACGTGGAAAATGGTTTTCAACAACATTTATTTTATAACCAACATAAAAAAACCTTTATTTCAATGGTTTACCAAGTCCGTTATGTAAGAACCGACGTGGAATAGGCTATTTTACACCAGTTATTTAATAATCAAGTTAAAATATCCTCAATGTTGAAGATTTTCCACATCAGTTATCTATATAACTAATGTGGAATAAGATTTTTTACATTGGTTATTAAATAAATGACATAAAAATCATCTATGTTGATGTTTTTCCTCTCCGGTTATGATGAAACTGATGTGGAAGATTGTTTTTACATCAGTTATTTAATAACCAATGTGAAAAACTAGATCCATGATGAATTTAGAACATCCATTTTTTTAACTGATGTTAAAGACATATTTATAATGTCACCTTCAATAACATCAGCTAATAACTGTCATAAAAAAGAAAAAATAGAAATTAAAAAGCATTTATTCACTAGTGAACATCCCTTCTTTAATCCAAAACTGACATTTATGAAAAAATTTATATAGATGGTGATCTATCAGGATTCCCAAAACAACCTTTTTATAGTTGGAGTGGTCTTCCTCTATATTGGAATTAACAAATATATTATAAGAATACAAAACCACAAAGGTTTCGAAAAATAGAAAATTATCTAGTTCATTTAGGCTATAAATACCAAAATAGAATTAGTAGGGCCAAATAGTTTAACCAAAAACTCATAGTGTCTATACCATATTATAAAGGTGGTATTATTGATATCATCCTCTCTGACCCTTAAGAAATGGAACCGTGATTTTGAAAATATCTTAGAAAACCAATACCTATCACATATTTGATAACAAATATCATTAATTCAGGGAAATTGTTATTTATTATTAGCTATCACCTGATTGGGATGAAAATATTCTATTCAAAGAAGAAAAATATTGTCAACCTATTTATAACTAATACCAGTGACACCCATTGTGACACACTAGGATGAGTAAATCCCTTTATCTCAAGGTGTTCTAACAACAGTTACAATTTTTTCAACTTGATTTGAGATATATAGTATGGAGGTAATGAAATGGGTCATGTCCTAATTAGTATATACATAGTGAAATCAACCTATCATTGGGAACATGACCCAATTTTTTATGGAAACATATCGTTGTACGAGTCTATGACCACAGGAAGAAAACTAACGTAAAATTGATCTATGATGTCACGACCCGTCCTCGGGGCCCATGCCGTGACTACCCCAAGCCTGCCTTCCAAAGGCCAGGGGCTGGCAACTAGCACCAAAGGCGTAAATCCCGATAACTGGGAAGACATTGCCTTTATAAAAGTAAACAAAACATCCCAGAGTACAAGAAGAAGTAATACACTAAGTATAAAAGAAAGTGTTGAAAAGTAGGTGGGCCAGAATACAAACCCAACTGAAAGTACAACTACAACTGAACGAAAGTACAACAGAAAAAGACAAACAACTGGAAGAAAGGAAGCAGCTCTTGGGTTGTCCTCCTCGGATCCTACCTGAAGGGTAAGTACAGATAGCGCAGATCCTGGATCATCAACCATATATTCTTCCTGAAGGGTAGGTACAGATAGCCTCCAAAATACTCTCTCCTGTCAACCTCCTCCGAGTATCATCTCTTCTTAAAGTCCACCTTCGGATACTGACTCGACGTGAGATCCACCACTGGGTACTGTCTAGCCCTCGTACACTCGGCCTTTGTCAGCGCTGCCCATCGTCTGCAACCAACACAACGAGGTGCGGGCATATCCCGTGCAGGGGTGAGTATAACAATACTCAGTAGGGACCCCGAGACCCTCAAGGTCTCACTAAATCCAACAAGGATAACCACAAAGAAGGATCTCAACAGATAACCCTTACTTAGGTATAAGCCCATACTTATACCTAAGTTATCAAGTAACCCATCTCAATCATGAGTAAACACAAAGGTTATGAAATCAACGGATAACCACCACCCAGGTATATGCCCATACATATATCTAAGTTATCAAGTGACCCATGTCAATCATGAGTTAAACACAAAGGTCATAGACTCAGCTCAAACCAGGATTTTTATTATTGAAACCATAACTGCTAAAGAGCCCCGTCTCTGGAGTGTATAGTGGTCCTGTCACGAATCTGAGGTACTGCTCACTAACCTAAGACTACTGAGGTACTCCTCCTGTCGAGTACCGCGGGTCAGCCACCCAAACACAGTAGTGCTTCCCGTCGGGGTATGCCACCCAAACATAGTAGTGCACACCCTTTAATAACCTGCAGAGGTACTCTCCGGACGAGTACCACGGTTCTGCACTTTCACACAGTAGTGCTCCGTCCTCCAGGGGTCTGCACCCAAACAAAGTAGTGCTTCATCCACTGGGCTAGTCGACTCACTCCAAGTTGAGTCGGTCAAGCAGTCGTCAGGTCTCAGCCGGCCACACGGTCTCCATACTCCGTACGCTCGTCTCCAAGAGGGTCTGCTCCACGAGCTACAGGTTGATACTCTAAGTATCTCAAAGTCCCACAAATAAGTATCTCAAAGGACCGCCTCATCATAGGGGTCTCAATGCAACATACGGCGCTTCAATCGGACGTCGGGTCTGTGAGTTATTAGCTTTTTCGTCCCAGGGGCCCGGTTGGTTTTGTGTGCGAACCAACCTGGCCATATCTCAACTATACCCCGAACTCTCATAGGGTATACCCATAGTGACTTTTTCTCAACATGATCACCAACGTCGCTGATGGTTCTTCAAACGGACGTCCATTCTGAAAGTTATCAGCTTTTCCATTCCAGGGGCCCGGTTGGATTTCGGGTACAATCCAACCCAGCCACTATCCAACTGCAACCAAAACTCAGGAAAAGTATGCCAAAAGTTCTGTCTCATCAAGAGGAAACCAACAAAGTCGACGACACGTCAATCGGACGTCCGGAGCTCAAGATATAAGCGTTTCCGCTCCGAGGGCCCGGTTGGTTTCGTGTTCGAACCAACCCAGCCATACCCAAAGTTCTCCGAAACCCTGAGTGTAATATACCAAAATGACCGCCTCGATCCAGGATCGCTACGCAACTGACGGTGTGTTGATCGGAGGTCTGTGGCCCAAGATATGGGCATTTGAACGGAAACTGCCCGAAAATAGGGGGTTCGGGCCCGGTCTAACCCGGCCCGGCCCGGCCTGGGCGGCTCGGCCCGCTGGCCTGCCGTGCTGGCGTGACCACGTGGCCGTTTGGATGAGCGGAACAGGGGGGTGCGGTTGCCCCCCCCCCCCCCCCGTGAAAGAAGCTGCGGGCCCCGTGTGGGGGCCGCTCCCTACTAGCGACACGGCCCAGCGCCGCGTCGTCCTCAGTCCCGCACGGCCGCGGGACCAGCCGCATGATGCCGGCACCGCCGTGCCGGCGTGGCGCACAAGCAGGACTTTTCGCTGACCACCGGACGCACTCTGGTGGTCCGTTTTGCTCGCCGCCTTCGCCAACAGTCCTCCCGGGACCCGACCTTCACTGCGGAGGCTTCAAATTGACTTTGCATCCTCGTTTGTCGTCGTCCGTCAATCCGCACACAACGATAAACCAGAGGAGTCTTCGAATCACCTCCACAGCCCCGACTCCGGCCGCGGTTTTGTTCGGCCTCAACGGCGCGGCGCGACGGCGTCGCGCTTCTTCGTCGCGTTCTTTCTTATTTCCACGCGGTGTCGTTGCACCGCGTCGCCTTTATTCGTGCCGCAACGAACAAAACAACAAAGGGGGAGGAGATTCGGTCGTGTTCGTGTGGTCCGACCTCCTCCCATTTAGTTGATAACAAGCGGCCCAAAAGATGAAGAACGACAAGGATTTTTCACGAACAAAAGTAATCAACCCAAATAGTTTTCCCCGAAATCAAGAATTCCCAACCCGCAAACATATTCTTCGCGGATCAAATTAATATTTAGTTGATCCGCGTTCTTAGATTTAGAAGGACGTAAACAAGGGTTCACTAACAATCAAAAATAAATTCCCTACCTCGATCGTAGTTGAACGAAGGCTCATCGTGGAATTGCACGTCGCGGAAGAAGGCGTCGCGGAAGGGGGATCATCGCGTCGCGGAGAAAAGATTTGTCGGCATCGCGTCGTGGATCTCCGATGATCCGACATTCTTGTTGACCTTCGTCGAAGGTCGGCATTATTCGAGTTCTTTGCATTCTTCATGTTCTTCGACGAAGAAGGAAGAACATCGAGACTTTGTGCCATTCTCTCCAAAATCCTCCCGCACAAGCCAAGCAACAACAATAATAAAATAAGACACCTTATTATTTTATTACTGAAGCCTTCAGTTTGAAATTAAAAATTGTATCAAACAATTAACTCAATTAATTGCAACGTTTTAAACTGCCCAATTAATAGAGGTGTTTAATATTTAATTAAACGCACGAGTTGACTTCGTTTAATAGGTGGGTGAGGGTGTGTTACTTTAATCAAAAAGGGGTTGAGGAAGTTGAAAGGGTTGGGCTCGTGTGGGCGCCACCCCACTAATATCCTACCTAGCGGATTAGTTAGGATGTGGGTCCCAATGAACCACTTAGCTTAGGTTAGCACTTCCTTGAATAAAAATAAAATCTGTTGCACAGTATTTTATTTTATTCTTTAGTTAACCCAATTAAATAAAAATCTACCCGAGAAAATGCAACTCCGGAAAAGGTGTTATTAAGCAATTACCGGTGCTGTGATTCCATCGGTGCCCTCGGATTTCAATTCTGAGCACCGGTTCAAAAGTTAGAAAAACCTGCTCGTTCGTTCATTGAACATACCCGAGCTAAACTTCGGAAAATGATTCCGGGCACACCGGGCCTCCGAATCAGGTGCCGTCAGAAACTGCATTCTTTTAAAATCCCAAAGAAAATTAAGAAGAAAATTTCCATTGAATTTTATGGTTCTTTAAATTACTCCCACCTCAGGGCTTTACGTCCTTGTAAATCTTTAACACAAACTAGGGATACAAAAATGGTATTCAGCACGCATCTAAGCCTTCCGCTCCCATGTGCTTACCTAGAGGTTACCGTACTGCTAGTGAAAGCGCACCCGAGGAATCGACCATCCTCGTAGGATCTGTTCCTATCGATCCTCGATCCCAACTGGAATCTCTGCGTATGTTGCCCTATCATCGATGCCCAACTCCCTGAGGTCGATGATATGTGAAGGATCATGCACGTATCTCCTCAGTTGAGATACGTGGAAGTCATCGTGCACCTGGTGAAACTAAGGTGGATGGGTCAAGCGGTAAACCACCTCACCTACCCAGCTGAGGACCTAGAAAGGTCCGTTGAACCTCGGAGATAAATTGTCACCTCAGCCACATCTCTGTAAACCTCATCGAGGTGAGACCCGTATAAAGACGTGATCGTCATCCTCGAACTCTAGAGATCTCCAATTCCTATTAGAACTAAAACTCAAAACGACTGCTTCCACGAGGGTAAGGTTGACCGACTCAAGAGTGATCGGGCACACCCTCCTATGCATGAGTTTATCCTGTGCGGCCTGGGGTTTCCTTTTCACCGACCAAGTAAAACCCATCCCGACGTCGTAGTTAAACCACATCCTTTTTTCCTAATACCGTCAATTTTTATATGAACTGTGATTGCCCAGTCCATACTCAAACCAACATTGTAAGGCCTCGATGCTGCCACCAAGAGATTCCAACCGAAACTCTCACCTCGAGGGTCTGACCACACCGTTGGCATAAGTGTGATTATCGAGACTTCTCCCAAGGTATCTCTAGACGTGAGGGTCAAGTCTACGGCTTACCGGAAACTCTAGGTCTGGGACAAGATTTGTGGAAGGATGGAATGATTCATATCAACGTCTATTACTACAGCAGCTAGTAGTGGACACAAACTGTTCCTTGAATCATTTTTAGAGCCATTGGGTCACACTCCTTGACCGCATGCAGCCGCACTCTTCCTCCGCCCTCCATCTCCCTGAGCCTGGCAGGGAAAACTAAGGCGGGTGGTTGTAGCATGTTAAAATGTACACCACCTCATGCTGCTCTCCTAGCTCTGCCTCCACGTCTGCTACTTCACAGACTCATCTCTCCTTAAAGCTTCCTCTTCTTGAAACATTTAACACGCTCGAGTCTCTAAGACTGGTGCTGGTTTCCTGTTTCATACTGCACTGTGCAGTCTTCATCCGCTCCTGGATGATCTGCACCTTCTTTGCGTACGATCTGAAAGAGCTACTAAGATTTCTCCCTTGTCAAAAAGAGAAACTCGGTCTCATCCCCCGGATGAACCACTCCCATTGCCTAAAATAATCAATCCTGACATGAATGATGCATTCATGCCATGGATGACTTCGTAAGGCCTCGAAGTAACTACCAAGAGATCCAACCATCACTCTCACCTCCAAGGGTTGAGTCATGCTGTCGGTATCAGTGTGAGGTCACTGGGTCTTCTCTAGTATAAATCTCGAAAGTGAGGGTCAAGTCAACAGTTTTAACTGGGACCTCTCAGTATCAACCAAAAAAAATGACAGGAAAGCAAACATCACAAAGTTAAGTGTCTTTTTATTATTGCATCTCTTAGTACAAAGACACGAATACAATAGTAACATGGAACTAGAAGTACAAGGGATGTATCCACTAGTTCCACTCCTATCCACCTACTCCCGGAGCTCTACTGCCTTGTCCACTGCTCGGCTGTTGCTCAGGCACCTGCCGCTACTTCTGCCTCGGTGGCTCCTCCAACGCCTGCAGATCGACTGTGTGAGGAGTCGGACAGTCACGTGCCATGTGACCCTTCCTGCCGTAGGAGAAACACTATCTGTTTCTGGAACTCCTGGCTCTGACTCCACCCCGGGTGCCCTGCACTACTGATCCTAGAACCTGAGGTCTCCCACCTGCTGGTCTAGTCCTCTTGGACCTATGCATCATCTATCTACTTCCTACAGTCGACTCGGCTACTGAAGGGAAAACATGCGGCAAAGGAAGCGGCTCCTAAACACACTTGGGGTGCAGAGCTACTGGTACAAACTCCACCCTGAATAAGGTCTCGAAGTCTCCCCATGTGAAGGTCATCTCATCGCAAAACTGGAACAAGAGGCTCCACCACCTGCCTGTTGCTTCCTGAAAGAGGCTGGTAGCAAAGATCACCATGAATTCTGCTGGCGTCCCCACTAGCTTGAAGACTCTCACCATAGCCTCCAGCCAATCCTCAGCCGCCTGCGGGTCTGTCTCTCCACGGAACTTGGGTGGTCTCTGGCGCTGGAACTCGTACAACACACTCAAGTGGTGTGCATCGCCTACTGCTGGGGCTGGTGGCATCGGTGGCCCAACGTATGGTAGTACCACTGGTGCCTCCGCTGGTGCCTCAACTGCAAGAGGGCCCTGTACCGAAGCCCCATCGCTCGGCAGGCTGTCAGTATGCACATCCCTCTGGGATCTACCTGGTCGTCCAGGGAAAGGCATCCTGAAAGAAACATACGTGACATGGTCAAACGATTTATACCTGATGAGCTGACCTGGTTTGAGCTGACTTTTAAAAACTTCTGGAAACACATACGCAATCAGTGTTTTCGTGCACAAAGTTGGAAATCAGTTGTCAGGGTCCTGGTGTATGGATACGTCGGCCACCCGCACCAACACTGGACTCCCTAAACTGAAAACCACACTCGGTACCCTTAACTCTATTGCTTCACAGAAAGAAAAAATATCAGAGTTATAAGTTCTGTGGTAGAACCTCCCTCTAATACCAATTTGTCACAACCCGTCCTCAGGGCCCGTGCCGTGACTACCCCAAGCCCGCCTTCCATAGGCCAGGGGCTGGCGACTAGCACCAAAGGCGTAAATCCCGATAACTGGGAAGGAACTACCTTTATAAAATTAAAAAAAACATCACAGAGTACAAGCAGAAGTAATACACTAAGTACAAAAGAAAGTGTTGAAAAGTAAGTGGGCCAGAATACAAACCCAACTGAAAGTACAGCTACAACTGAACGAAAGTACAACAGAAAAAGACAAACAACTGGAAGAAAGGAAGCAGCTCCTGGGTTGTCCTCCTCAGATCCTACCTGAAGGGTAGGTACAAATAGCGCAGCTCCTGGATCGTCCACCACGGATCCTACCTAAAGGGTAGGTACAGATAGTCTCCACAACGCTCTCACCTGTCAACCTCCTCCGATTATCATCTCTTCTTGAAGTCCACTTTCGGATACTAACTCGACGTGAGATCCACCGCCGGGTACCATCTAGCCCTTGTACACTCAGCCTTTGTCAGCGCTGCCCGTCGTCTGCAACCAACACAACGAGGTGCGGGAATAGGCCGTGCAGGGGTGAGTATAACGATACTCAGTAGGGATCTCGAGACCCTCAAGTTCTCACTAAATCCAACAAGGATAACCACAAATAAGGATCTCAACAGATAACCCTTACTTAGGTATAAGCCCATACTTATACCTAAGTTATCAAGTAACCCATATCAATCATGAGGAAACACAAAGGTTAAGAAATCAATGGATAACCACCACCCAGGTATATTCCCATATATATATCTAAGTTATCAAGTGACCCATCTCAATCATGAGGTAAACAAAAAGGTCATAGACTCAGCCAAACCAGGATTTTTATTATCGAAACCGTAACTGCTGAAGAGCCCTGTCTCTGGAGTGTAAAGTGGTTCTGTCACGACTCCGAGGTACTGCTCACTAACCTAATACTACTGAGGTACTCCTCCTATCGAGTATTGCGGGTCATCCACCCAAACACAGTAGTGCTTCCCACCGGGGTATGCCACCCAAACACAGTAGTTCACACCCCCTAATAGCATGTAGTGATACTCTCCGGATGAGTACCGCGGGTCTGCACTGTCACACAGTAGTGCACCATCCGCCATGGTTCTGCACCCAAACAAATTAGTGCTCCGTCCACTGGGCTAGTCGACTCACTCCAAGTCGAGTCGGTCAAGCAGTCGTCATGTTTCAGCCGACCACACGGTCTCTGTACTCCGTACGCTCGTCTCCGGGAGGGTCCGCTTCATGAGCTACGGGTCGATACTCCAAGTATCTCAAAGTCCCACGAAGAAGTATCTCAAAGGACCGCCTCATCATAGGAGTCTCAACGCAACAGACGGCGCGTCAATCGGACGCCCGGTCTGTGAGTTATTAGCCTTTTGGCCTAGAGGCCCGGTTGGTTTTGTGTGCGAACCAACCTGGATGTATCTAAACTGTACCCCGAACTCTCATAGGGTATACTCATAGGGACTGTTTCTCAACGTGATCACCAACGTCGCTGGCGGTTCGTCAAACGGACGTCCAGTCTGAAAGTTATCAGCTTTTCCGTTCCAGGGGCCCGGTTGGATTTCGGGTACAATCCAACTCGGCCACTATCCAACAGCAACCAAAACTCAGGCGAAGTATGCCAAAAGTTCCATCTCATCAAAATGAAACCAACAAAGTCGACGACACGTCAATCAGACGTCCGGATCTCAAGATATAAGCGTTTCCGCTCTGAGGGGCCGGTTGATTTTTTGTTCGAACCAACCCAACCATACCCAAAGTTCTCTGAAACCCTGAGTGTAATATAACGAAATGACCGAATCAATCCAAGAACCGCTATGCCACTGACGGTGCATCGATTGGAGGTCTATGGCCCAAGATATGGGTGTTTGAACGGAAACTGCCCGAAAATAGGGGGTTCGGGCCCGGTCCGACCCGGCCCGAGACCCCCTGGGTCATCCTGAACCAGGTCGACCCGAACCGGATCTGGGTCTGGCCCAATAGGGTGTGGCGCGGCCTGGCCGGCTGGCCTGCCGCGCTGGCGCGGCCGCGTGGCCCCTCGGCTGTCCTGCTGAGCGGAACAGGGGGTTGCGGTTGCCCCCCCCCCCCCCGTGAAAGAAGTCGCGGCCCCCGCGTGGGGGCCGCTCCATGCTAGCGACGCGGCCCAGTGCCGCGTCGTCCTTGGTCCCGCGCGGTCGCGGGACCAGCTGCCTGCCGTCACGGCTTTAGCCACGGCGGCCCTTCCGGGCGGCGCACCGGCATGAATTTCTGCGGACCACTGGACGCGCTCCGGTGGTCCTTTTTGCTCGCCGCCTTCAGCAATGGTCCTCCCGGGACCCGACCTTCACTGTGGAGGCTTCAAATTGACTTTTCAGCCCCATTTGTCATCGCCCATCAATCCACGCACAACAATCAACCAGCGGAGTCTTCGAATCGCCTCCGCGGCTCCGACTCCGTCCACGGTTTCGTTCGGCCTCAACGGCGCGGCGCGACGGCGCCACGCTTCTTCGTCGCATTCTTTCTTGTTTCTGTGCAGTTTCGTTGCACCACTCCGCCTTTATTCGTGCCGCAACGAACAAAACAACAATGGGGGAGGAGAGTCGGTTGTGTTCGTGTGGTCCAAACTCCTCCCATTAAGTAGATAACAAGCGGCCCAAAAGACGAAGAATGACAAGGATTTTTCACGAACAAAAGTAATCAACCCAAGCAGTTTTCCCTGAAATGAAGAATTCCCAACCTGCAACCATATTCTTCGCGGATCAACTTAATATTTAGTTGATCCTCGTTCTTAGATTTAGAAGGAAGTAAACAAGGGTTCACTAACGATCACAAATAAATTCCCTACCTCGAGCATATTTGAACGAAGGCTCATTGCGGAATTGCACGTCGCAGAAGAAGGCGTCGCGGAAGGGATATAGTCACATCATGGAGAAAAGATTCGTCGGCGTCGCGTCGTCGATCTCTGAGGATCTGGAGTTCTTGTCGACCTTCATCAGAGGTCGGTGTTCTTCGCATTCTTCGACGAAGAACGAAGAACTTCAATACTTGGAGCCATTCTTTCCAAAATCCTCCCGCATAACCCAAGCAACAAAAATAATAAAATAAGACACCTTCTTATTTTATTACTCAAGCCTTCAGTTTGAAATTCAAAATTGAATCAAACAATTAACTCAATTAATTGGAATGTTTTAAACTTCCCAATTAATAGAGGCGTTTAATATTTAATTAAATGCACGAGTTGACTTCGTTTAATAGGGGGTGTGGGTGTGTTACTTTAATCAAAAAGGGGTTGAGGAAGTTGAAAGGGTGGGGCTTGTGTAGGCCCCACCCCACTAATATCCTACCTAGAGGATTAGTTAGGATGTGGGTCCCACTCAACCACTTAGCTTAGGTTAACACTTCCTTGAATAAAAATAAATTTTGTTTCACAGTATTTTATTTTATTCTTTAGTTAACCCAATTAAGTAAAACTCCACCCGAGAAAACGCAACTCCGGAAAAGGTGTTCTTAAGAAATTACCGGTGCTGCGATTCTATCAGTGACCTCAGATTTCAATTCCGAGCACCGGTTCAAAAGTTAGAAAAACCCGCTCGTTCGTTCATTGAACGTACCCGAGCTAAACTTCATAAAATGATTCTGGGCACACCGGGCCTCGGAATCCGGTGCCGCCAGAAACCGCGTTATTGTAAAATCCCAAAGAAAATTGAGAAAAAAATTTCCCTTGAATTTTACGGGTCTTTACATATGACATCAAAGAACAACCCATGAAGATAGAATAAGATCAATCCCATATATGAACTAAGGGGACCTGCCATCCTAGATCAAGGATCCCACTCAAACTAGAATATGTTAGTGATCCAATCATTATATATAAATTAGACCTAGTGGTGATATCAGTCTACAAAATATTTGAAGCTAATCAATTATTCCCTAGAGATGATTATATTTAAAAAATTCCATACCAACATGAGAAAATCCAATATGACTACCAAATTAGAATTTTAAAGTTGACACTCCAGGAACATGAATATTTTATCCTCCCCCTACCCAATGAGGTTAGAAAATCCATCATAATGGGTATCATATCTACTCTCATAGAAAAATAATCAACTAACATTAATGAGATGAATGGATAAGAAAAACATATATCATATAAAATAGATTCCACATAAAAAGAAATAAATACCCTAACTCTCATGGTATCCATCCAAAACATAGTGTCTTCAGATTCCATATCTTCTATATAAATACATCATAACATAGGCCTTCCCTAAGAATTTTTAATCTGATTTAAATCCCCTTTAACCTAAGGGTTATACCCTTCACCCTTTGAAGCATATAATCAAACCTATGATCCATTAGAGATTGTGGAACAAAATCAACTCCTTGGTGAGGGAGTCTTACATAATTGTTGAAGATGAACTAGAAACCCACACTAGTGGAACATACTTTGAGACATTGAAAAATCTGGTCTAGTATGACCAAACGTCTAACACAAATAAAAAACCACAGACTTATTGACCTGTAGAAACCAGTAGTGATGAGCGTGAGGACTATTGAGAAACAGTTTCTCTACAATAATTTTTTTCACCCTGGTTCCTCTTCTATCCATATGAAGAAATATGGCTACCTTATAATAATAGAGCACCACTTAGACAATTCTTCTCAGCCATGTCTGTCACTTCCACCGATTCCTTATAAACTACCACATTATAGTTCAGTAAGAAAATGTGGAGAAGCATCGACCAGATCTTTTCCTTCTTGCCCATTTAAAAATTTTGATCTTTAATATAATTCTTTGCAAGGAGATCTAGAGATAGATGATCCAACTTAATAAAACAAGAAGAATACTAAATTACCAATTAGTCTCCTTACTTCATCATCATGAACTTACAAACCAAAGATACTTTTAATATATTAGGATAAAACTTCTAATTATCGATTTTAAATATAGTTTATGTGAGTTCCTAAAGCTACTATTATAGAACAATAGATTCCCACCATTTTCTATTGAGTCCTTATAACATAAAAATGGTTAATCCAACCTTTGAGGTTTGAGGGATCTTCCTGAAATATTTAATCGATCATTTCCAGATACTCCTTATTATCTTGGATTCCTATTTCACAACATAAAACTGCTATGTTTTTATTAGAATAATCTTGAGTTTAGTCCACTATTGAAGAATGATATCAAATGATAACATAGGCTAAGGCCCAGATCATATTGATCATCAACTCTACCAAATATTGATCAACTTGAGAGTTTTCCTGTAGGGCATGATACCATATCTCTCTATATTCCTAAATTATGAGATTCTTTGAGGAATTGTGTGATAAATACCAAACATAAGCTTATTTAATAAACACTTGAATAAAATTCATCATCAAACAGACAACAAATAACTCTCACAATAAACATCATGTGATGATCACAAGCATTAGAAGAAACATAACAAGGGAAAGAGAAAAAACCTCAAAATTATGAACACTTTTCCATTGTGCATGGTTTTTTCAGACAGTTAGGAAATCCATGTTCCAATCATGGAAGTTAAACTAGAAGACAATAGACAAGGTAAATGGTTTTTAAAAATCAATACTATGAAACATGCACCTAAACAATTAAATTTCTATTATCTTCAGCGTTTCACCTAAAAAATAAATATAACCCATAGTCTCACCCTGCAACCCCTAATAAATTTAGTGATACATAAAATACCAATATAAAAGCCTATTACCGAGATCAAAACATAATAGATATCCTAGAAAACTCTTGTTATGTTTAGGTTCAACACAAAGAAGATCTGACCAAGAACTCCACATCTACTACTTCTTGAACACCAATGGGATTATCCCTAGTATACCACTAACCCATACATAAAAAGAACCATATAATAACAATTTTTAGTGAACTAAACCATGTCATCTTGAACCCTCAACCAAGAAAACAATCTCTAAGGATTGAAGAGCATTCCCAATCTCCATATGCTAGAGGCAAGCAATAAGGAATCAAAATTAACAATATGGGAATGCTTTTTTTCTTGGTAAACCAAAATGAACCATCTATGAATTGGATGGTCACACTAACTAAATCAATAAGGTCATAAGGTATAAATATATGATAGAGTCAATGCATCAATAAATTAAGGAAGATATCATAAACACCATCACACAACTATATATAACATTCCATAAACAACACATACACATGATATTTATATCCAAAATCTCATAACTCAAAAAAGTGATCAAAACCAGAACAAGGAATACATAACATGCTTAGAAAAAAAATCTTAAAGACATCTCATAAGAAGACAAACCCAATAATACAACTTCCCCTCCAACATAAAAACCATAGATAAAGATAATCATGAAGAGAACCATAATTCATAGTGCCCTTACACTAACCTATGTCACTAAAAAAATCATCATATAACCAAATTCGTATAAAGAGTGTGAGGTACAAATCCTAGTAGGATACCAACATGAATCTATATAATCATTTTTACTATTAAAACCAATAAATCTAATTTGAAACTAATTTTAAATGAATAATTTCACCATCAAAACAAGTTCACATAAAAGAATATTCCCTTAAAAAATATATTTTGATCATCAAAAAACAATCTATTTTTCAAAACATGTGTAAAAATTCTCAAGTAACAAAGAATCCAATCAGCATAATATGATTAAATACATAGGGATGGAATCAATGTGAGAATAATAAATAATAAAATCATAGAAGAAAATAAATGGAAATGGGTAGAACATAATATATCTCAAAAAACCAATGTAATAACATAATTTATTAAAGAATATAAATCAATAGGGATAAAACATCCAAGAGTTTACATGTACACCTATTCAATGTTTTGAATTCTCACTTGGTCTTCCTCCTAAATTCTCACTCAGTCACTTTAAAAACATTATCTTTGATATGTTTAACACTCTAACCACAAACTTTCCCCAATTTTGTATTTAATTATTTATATGTCAACAAAAATAAGGTCATTAATAAATCCATTTGGAAGGAAATTTAATAAACTAACTTTTCCATTTTGAGAAAAAAACTTCATTAAGATTTAAAACATTATAAATATTTTTTATATATTCACTTATAACTATAAAAAATGTTTGAGCACTTTTATTAAACATAATATGTGTGTTAAATCAAAATCTTTTTGAAAATACTCTTTAAAGAACCAAATTGGAAATAAAAACCATGAATCATATCTATCTATGAAAAAACATTAATCATAAAAAAATTAAGGTAAATTTAGAACATAAAAATCAATAGAGATAAAGGGATAAAGGTTATCCATATAAAACACCCATAAATAGATACACCTACCACAAAATCAATTCAAACTTTTCACTAAGTATTAATACCAATAGATTTGAGTAGGAATAGGCCTCACACATATAAAAAATAAATAAATCAATCAAAACACCCATTAATAAATTAATATTTTTCCGTGGGTCATGAAATGAATTCAAAATTATAGAAAAAGTGTCGAACTATTTTATAATAGTGTTATATAAAGTGAAATCATGATGAAATAGTCTTACCTTATGACATAACCACCAAGGAATCAAGAGAAATCTAAAAAATGATAGGGGATAAAGCTCCATGTTTTAGGGAAGAATATTCCCATGGAATGAGAGAGAAATAATGTTGATAAATATTCAATTAATCAAGGTAAAATTAGTCATTTATTTTATTTTTAATAACCAGGAACATATAAATAGTTGGAATATAGGGTTAGGAAAACCATTCTCCAATCGGTTGGGAGCTACTGTCTCCAAGAAATCAAAGCCACATTGTTTCTCCTAAAATTCACATGGTTAGAATACTGTGGTTCTTCCATAAAAAATAGCCCTATCCCCAAAAAATTCCTCTCACATGGCTAGATACATAGTGGGGTAGGTTTATAGTTAGAAAAACCATGTGTTTACCATGAACCAAGGTCTATTTTCCCCAAAAACAAATTGACTGACCCCTAGTACCCATGAACTCTAAGAAAAAACAAATAATTAAATTAAAACTCAAATAAGATATGCCAATAACCTGATGAGTGTCAAAATATTAATTATGATCAATTTTAATATAATTATTAAATGGGGTATTTTTATCAAATATTTCATGAACTAATTCCTTAAATACCTTAGTTATTTTATTATAAACCACGTAAGGCTAACTTTTAGGTGGGTGTCCCAAAAACACTCCATCATTTAACATAGCACCAAATTTATCTAAACTATCATTAGTTATTAAAATAAAAACCATGCATCCCAAAACTATTAAGAATATAAATTTATTATTTTTTAACCTTTATATAATTTATAATTTTATTTAGTAATTACTTCCCTAGTTATAATCTACTTTATTATATAAAATTTATCTTAAGTATCTTATGCCTAAAAATTATTAGGAATATTGTGCTCATTAACCATGGTTCCTTCCATATTTTTGTTGTACTATTTCTACATTATACCACTCAATTTTATTATTTTAACCTTAGAGATTACTTATAATTGTAAAATATGTGAATCTAACTTTCCCAAATCCTTTGATATCCATTTATAAATTTCCCTAAATATTTGAAGGCTTCTATCAAATTTGTAGATTGTTTTCAATTTTTATTTGTCTATAGTCATGTGAATTGAGGATCCACTACCCATGAACCATAATAAATTATAGTTACTTTAATGACATATTTCATTAATTTATAAAATCAAAAAAAATTGATATTGTTTCTGACGCTTTCTACAGGGGTACGCCAACCTCCACATGCTTTCATGCACTAGGCATCACAATTTTGTTACCCTGCATTCCTGCTTTCTAAAGGTAGGCTACATTCATCACTTCTTTAGAGATTTCTACCCCTTGATCAAAATGGGATGATGGTATGTTGGTTCCTCCTTCCAAAAATTCCCTATTGTAAATCATCACCTAGTTTGGGTCTCCAATATATATTTAAGATATTTTTCATGAAACTCATTCTTAGTGCCATCTCTTCATGGATACTGGTTATTTAAACTACTTCTATCTGGATAGTTCAAGGGGTCTAGTTATGGAAGCAACATTCGGTCCTGGAAGTAGTCATGTTGGGCATCGCTGAGCATTCAAGGATGATGGAACATTGGATCATATATATTAATCATCATAAGAGTTCTTCTCAAGGGCACGTAACCTAAGGAATACCATGTTAATCATGGGGTATTTTATCCGAGAGGCATATCTTAAGAAGTTTTCCTTAGGCATCCTATGTTTAACACGTGGTATGCTATGATTTTAACATCTTTCAGAGATGATTATGATGAAGGAATTTCTTTTGAAGTTTTTCCCAAGAATATCATGTTTAACACAAGGTATTCCATGAGTTTAATGTCTAGTGGAGATGAGATGAGGTTGATCAGAACATCCCATGGAGATGGATCAGAGAGGTGGATCCCTAGTTGGTAGCCCCTGCATGGTTTACCATGCGGACATATCAAAATTCCCTATGAGGAAGGGAATGAGAGTGGTGTGTCCCATAAATGGGAATATTTCACACCATGAAGGTATACTTCCCTATTAGGGATTCATTTAATTTTACCATTAGATGTGTTGGAATTCCACTAATGATGAACATGGGTGATGTGTCCCATAAAGGGAAGATGTCACATCCTGAAGACTGATCTGGAAACCACTGATGGAAGACCAGGGAGGTGGAACCCATGGAGGGGGACACCAAGGTTTACCATTGGATGGTATTGAACCATAGGGAGGCTTTTTATGTAACCTGTTTAGAAGATATGGTTCAAAAATCATGTAGATCGAATGGGTGGTTTGGGGATTACACATGGATAGCTGCCCATCACAAGGGGATTTATCTTGGTTGGATGAATATATATTGTGTAAATATTATTCATGGTTATCTTCCTAGGTTCTTCTAGGAGTAGCGATGGTGTGGATGACATGATCTCGTTGGGATGTGGTGGCCCAGGTAAGAATCAATAAGTATTTGGAAGAAGTATTGAAGTGGAATGGATGGAGTGTGGAAGGTGATGGGTTTGACCCTTAAGGAGTGATTAACCAATAATAAAACATATGTTAATTAAATTTTAATGGTATTAAATGTTCATTTTTGATCTTATGGGCCTGAGTTAAAGGATTTTAATTTTGAACATTTATTCTCATCATTTGTGCACTTCATGCCTAATGTACACCAATTTAGGCCCAATGATTCATCTGATTTTAAGGAATATAATTTTCAATATTTTAATTTTATATTATTTTAAATGTATATACATATAAATATGAACATTTTTTATTTAGAGATCAATGGAGGATTCATTAATTATGATGCAGATATTTGGCGATGAAAGGAAACAATTCTAGAGAAGGCAGATTGGACACCAGCCCACTGATGAGAATTTGGGGCCCAAAATACAGACCCATAAAAGACCAAATTTCGTGGTATGATGGAAGAATTTTATAGGAACATATAATATTTCAGGATCCAATGCTAATTTTTCCTCTATTGTGGTTATCCATGCACACAAATTTGGATATAAAATTCTGGGCTAAATTCTACGGCCCAGAAAAACATGCCACCAATTTAATCATGTCGCGGAAACCACAAATTCATTTGGGATGAAATTTCTCATAGAGATATGAGACATCCATATCATCACTTTTTTCTTCTATGCCACACTCTAATTCTTCCATCTAGAAGGACATCTAGGCGATTTTGTTCGGTTGATGCAAGCTGGCTACCACCTCGGGTTAAGAGTGGAAAAGTCCATGTTCCAAAAGCCTTCCACCACCCTAAGACTACCATAATAAAGTGGGATGCTATGTAATGTTTGATTCTCGACCCAAGTCTCCCAAAATTCCAATTTAAGTCAGTGGTGTTGAAGTATTTAGGGATCTTTTATTCTTTCTTTCATTGTAATATTATGCTTCCACTTTTCCTTTGTAATGTTCTTCCTCAATTGTAAGTTTTTTTAATTCATCTTAGTTTCTTAATAAAATTTCTTATTTACCTGTTATTATTTTATTCTCTATCTCACTTTGATACCGTTTCCTCAAGGTGTGAATTTATTCACACCAAACTTTGTGAAATTTTTCACCCAACGGTGGAGTGATCATTTTCTTTTTATTGTTTTCTTACTTCTTCAATTCCTCCCACACGAGTCTACTTCCCACTTCCATTGAAACCATATCATCAATGGAGGGATAACCCACTTATGGTTTGATCCAATGGAGTATAAATGGACTATATTGGATGTTATTTATCACCCCAATAATGTATAATCACTTCTTTTAATTGAGTTTTTTTGTTTGATGATTTTAAAACTTCTTTGTCCTTACTGAATTTTAAGGCCACATAATTCAAGTGCTAATATGATCCTTTACCTTGGAGTGCTCATAAATATTATCCTCTAATTTTATATGTGATTATTATTATGGTGTGTTGGTATTAAACCAGTAAGTGATGGATTTGTTGGATCTTCTTGAATAAACCCATCTCAAATATAAGTTGAAACTATTAAAAAAAGGATCCTCCTATTGAATTACAAAAACTTAATTATACTCCTAGAATAGGCCATTTATCTCAGACCCTTGACTATCATGACCCACAAACATTACTTGATAAATTGTGTCAACAAATGAAGATAATGAATTCTGAAGTTTCATCTTTGAGATTATAACTACAATGCATTAATACTTGTGAGGAACTCATCCCTACACCGAATGTCCCTTACATAACCTTATGTAGAGTGTCTAGTTTCCCATAAACCTCTCCTGAATTTATTGAAGAACAAACATTTTTATTTGGGGTAGAAGAATTAAATCAATAAAAAATTTAAGGGTCTTTAAATCAGGAAAAAATTTATTCCATGTATTCACAAGAAAGACATTTTACATCGTGGACTGAGAGCCCCTATTATAGCTCCATTGATATTTTTTCAGAAACAAAAATCACTAAAACATTAGGAGAAATCACAAACATTGAGTCCACACCCATTCCTGACACCAATATTTCTAATTTTTTGGTTGAATATTCCATTCAAAAGGAACCATTTTTGTTGAGAAATTTAGAAAATGAAACTGGGTTGGATTAAAAATCTCGACCTGTGTCTGAATGTCCTATCCAACCTGAGCTCAAAATTATTGTCCTTCCTTCCCCACTCAAGTATCACCTAATAGGGTATAATCCTGAACTATCAATTGTAATTAATTCTTCTTTTTAAACAAAAGAAGTTGGAATTATTATTGATGTCTTAGGTAAGACTATAGAGAAAACTGGATCAACCATTTTTGACATTCCTTGGATTTTCCCACTCATGGTAAAACATAGGTTTGTATATAAAAAAATTTTAAACAAATAATAAATCTCAATAAAGTATAAGTGGATAAATTTGGGGTCTTTAAAATGTTTAAATATGGTATTGGATAAGTTAGGGGGGTTCAAGTCTAGCTAACGATGTTAAACAAAGCGTTGCATGGGAGGCAACCCGTGGTTTTCATGTTTCCAATCTTTTTGAATCATATTTATTCTTCAAATAGGATTAATTAACCATTTTTATATTTAAAAAAAAAATATACTATTGACATGTTCTTCAATTATGAGTATGGATGGGTATGAAAGGGGAGCACCATATTCATCTGTGTCACGTGGTGTGATCCTTGAGTAATACCTTACCCAGAAATTTAAAAAGAAGACAATGTATCACCATTTCATTTTATTTTTATGTGTTTATAGGTTAAAATAAAAAAATATAATAAAAAATTAAAAGTACACGTTTTAGGTCATAGGGAAAACCCCGTCACAACCGGTGAAATCGTGAGGACTAGAACCCAGGACCAAAGTAAGACTGGAGTGCGTGCTTACCACTGAACTATGACTTAATGTTCTTCTTTATTCTATGATTTTTGTATATATACTTATATTTTACTTTTTTTATTATATGAATAAATATATATATCTCTATATATTGTTTTGTTTTTTTCTCTTCCACTAGGGAACTACGAGAGTGGCATGGATATTAAATGACTAAATTAGAGTATTACAAACTTCAAATTCAACCACCAAGTGACTTCATTCCAGGATCCTCATTTTAAATTTCCTTTTTGAACTCCCCGTATCTGCCTCTACCCCCTTTTAAATTTTCTTTTCTTCAAACACTAGGGAAAATGTTATTTTAAGTTGGGGGAGGGAGATGAAATAAAAAAATTTATTTTGGGTAAAAAATTTCTCTTGTGTGAAAAAAATGATTTGAAAAAAATGTGGGTAAATAGAAGGAAAAATTCCTTTAACTTTGAACATGATAATAGAAATTGTAAACTTTGAAACTGAATATCAAATAATTTATCATGCCCTAATTCTGATTTTAATCCATGTATATTTCATGAGCATAGATTTTGGAAAGTGTGGCTGTCTAATGTGAAATTTCATCATTTATATCTTCATCCAAATAAAAAAATGATCACAACACACATCCTTTGGATAGTGGGGGTATTAGTTTGAGTTCATAGGGTCCCCCAAATAAATATAATAGGTTTGGTTATCATTTTATTTTTAATATGAGTATTCAAAAATAATCAAGAAAATAAAAACAATAAATTTGCCCGTACATCAATGAAATGACCTAATGTGTGGATTTCGACACCTAGGGATCATGAATGTATAGTTTTCTAGCCCAAAGTTAGTAATTTTATCTCTACTTGTGGTAATTTCACTTTTTTTTGACTGAGTTAACTCAAGATGATACCCGAGTATGTGGGCTTCATTTGGTGCCCTATGGTCATTGAACCTGGGAGTCATAGGCAAAGTCTCGCTACATGGGTTGACTCTATTGATTGCAATTTCAATTACCATGGAAAAATTGAAAAAAACAATATATATATAAAATAATTGAATACTCATATTAATATTGAAATGTGATTCCACCTAGCGCTTCCATCATTTCCCCCTTGAATAAAAATGAACCCCCATGTCTTTTGTGACACACAACACATCATCATACTTTATTGAAATTGGATGAAATTTGGCGATGAATTTAAACAAAGGAACGGGCTAGGGATTAGGGTTTTCTTATGAAAATATATTGTATTAAAACATTTTTATCGATTTCATTATTTTTTGGTATAAGGTTTCTTGGTGATCAATGTGTATTAAAAAGTTTTTGGAAAAGGGAATTTGAATTTCATATTGTTGAGATACATGTTTCTCGGGACTAGAAAATCTCAAGTTTGGGGGTGTGATTAGCCAATAAAAACATACTTTTTAATTACATTTTAATGGTATTAAATTTTAACTTTTGATCTTATGGACCTGAGTTAGTGGATTTTAATTTTGAACATATATTATCATAATTTGTGCACTTCATGCCTAATGTACACCAATTTAGGCCAAATGATTCATCTTAGTTTAAGGAATATAATTATCCATATTTTAATTTTATATTTTGTTAAATGGATATACATTTCAATATGAGAACTTTTCATTTAGTGATCAATATAGGATTAATAAATTATGATGGGGATATTTGGCGATGAAAGGAAACAATTCTGGAGAAGGCATATTGGAAACCCGCCCACTAATGAAAATGTGGGGCCCAAAATATAGACCCAATGAATCACAAATTTCATGGTATTCTAGAAAACATTTATAGTAACATATAATTATTCAGGATCAAGTGAAAATTATGCCTTCATTGTTCTTATTTATGCATCCCATGTTTGAGATAAAATTCTGGGCCAGATTCTGCGCCACAGAAAAACAGCCCACAAATTTAATCATATCTTGGCAACCACAAATTCATTTGTCCTGATATTTTACAATGATCTAGGAGACATCCGGATATTAACCTTTTTATTATATGTACCACTGCAATTCAGCCATATAGAATTCCATCAAGGCACTTTTGTTCGGTGGATGCAAGTTGACTGCCACCTCGGGTCATGATTGGAAAAGTCCAAGTTCCACAAGCTTTCCACCACCATAAGCCTACCATAATCAAGTGGGATGCTTTTTACTGTTGGATTATTGACCCAAGGATCACAAAATTCCAATTTAATGTAGTTGTGTTGAAGTATTTAGGGATCTTTGGTGCTTGGTTTCATTGTAGTGTTATGTCACCGCTTTGTGTTTGTAATTGCATTTCTTTATCATGTAAGTTGTTAAATTATCCTTAATTTCTTAATAAAAGTTCTTCATTTACTCTTGTTCTGTTCTTATACATATCATGTTGATACCAATTCCTAAAAGTGTGAATTTATTCAGAACATACTTTGTGAATCTTATCACACAACGGTGGAGTGATCGATATTTTTTTTGTTTTTACTTCTTCAATTCCACCCTCATAAGTCTACTTCTTGCTTCCGTTGAGGACATGTCATCAATGAAGGTATAACCCTTTTATGGGTTGATCCAAGGGAGTAGAAACATTCTAGATTGAATTTTATTTCTCACTCTCTAAATTATTATTAATTTCTTTTATTTTAGTTTCTTTTATTCAATGATTTTCTCTCTTCCCCTTCCATGTTGAATTTAATCACCGCACTTATATGTTCTAATAAGATAATTTACCTTAGAGTGCTCATGAAAATGATCCTACAAGTTTATAGGTGATTATCATGTTTTTTTGAAGGTGTTTAACCAATAGGTGATGACGTTAGTTTTAATTCATTGAATGAATCCTTCTCGAGTTAATGAAATTGAAATCAATAAAAAATGAATTCATCCAATCCACCATGAGCGATAACCTAGGATCAACTCATTATCTTAATTTGAATTAACTAAAATCTATTAGTGATACTTTAAACCCATCTAAAAAACCCAAAGCTTAAAACTTCATAGCCAAAAATCCATCTCATAGGTTTTGTATCTTAGGTATCTTCTTAGGTCTCAGTGGATTCGAAAACCCAAGCTAGACTACAAGGATCGTTCTACCTTCATCTCTTGGGTAAAATTGAGCATGAATCAAGGATTATTCCTATATACCCCAATTGATGGGGATCAATGTACACATAGTTTAGTATGGGGCTATGGGACACCTAATGTGCTGTCTCATGATAATGGAATTCATGAATGCAGACCCAAGAGAAGTGGAACCTCTGGGTTGGAGCACAATCCTCTTGAGACATAGCGACTCGAGGGATAAACCGTAATGGGAATTGATGATGGGATTGAAACTCAGGTAAGCTTCATATGTATCCTCTGTATAATGCATGGATAAAATTCCATTTAGTTCATAAAATGGGGCATATAATCAGGGCTTACACATGGCTAGTGTATCAGTAGCATGCTGGGGCTTACGCATGGTTAACAGACCAAATGGATGGATCAGAACGCCTCAGGGATGTGGATCCAGGGGATCTGTCCCAAAAATGAATGATTTCCCATCATAATGGTACATACCTATGATGTAGCACCAGATATAACCATTGGTTGGGATTGAACCTCATAAAGGGTTTCTACATACCCTGTTTGGAAGACATGGATGAAAACCTGTTTAGTTTGGAAGTAAGGGGCATGGGGATTAGGCACTGAGGTGGCCCAAACAATGGACTCACAATCACTGTTTTTCTATAAACCAATGTGATTCATTCTTTATGTGAGAAACAATAACTACAAGTAGACTTCATGATCTTATTGCGAAATGTGCTGCCACAGGAGGTGATGTGTGGCTTATGTGCTTAGATAGCCCAGTGAGATTGAGATTGGGGATCACTATAGGGGATGCCCGAAGAGGATATCATTCCATGTAAGGATGATTTCATTCACTACCATAAGGTTGAGGAAGATATCACTCCCATGAAGACGAGTGGGCATGGAGAATTCCTGAGATGCGACACCCCATTTTCATTTCATAGGGAAAGACTACATTTTAACGTCATGTGATGAGGATGATTGGGCTTGTTAGTTTAACATCCTATATCTCATAAGGGGGAGCCTCACTCTTTACCCATTGGACATATATAGTTGTAATCCATTCATGTTTGAGTGGTGAAGGACCCAAACAATGACCAATAGGAGGTGGAGGAGGTGTGGTCACTCGTGGGGTCCACGTTAGTGTGGCCATGTAAAAAAAAATCCATTAGCGTAACTATTCGAAAATGAAAAGGGTAAGGCATAGAAATAATGTATACCACACAAGGAACCATAAAATCACTTTGCATAAGAATGGAGGGCTGCACGGGAGAGGAGCTTGTGAAGCAAGGGGGCTCTCCAAGGGGAGCTTCACCAAGGAAGGGTGCTTCGTGAAGGGAAGGTGCTTCATGGTGAAAAGTCCCTCATAGAGCATGGGTCCCTTGCCTTATCATAGAGATTATTATAAGAGTGCTTTAGGAAGGATTAATGCTTCATAGATCCACAAGAAACCCGAAGGGGATCCCTCCATTGCGAAGGGAAGATGTTTTCGTGAAGGGAATACCTACCATAAGTAGGGGCTACGAGGAACGAAGTAACATTTGGTTTGTGGTGCTTAAGTACCTTGGGTGATCCATTATTGGTTAAAGTTTGCAGTGCTCAGGCTCTTCCCAAAATGGAAGACCACAAGTTGAAAGGTTAGGGTCATGATGCCTTTGAGGTGGGGGAGTATTTATAGGAAATGGAGTATCACTATGGTGGGAAGCGTACCATAAAGGAAATTGACACCACGAAGGGATCGGGATCTGTAAAACTTACAGAGCTGTCCATCAAAGATTCTAGCATAGTGACGGGGATTGTTGGACTTGTGAGAACACTGTCATCCACCTTCATGCACTCGCGGTTCTGAGGGGTCTCCATGAAGGAGATTTACGATGCGGATTCATTGGATGATTTTTGGGGATGTTTGAGTCTGAAAAGTGTAATTAACCGACAGTGAACTTCTCCATTTCTTCATGAACATGTATTTTGGATCCAAAAAATTCCCCACCAATTTAATGGAACCCAGTGATTAAAGGAGGGTCTGATTCTGAGTGAATTTACTGAACACAGGCTTCTCATAAATATTTCTCCTGAGGCATGTGTGGAATAGGTTACCAAAATGTTCTGGAGGCTAGAGGTAACCGTGAATCTCGGTTGGCCTTTAGCCTATAAATAGTGCACGAGGGATTAATTTTCTATACTAGACCTTTATAAACTACTGTATCATATCTCTCTTTTAGCAAAGTCTTTCACCCCACGAATGTATCTTTGTGAATCAGGTTTTACGATCCTTTGATCCACACACTCTTTTTAGAGAATTGAGGCATCAAAATATATTATTTCATTGTGATGCACACCGAACCAAAGGATGCTCCATGAAATATTTCTTTATGATTGAGCATTACAATCAATCTTTCCGAACAATAACAGAAAATGTTATATGTTCTAGATCATGGGATACTTAGAAGGTTCTTACTGACACTATCTGGAGAGAAGGAATGGAGAACAATATTCTGATCAGGGAGTATGTTAAGAGCTAGTATGACCATGAATCACTGGTGAAGATATTTTCAGATATTCAGAAAGACTATCTATTGTGGAAAAGGCTTCCACTATATGGATTTGTTCTGAGGGATGATGCCTTTATTTCGCTGACAAGTAGGGATGAATTGGGTTACTGTTTTAGGGGCCCACCAAAACAACATTACTGGTATATGACTGTTTATGGCCATATCAGGATGGATTACACCCCCATCATAGTGGACTGCCTCTATAATCACACAAATGACATTGATGGGACGTTTTTGGCTATTGATAAAACCCCCCTTCAATACATAATGATCATCTAATCAGGTCTAAGAAACCTAAGGAATGGATACACTGATGATTTGGATCAACTCTAGGGAAGAACATTCACAAAGGAGTGGGCCTGGTCCTACTGGGTGTGTATTTATCAATCCAAATTTTGGGAAGAACTAAAGAGATTTGGGATTTATGAAGCAGTATGGGCCTCCCAGTTCCATGTTTACCAGCCAAAGGATATCATTCCAAAACTGTTGGGAAGATGGTTGATGCAGACCAATATATTCCATATGCATAATGGGGAGGTTGACATCAGCCTCTGGTATTTCCATCAAATTTTGGGGATCCCCATTCTAGGGGTGATGTATGATGAGTTGCTTCCCAAATAGAATGTTTGGGATGATGAAGAGAAGATTCCATCTGGTGAGGGTGCTACTAAATCTGGTTCCAAGAAGTGACAAGATCAAGCAGACGAAAAGGGATTTTAATTTTAAATTTTGATGCATTTTCTTTCTGAATTTCCCGATAGATGTTCCTTCTAAATGGGAATAATCAATTAGGATTCCTCCAATGAGACCCCACACATGTCCAAGTGCAGCTTAGTAGGTCTGGGATGACTCTTATTGGAAGATCCTAAAGGCTAACCAGTGGATGCTTTGTGGGTACAATGTTAATACCTAACATCAACCAATATTTATACCAACCGAGTTTATTGTGGCACTTATCTATGGTTGGATGCTTCTAGTGAGGGATGCACATATGGGGGAACAACTGATAACATTCATTATGGACTCAATATTGGCCTTAAGGTAGCAGATCAACCTAGGTATTCTCATACTGGATAATCTGTACAAGGTGTTTTGGCATATCAGTGAGGTGAAAAGGTCTATATGCGTGCACGTGACAATTAACTTCTTATACAGCTAGATAATGGATCACATTGGAGGTTATGAGTATCCTAACACAATAGTCCCTATGGAGACTAATTTTTGACCAGCAGTTCCGAATGTCACGGGGATATTTCCATTCAAGTTGGGCTTGGTGGATTTGTTGAGTAGGATCAGGAGAGAAAATACATTAAATTTTCACCAGTTTCCTCTACAGAAGGGCATAATAACTGATGATGGCGTAGGTACAGAGGAACAATGGTCATATCTCTCAGCCTTATGAGGTGGATTATTGGTGGAGAGAGTAGACTATAAACCGATCTAAAAACAATACAACCCATGTCTATTCATGAGGAAATTTATGTGCATGGAAAGGATGACTCCAAAAGTATACCTAGGAGTGATTCATGAGGACCATCCATGCATGACGAGGTAGCTATGGCTGATGTTCAAATGTGAAGATGGAAAGATGAGGAATGTGCTGCCTTCATCCATACAAATATTTGGGATGGTGTTTGACTATGTTAAGAGTTGGGAGGTTTCCTACCCAAGTTAAATTCTAAAGAAACAAACCATCTAAGATAATGATAAAGTGGCTCCTCTACCATGAGGTCAAGGTCGAATGATTTAAAGGGAGCACCGTGTGGGTATGAATGATCATGGTAGTAGAGCTACAGTAGCAGAGTTGAAGGTTCAGAGGTCTGTGCCGACCAAGGATGATAGAAGGGTGCCAGTACCAGAAGGATAGAATCATAAGGAATGGGAACCATCAAGAGGATTCCGCATGATACCTCCCTAAGCTCACAGGAAGCGATTTCATTATGTGGACAATACTGAGGATGCTATCTATCCCGAGGTGTGGGAAATGTGGGATGTCCATTGGAAATTCCTTAAAACCAATGGAATATGGAACCATATCAACCAATTTGGGATGGATTTTTCCAAGATTGGTTATTCCCATGGAGGTTTATGTGCAAATCTGAGAGAATGGGCATTGTATGTGCCCAAATTAGAGGACTTGGTGCACTCTTGAGGCACTGCATGCCCAATGAAAGAATGAGTAAGGGTGTTTATAAATATGACCTATCCTATAAATATGTTAACGGCTGTGTTGGTGGAGTGATTCCCCTTACTTGATGAATTAGAAGGATATTGGGGGGAATACATCGATGAAGGAATTTCCCTAGAGAATGCTTAGGTCATAGACATGGAGGAGACTTCCTTAGAGGGAACCTTAGGGGGATTTTTTGAAACCCTATAAGTATTTTTTTAATTTTACTTTGTGCCATTTTCTTCCTCATGATTCTCCTAGATTCCTCAACTGACATATTATTGTGTAGGAGGATCTTGTGAATTAGACTCCTACTGATGGGGATGGTGACATAATAGCAGGTGTGGAGATTCATACCCCAGGAACTATGCTTGGGGAAATAGTGGTTGTGAAGAGAATTGGTGCTAAAGAGGGTAGAAAAACCACCTCAAAATTTTCATTCAATCATATATGGGGGACCACATCCCGGTGACCCGGTGGAAATGACATGAGAGGAGGAAATTTCAGTAATATATTTTTGTAAGCTACCATTTTCTTTGTTTTCCTAACAATATTATCTTTGTTATCGGTTAACTAGGCTGACTAATTTCTTCCCCTATGAACAGTGCTGGGAGTAGAGAATCATCTTCTATGGATCCTTTTTAGAGAATCCATGAGATAATCTAGGAACCCTTATTTATCCACAAGTAGGGTTATATCTAATGCCGAAAGATATGAAATCATCGATGTGGAGTCAAGTGATGATGACCGACCTCATGACTTGGTGCCCAGAACATCTGTGAAAATGCTGGAGGAGGATCCTGCCACTCCACTCTTGGTTTTATACCTAGAGTATAACCCTGAGGACCTAGAGGAACTAGATGGTTCTGACTCTAACACAGTTGACGAGATTCTCATGAACCGACACCTGAAGTGTAAGCATATCAAGTATTTCTTTGATTCAACTAAGTAAGAATGAGTGAGCCAGATTGGGTCACTCTGCACCTGAATGCACTATCTCTCTGTTGTAGGTGTGGATGCTTGTGATTTGTATATGATGGTCTGTGAAAATATCACCATGAATACAAGAGAATGAAATTAACACTTGGATACTGCATGGTACTTGAAGAAATTTGACAGCATCCAGAAGCTCCAGGATGACAAACAAGAGATACAGTTGTTAGAAGAATAGAACAAAGAACACCTTTCCTTCTCTAATGCTCAATCAGAGCTTGTCACAAGATTACATACCCATGTGGAGGAGGATCAAGAGAGAATGAGGTAGGAATCTATCTAATTAGTGGGTCTTAGGGCTGAACTGGGCTGGGTATAGATCAAGGATGCAATGATTTACCCTATAATCAATGATAAATGAAGGGAACTTAGAAGGTGACAACAGACCCTAGAGGAAACACGCCAAAGTGTGGAACATATCAAGTGCTCTATTATAGTGGAAAATCCATAATGGTCATGTTTTGGAAAACATCTAAAAAATATTTATCTGCTTAATTTTCTAAAATTGTGTTCTTAGGAACATTATTGTTTTCCTTTAATTACTACACTTCAATCATACTAGTGAAGAAACTAATGACCAATCCCTAAGATCATGTGGGTCATGACAGGTGTGAGGCGCAAGAAAAAAACCACATAAATGATCATTTTGTATGAGAGTTCTAGCTAAGGATCGAACACTCAGGGTATGATATTATTGAATGAACACCTAGAGTGTTTGGGATACGAGGATATGGCTGGAGAATAGGGATCTTGGAATAGCCAATTCATCTTTTCCAATGTGAACTAGTGAACGAATAGGATAACTCTAGGGGCATTGGAATCAATCCGAATAAAGGGAATTGAGAAGTGTAAATCACAATTCCCAAAATTCATAATTACGAAGAGGATGGAATGATGGTACGAGATAACTACTAACCATATTCGAGACACAATATTTATAATTCCAACCAAAAATTGGAAAAAATAAATGAGGGACAACCACTAGACATATATGTAACATGATACCTAACTCAAAATTTCATCCAATATATTTTGGGTAATTTGATCTGTGTGGTAGATGAGCCAAAATGACATAACCAAACCCTTATGGGGTCCCTTCAGACATGAAAGAGGATGAGGATCCAAATAAGGGGCATGTAAAGCATGGAGTGGAGTGATGGGATGTTCAAAATAATTCCAACACTCTTGAAGTAATTCCACCATGAATGAGAGCACATTGGTTTTGGAATATCAATATGAAAAAAGATCAAACCTATTTCCCAAGAAGGGCCTATCTGATGAGGTATTAGGATGATTTTTAGTTTTACATCATGTAGGTGAGGATGATGAATACATTGTTTAACGTCATGCAGTGAGGATGATGCGTGCAATAATTTAACATCATGTGAATGGGTCATTGCACATAGTTTAAGGTAATATTACCTAGACCCCATGAGAAATAGTTTAGATTCATGTCGTAAAGATTATAGAAATTTCTACCCCTAGACCATTTGTGTGGCACAGAGGGAATAAACCCAATGTGATTGATTCAAAAAAGGCTTACGTACCATAAAAGTATTAGGCAATAGATGATAAGGAAGAACATGTGACGTGGAAAGAAGAAAACATCACAATGAGTATGGGGATCAAACCATGTGTGGTTCTTGAAAACACTGTGTAGTAGAGGACCAACACTGATAGGGGAAATCCTCTTTGGTAAGGAATCTAGAGCATCCCATAATTATCTTATGGCATGCGATATTTACTTAGGGTATCGATGCAGTTTATCATCACAAACTGAGGATGATGGGTTCTTAGTTTAATGTCACAAATATTTGACCAAAGAGGACTCTCAAATGGGTATATATTGTGTGGAATCCTAATGGACTCGACGTGAATGCGGATTGGGAGTCCTACACCACCTGACACATCCTAGAAGAGGTTTATGAATAGTGATTGGACTTTATCATCTAGTTTATGGTTATAGATCATCGACCATAGAGGAGGAGAACTCCAAGAGGAATATGAGTAATGTGATGGAATAAAAACCCCAATGTGTATACGGACCAGGAGGACTACACACACCACATATGAATTACCGAGAAATCTTGGATGCAGTTTAAAGTCATCCATGTTGAACTATGAGGAGGAAGGATCATCCATAGTGTATGCATGTGACACACAATAGGTAAAACCCATTGTGAATGAGAACCAAAAAATCCACATGTCAGATAGATTCCTCAACATTAATAACATACAATTTATGGTCATAGAGCTTGGACCCTGAGTGAGGCCAATGGACCAAAGGTTTGAAGGAGTTTATGGCTAGGTGAAAAGACGAAGTGCCTAGGTGTCATTACATATCCCATATAGTTTGGAATCATGCTGCACATAGTTCTAGAATCCCATGTAGTTTAACTTCATGTGTTAAGGATGATGATGCCGTAATTTATGGTCATATGAAAGGACAAGTACATGAATTTTTATATCATGTGGTAAGGAAGCTAGTCGCTATGAATTTTATGGTCATGTGAATAAGACATTGGGAAGAGATATCCCAGGAAATGTGTGGCTTGTAAAAAATAAACCTGATGTGAATGAGTACCAGGGTGCCTACACCACACTACACTCCCCTAAGAAGAATTATAGAGAGGGTCCAAGTTTAAGGTCATTTGGTTTGGACTGAGGGTTGTGTAGATCCTCTATATGGGTACAAACCCTACCAAGACTTATAAGTCCATGTGAGCCATGGTCGGTGTAGGAAATAAGGAGTAATTTCATGCTTTCCCTATCACTTGTAGAAGTGTGCATGGGATCTTCTCACTCAAAGTGAACAGGTGCACTGATTAGAAACACGAGGGGTGTTAGAGTTCCACTATAACATAGGGAAGTGGAAGGGATGTAAATCAAAACATTCGAGGTCCGAATTAGTAGAGAGGTGACTAATGATTATGATCTATTTTGACCATATTTGCAACATAAGATCCAAACCCACCAAACAAAGGATGAGATGTGAAAACATGGAATTGATTGATGACCAAATTTAAAATAAATGATTCGATGTTGTTGCTAAAAATCCTTTAGGGTGTTGTCCTATTATGGGAGGTGAGGAAAATAATCATGATACCATCACCGTTTGTGGGTCCTTATGGATATAAAAGATAGTGCAAATCTGAACCCGAAAGGACTCAAAGTTTTGAGATGGGTTAGTGAAGTGTCTTCATGGAACTTTACTCTTTTAGTCTTACGCCCCAACCTATCAGGGAATGTCTGCGGTAGGACCCAACTGAACCTAGTAAGACCCTAGTATATCAAATAGTTTAAGGTTGTATTTCTTTGACCATAGGTTCCTAGTTTAATGTCATGTGTCTGGGATGTGACTTTATAGTTTAACGTAATGTAGAGAGGATGAAGAAATGTACAGTTTAGAGTAACATAGTGTGAACTATATAATTCTTTATTTATGGTTATAGAATTCAGACCATAGAAAGTGTGTATCTCTGGTAGACATATAAAGTGTGGGTAAATAAAAAATATGACATAAATGAGGACAAAAAAGTCCCAACACCACACAATATATTACCAAGATAACCATGAGGAAGATATTAGTTTTTGGTCTTAGAGTATGGACATGATGGTTTTACAACTACTCAATGTGGGTACAAACCTTTCCAAGACTCCAAATCCCATGTGTTCCATGCTTGGTGTGGGAAAAAATGAGTGATGTTATGATTTCACGTTATATGGGAGTAAAAAATAATGGAAAGAAAATGTCGGGTGGGAAAGTCACAACCATACTAACATTCCAACCCAAAAAGTTTTGATTCATAGAGGGAAAACACCAGGGTTGTTGGAGATCCACTAGAACATAAGGAGGTGGAAAGTGTGAGTCATGGCGCCCGATACCTGGAATAGAATGAGGGTGGAATGACGATTGAGGATCAATATTGACCTTATTCAAGAAACAATATCCATATCATGTCACCGAGCATCGGGACAACCAAATGAGGGTTGAATGCTAACCATATTCAAGACATGATAACTATCTCAAAATGTCTTCCAAAGTCTTATGGGTCATTGGCCCATGATAGTAGGTGAACCACTATGGTTAGACACTAAGTCGTTAGGGTGCCCCTTCCGACATGGAATAGTATGGGGAACCTGGTAAAGTGACACGTGAAGTGTGGAAATGGATCAGAAGAATATCCTTGTAGAACCCAACACTCAAGGTCTCATACCACCGAACATTCAAACATGTCAGCAAAGAACATTCATAGGTGGCATCATATACACCTTTATGGATTGAGATCGTAAGTGGGGTATTGAGAATAGTTTAAGTCTGTGTTTTTTAGACCAAACATGTCACATAGTTTAATGTAATATATCTTAGACTATAGGTACCCAGTTTAACGTCGCGTGCATGGGATGTTTCAAAGTAGTTTAATGTCATGCGATAAAGATGATGATGTTGTGTAGTTTATTGTCATATAACTAGAACATGAGAAGTGTGTGGCATGGTGAATAAAATGTCATGAATGAGGACCAAAAAGTCCCAATAACTACATAATAAATTTTCAAAAGGGGAACCCAGGACAATTTAATTATTATGATTGTTAGTGGAACCTGGGCCAGAGGGCCAAAAAGGTGAATTTGTGGTTCTGCGGCTAGGCCTCGGGATGAAGTGTCTAGGTGTATCTATGTATCCCATAAGGATGAGAATCAAGCCACACATAGTTCTAGAGATCCATGTAGTTTAACATCATGGGGTAAGGATGAAAATGTGAGGGGTTATTTGAAGGGAACATGCATGGTGTAGACACTATAACCTGACATGAATGAGGACCAAAGAGATCCACACTAGTCCACACATTCCTAAGGACAAAACCCAGACCAAAGGGAAAAAAAGGTTTGTGATACTATGGATAGGCCCAGAGAAAAAATTTATAGGATTCAATACACATCTTGTATGGATGGGAATCAAGTCACACATAGTTCTAGAGAATGGCATGGTGGATGGCCAATACCATTAGTGCACGATATTACCTCAAATGAGAACATTGTGGTTATTTCTTAATTTATTGTCATGTGACTTGGATAGTGAAAATATTAGTTTAAGGTCTTATAGTTAGATATAGTTAAAGAAGAGATGCACAATATGGTACCATGAGGCAACCCGATGTGACTGAAGACTAAAGATATCCACACAACACGACGTATTCCTAAATGATACCCAAAAAAAGGGGCCAGAGGGGATATATTGTGATTCTATGGTTGGTCCTGGAGGTAAAATGCCAAGGCATCACTATTTATCCCATAATGATGGGAATAAATCCATATATAGTTCTTGAAAATAACATGGAAGTTGGCCAGTACTAAGGGAAAATGTCTTCTCAGGTAAAGACATTGTAGCACAGTATAGTTTATCGTCATACAGCTAGGATGTAGAATATGTAGTTTAATGTCATACTATAGGGACAAAGGATGTTACATAGTTTATCATTATACAATAAGGACGAAAAAGGTCTATGTTTAAGGTCATAGTGCTCGGACCAGAGGGTGAGGCTTCTAAAGAGAAAATATATAGTATGACCTCATGAGGAAACCCGACGTGAATGAGGGCCAAATAGGCTCAAAACAACATGGAAAATTTATAAGAAGAACTCACACATAGTTTAACATCATGAGGGATGAGGAAATAGGTTTGGGAAGGTTTGGGTGGGTGGTCCCAAAGACAAAGTGTCTGGGCATCACTACGTATCCCTTAAGGATGGGAATTAATACATACATAGTTTTAGAAGACCCATGTAGTTTAACATCATACAGTAAGTATGAAGAGTGGGAGAGAATCTAAACCCATAATTATATGTGGACATAAAAGGAATAACCCAGTGTATATGAGTTTTAGGAGTTCTGCACCATATCACGTGATCTTGAGGAGACTCACACATAGTTTAGAGTCATGATGTTTGGAATAGGGGAAATTTGAAGAATTATGTGAAGTTTAGCATCATGTGGTAAGGATGTGGGGGCACGATTTAATGAAATGTAAGAAGGAGTAGTCCAAAACTGTGTAGGAAAACTGTGGGGGAAATGATCCTAAAGGGATTTTTAAGGTGAAAATACTATAACCAGATGTGAATGAGGACCAAAGAGGCCCTATTCTACACCATAAATTCCAAGGATGATAAATACCTTAGTTTAAGGTCCTTGATCTCTGACCATATAGGAATTGTGCAATTTATTGTCATGCAACGAGGATGAAATAACAGTTTAACGTCACATAAGACTGTAGAGATCTTAGTTTAAGGTCATAGAGCTCACACTATGGGAGAATTTTTATGTGATGAAGAAAAAATAACATTTTAATTTAATATTTCTTGAATGAAATGGATCTTAGTTTAAGGTTATAGATCTTGGATGGTGGGTCTTCTAGTTTAAGGTCATAGAGTTTTGACCACTCCGTGTAGTTTAACATCATGCGGTAAGAATGTTTCCCATGAAGTTTAATTTTATGCGGTAAGGACTAATTGGTAGTTTAACGTTGCACAAGATGAATAGGTGCACTCATAGAAATTAATATTTGAGGAACTTGGAATTGTTGGGTAGAGTAATTATATCACCATCGATGGTGATCAAAGAGTATGAACTATTAGGGTAGACCTTATGGATGATATAATGTCCTTCACATTTGGGCTCCAACTTTAGTGGTTTCCTACTAGGTATCATCGACATCCTTAGAGAAAATACTGTGCCACCTTCAAGGAAATAGAAGATACAAAATATCTTGTTAAATGATTAGGATATATTGTTCTAGTGCCTCTCTAGATTATGAAATTCCTGGAGCCTATTCTCATCGAGAGATTCCAGTTATACTAGACAGTATTTGGTTACTTTTTCTAACATCTACTATTCATAGAAAACCATATGAATTGATGAAAATAGAATCTCAATGGGGAGGACTGCCTCTATTCCATACACCATGGAATATGGAGTCACTCAGGTGGAATTGCATGTTGTCTTCCAATAATACCATAGAGCATCGTGGATCATGTTCGAACAACTTCCCTTATTCTAAACCACCATTTTCTGAAAAACATTTGAGAGGATTTTATTGAATGCATCTTCTTATTTTGGTAGTGAGAAGTGTGTTTGGATCAGATGCCCTACTTAGCATACAATATCTTTAGCTCAGCTACCCAGAAGTTATTAATGTTTTCGGTGAGAATAGCGTGAGGAAATCAAAATCTATGAATGATTCTGGAGCTCATGAATTCCACAATAGACTGGTCCTTGACTTCCTTAAGGGGAGTCTCTTATTCGCACTTGTAAAAGAAATATTTTATGGTCAGGATGAAACATCACTGGAGAGCTATTACAGGCAGATATAGTCCCACAACATTGAGTCCCTAGACCACAATGGGACAAGAGTACTTTGTAGTATAGAGTGGATCTAGTGGTCAATTCATGAAGTTGTCATGGACATGACACACATGGAATCTCTTGGTGAACTTAATGCAATAATGGGCCATGGTGGTCCAGAAGTATCCCAACTTACAAATTTGGTTTGAGAGATTCATCTAGGCTCGATGAACACCATATTACCTAACATGGAATTCCTACATAACATGGAATATATTTTCTCTTTGAATGAAACAGATGAGGATTCCCCAAACCCACATTTTTAGAGTCTTCTCTAGGCTGGGACCACTCTGGAGGGTGAACTGAACTATAGAGTGATGGATTCACTCACGTTTGGCTATGTTTGATGAGAAATATTTGTGTTAGAGATTCTTGATGAAAGGAGTTGTCTAATAAGAGGATTCTTCATCTAAAAGGGATTTGCAGGTACCTATATTGAAGCATAGGTGATAAGATGATTTACATGCCGATCTTCATCATCATCTATACTAACAAGGGTGATGAATCTTCAATGAACCAAATGAATGAACAGATCTTCTAATTAAATATCCTAAATAGATGCGCATAGACTGGCCATGTCATTAGTTCGACAATTCTATAACTGGGGAACATGAGTCACCTCTGGCTGAGAAGGGAACCGGGACATCAGTTGGAGAGTGTGTTTGAGTAAGGGTATGAGACCTGAATTATAGATGATGTGGTCACTATTGATTTTCTTAATGAATACCTTAGAGTCACCTTTCACATGAAAGTGTGGAACATCAATCTTGATGGACAACTTGAGACCAGTGATGAGAGCCTGATACTTTGTGTCGTTGTTAGTTCATCCCTCTGATAGTAAGAATTAATAAGGCATGACTGCCTATATAAGAGTGTTGAAAATAATTCCCAAGCCCAACCTATTAAGATTGGGATCATTGAGATTTCTCCTGGTCGAACATTGTGAGGAACCATCAAAATGTATCTTCAAACAGAAACCTGATTAGTATACTGGGAGAATGGACTCATATGAAAAATCCAGACCTAGGGACTACTAAATGGGGGCTGGATGAGCGGCCCGAAAGTATGCAAGTTCTTGACCCTTGATTTCCATCGGTGGAAAAAACCTGATGTCAAATTGATAAAGAGTCACTTCCCAGTGATAAAGATGGACTATCAATATAGGATCGTTCAAAATGTACTTCAGTGGATCCACATAGGAAATGAGCTATATCTCGTGATGCTACAAATAGTGTTACTACTTCTGCACTACGAAAACCAGTGTGAGTTAACTCTTCTTTATGTGATAATATATGAACTCTACATTGAGGAGAATACAACTGAGATTGTAAAAACTATTCTATAACCCATTATTATTATTATGGGTGAGTAAGGATCCAATAGATCATTATTGGGAAGTCACATAATGAACCAAAAACTTTCTAGAGATGGGTGGCATCTGAACCGAAGGTTATAGTCAGTACTTCTTTATTTCCACAAAAGTGGCCTAACACTATTTATCCCACTATTAGAATAAACTTTTATTCATGAGTCTATAAAAGGGCTTACACTTTTCAGCTAGATTTGAGATGAATTATAATATATAGGATAAGTGTACATGTAAACCACAAAGATCCCAGAGGTTATTCGAGTGAGGGATCTGTATGATATCTTTGATCTTATCTGGGTCAATATTGATGCCTCTTTATCTAAAAAATAAACCAAGAAACTCCCCAAAACTCACCCCAAAAGCACATTTCAAGGGGTTCATCTTCAAATTCCATGAGTGAATGAAGTTGAGCACTTTATCAAAGTCTCTAAGATGGCACTGATGATGGTTAGATTTGACCACAAAATTATCCACGTAGAATTCCAATAGTGTATTAATGATCGGTTTAAAGATTTGGTCCACAACACACTAATAGGTAGCTACTCCATTCATTAGACCGAAAGGAATCAACTGATAGAAAAAAGTACTTTATGGAACTCTGAAGTTGGTAAAATCCTCATATTCGGGGTCCAATCGGATATGATTATACTTAGTGTACCCATCCATAAAGAAGAGAGCATGGAACCCAAGGGTGGAATCAATCAACAATTCTATCACCAAAAGTGGAAAATCAACCTCCGGGAAGTGGCAGTTGCGATCTTAAAGGTCGATACACAATTGGATTTTTCCATTCTTATTCTTAATGGGAATGATACAGGCCAACCACTTGATGTAATGAACATACTTTATTAAGTTATCTTTTATGATCTTATCAACTTTGGCCTTGACCATGGCTCCATGAGATGGGTGGATTTTCCTGGGAGGCTGATTGAATCTGAAATGACTCACTGGGAGACAAAGACGGTGGATGAAGACCTGAGGGTCTAGCCTGGGAATCTCTTTATAACTCTTGGAAAACATATCACATTTCTATTTCAAGAAATACACATTCTAATATTGTTCCTATGCATGCATGGCTACACTGATTAGTGTCAGCCTCAGATCTATCTCAATACTGAGACTCACCTATACTAAATCATCGATGGTGGTAGAGATGCCATCTTAAAATGTGGGAGGACCATCTTCCAAATAATTTTCATCACTCAAAGTGAGAGGATTATTAGTTGGAGGCAATTCTTCTAAGTTAAACAACCCTAGAGGTATGCTGGTGGTAGCTTGAGAAGTGGTCTAATCTTTATTAGGATGCTCCTAAACTGTTAAAACCATGGCCACAAAGGTTTTCGACCCGATTCCACTAGACCTTCGACCGAGGAGTCCTCACATAACAATTTCAAAGTAGTGATGATAGGTTTGTCTGTGTTGACTTAACCTGGATTAGAAGAACAAGAAGGTACGGAATATTGATGTATACATGGGGAAAAAATCTTGATACCTTATAGGGGTAAGGGGATATGGTATCACTCTAGCATGTACCATGTAGGAGTACATGGTAATCTTCGGACATTCCTTGTTACTAGGATCACATCTTACCATCATATTAGAAACAATGAAGTAGTGTCCCAAGTCTGGGGTGCTTGCCTCAAACTGGTGAATTAGGAGAATGAAACCATAGTCCAAGTAAATCCATAGGCCAGCCATAATGAAAGTATTCTCAACCTCATTGTTCTGAACCTATTTTTCAATGATATTTTAATAGTTGAAATCAAATAGTTGGCTTTACAAGAGGAGAATGGAGATACATCACCTTGGAGCATGATCACTTGACTGTTGAGGGAGTATTTAGGACATTAGTGATATAGTGAGGGAACTATTGCATGTAGACAAAGCCATGTACTTCCCATTAGCGCATAGTAGGTAGTAACATATGAGACAAACATAAACTCAGTGCTTCCAATCTAGCCACTGAAATGGGTCTCTAGGAATATTTCTCCACACGACCATTGCTCTATCCCATCATAACCCCAAATCTTCAGGTTAGATAGACACATATCTACTTTAGTCAGTACTAGCTTATGAAGTTTCTAGGCTGGGATGAGATTGATCTGAGAACCCATTTCAATGAGACAATGGTGTAATTATATTCCATTAAATTTTAAAATGATGTATAGAGGGTGGATGTTCTCTTGTATGGTAACAAATTCATCTTATCATAAGAATGAAATGATTTGATAGAATTATTCTGAATCGACCTCCTAAGAATAAAATATTTAGGTGGACACCACCTATGTATCGAACTGGAGGGGGATATTCAAAGCCTCTATGGGGATTCTCATAGCTCTTCTGAAAAATACAAGGTCTCAAGAATGAAGTGTTTTGTAGGAATGATGGAAAGATGCTTAAGTACATCATACTTATATGTTAAGAACATAATTCTATTAGGATGAGGTTGTTCTTCTCTTGGTGGTATGACATGCATTGCTTCCCAAACCAGTGGATTCTGGATAATGTTGGGAATATCCTTCATCTCTCTTGTTGAACTACAAAAAATCACTACTATATGACTGAAAGATGGAAAAGGCTTAACTATAGCAAAGCACGTTTGATCTTGATGTGGTCATGGAAGCTCTTCCTGGTTGAGTTGCATGAACGGCGGTGGATGTGAACTGAAAATATGGGATAAGAGATCTATGCTTGGTACTTTATATGTTGAGCCTATTGTCCCGTCTTAGTAGCATGCACATATTGACTTGAAGCACTGGACTGAGCATTCTGACAATTAACATATCCACGACCACATCAATGATGGTGTCGACCAAGGAAATTAAGAGGACCTTCTTGATACTACTCATCATTGGGAATCATTTAAGGATCTCCCAAATCAACAGCATTCATGGTGTTATATTCCCTCACATCATCAGGGGAATATTCTAATGTTAGATGGATTCTAGGGGTGGTCCTCATCTCTTGGGGAATTGTGTTACTGGGAGTGTGATATGGATTTGACGCTAGTAGGGGAATTTTTTTCCCTTGCGTTGTTGGAATATACTTGAAAGGTGCTATCATGGGTGCTCTCAAATAAAGTCTGGATTTTGGTTATTTAGGAGCAGTAGAGTGGCTGACCAAGGCTGTCTCTCGAAGAGGTAGTAATTAAATTTTTTTATTAAAGGTATTATGAAAATAAATATGAAAGAACAATATAACTTAAAATTATGGTGGTTTATTTGAGGTTTATAAAAGAAGGAGTATAAATATTCTAAAAAAGATGGCATTTTTTTAATTTTATTTTTCAAATGAAATTCGATTAATAAGACACAATAAGAAGATGTTTTTATGAAATATTTTAAAAGGTGTAGTTGATCTAAATATACATATTCCCATAATTATTAATAATTATCATTAAAATTAATATCCACTTAATTATTATCCCATAAATTGTTAATCCTAGAACCCTATGATAATTAACCTTACCACAAAGATGAAAATAGTTAAACCCTAGGCCAGCTTCGGAACATGAAATCACAATACCATGCTTTGATTTTCATTCTATGGGTAGATTATGGTAAATGGTAAATTAGGGTATAAATCTATTCAAAAAATAATGATTATTTGATTTTATAGATTATATTTAATCTTTACAAATTTATCTCATGTGGTTTGGTTTTACCGATTAAGTTTGTGCTCTCACAATTTACACAAATCTCGACCTCATGTGTTTTTATGTAAATTGTTAAATAGATTAATTAGTTTATTATAATTTAAAAACTCAATTCATGTATCATGTTATGTGAATTATAGTATCTAATTGATTCAAAATAAATTAATAAATAAGGTATGAGGTCGATTGATTACTAAGAAAACTACTCTTCTATGGGTTGTGTAGTACTCATAGAAACGAATTGAATTCGCAAAGGTTTAGGAAGGGTATTACCCAATCATGTTTCTAATCTCAATTTATAGAAAAAATAGGAAGATTAAATAAAAAAATAATTGAATAAAAAAATAAAATAGAATAAATATAAGGGGAACTAAGAATTTTATTAAGTAAACACAAATATTACAACATGAAGAAGAAGAAGAAGGTTTCGATGAAGGGACCCTTACTTTAAGATCTATCCTTCCTACAATGCTTGGATAATTGGAGTGTAACCACCTATTATATTCAATAAACTTACTAATTCATGTTAAAGCCCATCCAAATGAGAAAAACATTAATTTATGAAGTGAAGGGGAGGCTAGGTTTCATGTGGTTTCAAGTGTGAATGGGGAAATTCAGAAAAATATTTTATTCTAAAAATAACCACCAGTTTGACCTCCAAAACATGTGAATAAAATATCCTTATAGAAGAATGATATGTGATAAATTCTATCCCAGAGCTCCACAAAAGTTTTGGGCCCAATCCAAGTAAGTTTGGAGATGATATTACCCCAATACTAAAGTGATATCAAATATGGTGGGTCTAACCCATCTTTGGTTTTATGAACCTTTTACTCCAACCAAATGCATAGTTTGGCTCTATTGTCTTGAATAAAAGTTGTATCCAATTGAGTGAGGAACAATTTAACAAATATTTATATTCATATAAGTCAAATTAAAATATTTATGTTTGAAATACTACCATGAATTTTAAAAGGGTAAAATTGGAATTTTCATTAAATTTGAAAATGAATGATCAAATCCCAAATATTCTATAAATAAACATATTTAGAATAATGTGAGGAAAGTATTTCATTTATAATAAATAAAATATTAAATAAAATTTTGTTTTATCAACGCCCCACACTTACCCTTTTTCACTCCTAGGAAAAGTCACATATCATGTTTTTCAAAAAATTGTTACAAGTATTGCATGTTCATATTCCTTAATCCATAGTGAAAATATAGAAAAAGTAATAATCTCATCAAGAGTCAATATCAATAAATTTTAAATTAATTGTCTCATAAATTGAATCAAATAATAATCTATTGAGATTAATGACACTAATCATAGTAAAGCATGTCATGGGTTTACTTTTCCATTAATTCCCCACATGTGTGTGTGCCAACCACTTCAAGTTCATATCTCCACTATTTATTCAGTACATTCAGATCAAGTAAAATAATTATTCTTAACTGGTTTAATTCACCAAACCTATTCTACATTCCTTTTTAAGAAAATTTCAAGGCCCACTCACTTAGGAACTCCCGAAAGACAAACCTCTAGCTCCCGACCAAGATATATCCATGTGTTATACATTTAATCACTCCCATAATTTATTATTTTTCTTGTGGATTTTTTTTCAAAAGTTTCACTCGGAAAATATCTCACACTCATATCTGAACCCTTGTTTGATCTCCTCATGACACTAATTATAATAGTTATAACATTATCAAAGGTCAAGGAAGAGTGGGTTTTGACCTGCCCAAGACACAAACCAAATTTTTGTATTTTGATTTTGATTTTGATTTTGATTTTTTTGAGGTAATACAACAGTTGGATAATAGGTACACACACATAGCTCAATTCAGTATAGTAATGAAACTGATCAGAAGAGAAAAAATTGTATGAATCAACCATTGATATAAAATGATTTTTTTTAACATGGATATACCTTTAATTGAGTTGGAAAAATTTCACAAGTCATGGTTGTATGAAAAGATATGTGGAGAAATAAATGAAACAATTTACTATGAACAAAAATCACAAAGAATAGTTCCCAAATATAAAAGGTTTTATTATGACATAACCAATCATATCATTGATGAGTTCAATTTTTATAAAAACCAACTCTTAATGATGAAATATTATTCATTATTATAATTCCACCAATGAATTTGGAAAACAAGAATTTTCCATACATTCTATATCTAAATGATCTTGTTACATTATATGTTTTTTGTTTTGTTTTTGTTTTTTTTTTGAAAATTTAATAGAAAACTTAACATAAAAAACACAAAAACAAACAAAATTGAAAAATCCTAAAAAACTACCAAAAAATGTTTTCCCCCACCCCACACTTAAAATATTGTGTTGTACTCAATATAAATCCATGATATGATATGTGGAAATGAATTCACAATTTTAAATTGGAAAAATAATATAAAAGTGAAAGGGTTAGAAATAACCTAATATTCTAAAGTGATGATGGGGTTCGGATGTGTGATGAAATCCACTACATTAGTAGAAAGTCCCGCAATGTATTTCTTCAAACATTTACCATTAACCTTAATTATCCTTCTTCAGTCTTCCTGAGTGATCTCCATAGCACTATAAGGAAAAATATTAGACACAACATAGGGGCCTAACCATATGGAAAAAAAATTACCAGGCATTAACTCTGTTGTGAACTGTATAGTAGAACTTTCTATCCCACATGAAATTCCCTTTTTTGGATCATTATATCATGATATGATATTGATATTTCCTTGAAGATACTTGAGTTCTCATATGATGATAATACAATATCCTCAAACTCTTGAATTTGTATCTTCTGTTGAATTCTAGCTTGGGCCAAATCCATGTTTCATTTATTTATATCCCAATAAGCCCAATGCTTAACCTCCATGGGTAAATAACATGATTTCACAAAAAAAATCTGAAGTAGGGATATATCAAGGGTTGTTTTGTATTCCATCCTATAATACCAAAGAAAATCATCCTATCTCTTTCTAAAATCCTATCTATTAGGCTGCATGATCTTCTCCGAGATTTTTTTTCAGGTCTAATTTGAAACCTCAGCCTGGCCATTATTTTAGAGGTTGTATGGTGTGAATGTTTTTTGTGTCACCCCATACTTATCAAGAAGGGAAGAAAAATTAAAATTGCAAAAGTGTGTCCCCTGGTTAGTGATGATGACCTTTGGTACTCCAAACCTGATGAAAATTTGATCATTGAAAAAGTCCACTACAACTTGAGAATCATCAGTCTTGATGGATTTGGCCTCCACCCACTTACTAACATAATCAATAGAAACAAAAATATAAAAAAACCATATGAACTTGGAAACATACCCATAAAATAAATTCCCCATACATAAATAATCTCAAAAAAGAAAATGGGTTGTTGAGGCATCACATGTCTCCTAGAAATATTTCAAGTGTGTTGGCAATGTGAGCATGACTTACCAATCAAATGAGCATCATGGAATAATATAGGCCAATATAATATAGATTCTAAAACTTTACTGGCTATCCGTTGGTGTCCAAATTTTTCTCCATACGAAAGTGTATGGTAGACTTATAGAATAGACTCAAAATCATGATTAGGAAAACACCTCATAATAACTTGATCACCCCACTTGCACCATAGGTAGGGATCACCCCACACATAAAACCTAGACTCAGTATTAAATTTTTTGACTTTATTTTTCTTTAAATTTTTATGAATTCCAGAGGCAATAAGGTAGCTAACTAAATCATCACATTAAGGATGTGTACCTGATATGGAATAAAAAAGAACATTGGGGAAAGTGTCTGGAATTGGTACCTGGTCCAAGGTGTCAGCCTCTAATGTGTGATTAATCCTACTCAGGGGGTCCACCACCAGGTTTTCTTAAAGAAGGAGCATCCAACAGATGAGTCTGGGATTTGTGTTTGGATTCTTCAAGAGGTACCTCAGAGTTGCATGGTCAGAGAAAACAACTACCTTAGATCCTAATAAATATGAACAAAATTTATCTAAAGAAAATATGAGAGAAAGAATCTCATTTTCCATGGTATTGTAGTTTGATTTGGCTGAATCTAATGTCCTCGATGCATATACAATCACATGTGAATGTCCCTCCACATTTGGTGATAAAACAGTTCTAACTGCAATGTTTGAATCATTACACATAATACCAAATGGAATGTCCCATCATAGGGGATATATGATTGGTGGAGTGGTTAGATTATTCTTTAACTCAGTAAAAGAAGTCCTATAAGAATCATAAGATATAAAATCAGAATCCTTTTTTAGTAATATAGACATAGGAAGAGAAATATTACTGAAATATTTGATAAAGGGATGATAAAATCTTATATTCCCTATAAAAGATCAAATATCACACACACAAGAAGGATATGGTAAGGATGAAATAATATCCACTTTAGATCTATCAACCTCTATCCCATGTTTTAACACTACATTCCCTAAGATAATTCCATGCTCTACTATGAAATGACACTTTCCAAAGTTCAAGACCAGATTCTTCTTAAAACAATGATTCAAAACATATCCCAAAATAAAGATACAACTATTAAATAAAGATTCATAGACTATAAAATCATCCCTAAATACCTAATTTCAGGTCACGATGAAATTTGAAAATAATACTCACTATGCATCTTTGGATGGTACCTAGGGAATTTAAATGTCCAAATGGAATCCTTCGGTAGGAAAATATACTAAATGGTCAAGTGAATGTTGTCTTCTCCAGATCCACTAGAGCTATAGGAAATTGAAAATATCCATAAAATACATTCATGAAATAATAATGTGTCTTCCCAAATAGTCTCTAAAGCATTTGATAAATAAATGGGAGGGAGAAATGGTCCTTGTGAGGGGATTAATTTAGTTTCCAATAATCAATACACACATGCCAAATATTTTATACACACATTGAAACTAATTCATATATCTCATTTCTTACAGCAGTAACACCACTTTTCTTAGGCACAACCTGAATAGGACATGCACACTGGGAATCTGAAATGGGATAAATTATACTGGCCTCGTGCAATTTTTCAACTTCATTTAAAAGAAATTTTAGAAGAGTTGGATTTAGTCTCCATTGTGGATGCCTAACTAGTTTATCCCCATCATCCAAAAGAATTATATGCATGAAAATGGAGGAGATAATACCTGATATTTAATCCAAGTTCCACACGATTTCCTTGATGTTCTCCATCAAAATATTAAAAAAAATTCTTCATTTTCAAAAGGGATATTGTTATCAATGATAACTTGTAATTTCTTACCCCTTAACAAGTATGATTATTTGAGATTTAGTTGAAATGTCTTGAGTTTTAATGAAGTGGGTTTAGTATATAAGAGGACATTAAATGAACTAAAATATGTGCACAATGAATATCATTATTAATATATGCATAATCAAAATTAGAGAATAAAGCATCAAATCCATCGGAATATTCAACAACCAAGTCATAATTAGAGTGAACATGATCAAAATTAGAATACAAATTCATTTCAAAATCAAATCATAGAGAGGTTTTGGAATTATAAATTAGTGTGTAAGTGATCTTAGATATAAAATAAGAACAAATTATCATAATCTCCCGAAAAATAGAACAATAAAAATCAATTGTATTTTTACTTGGTGGTTCAAAATGAGATATAATAAAAGTAGAATAGTCCGCTGAGGGATACTTCATGGAGTCCATAAAATTAAATATCATATATCCATCTCCAAATTCCATGGAAAGTGCACGGTTATGGGAATTTATGATCATTTTTTAGTTTTGAGGAAAGGGCCTACCTAAGATAATGGGTGCACAAGAATGTACCAGATCATCCTCCACGTTAAGAATGTAGAAATACACTGGAAAGATCATGCATCTTGCACAAACAAGTACATCCTCAAGGACTCCTACTAAATATTTTGTATCTCCATTTTCCAACAGCACCACTACTCTCATTTTCTTCAACTCACCAACCTGAAAAGAAGAGAATACAGAGTGATGCATCACATTTATGGAAGCTCCTAAATAACATAAAGCATTAGAAAATTGCAAATCCCCTATGGTATATGGGATAATGAATGTCTCAAGATCCTTACACTTTTTTAGAATTACTAGAGTTGGTGTAATGAGTTCTGACATATTCCATCCAAGATCGATCCTATCATTTCCCATGATCCCTCTTTGATTGGTACACTATTCTTTTAAGATTTTGACATAACTTGGCATTTTTAATGTATTTATTTATAGGTGTGTTGATCTCAACACGCTTGAATGTATCCGAAACCTCTTTTTTGAATCTCATATTCATCCATATTCTTGGTTTATACAACTCTATTTGGAAACGGAAGGGGTTTAGGGGTAACATCATCAATTTTATTATTACCTTTACCTTCCTCCTTTTATTTATCAGTGACCAGTGATGATGGAGGAATCTCCTCAGGTTGGGTGAATCGTGAAGGAATGATAGTTGTAGATATATCAATTGTGTGCTTTTCACTTCTCAATGTGATATCACTAACATTCCCCTTGGGATTTAATGTAAGATTGGAAGGTATATATGTAGATTTCTCACTTACCAGTTCATGGAAGGAAATGGATATCGGGATCATTTGTTTCATCAACCTCCTCAACTCCAAACCTTGAATCTTTACCTCAGTTTGTTAATTAAGAACAATTTTTTTCAAAAGATCATTATTATTAAAATATATATTTTGTTGAGAATTCCCATGTTGTTGAATTCTTGATGCTTGATATTAAATTTTTTTGGGTTCTCGGAAACCCTTTTGGTAAAGTGGAGGCTGTTTGAAATATTGTTGAAAAGGGGGAATTTATTTTTTCTAGAGAAATATATCATGTTTGACTGATCCTTCCACCCTTGTTTGTATGTTGTAGAAAAGGAAACATACTTATTTTGGGGATGTGGTTGTTGTTTCTCATAACATGGTCTCCTTGGGAATACTACTACATAATCCTCCGTCTCTTATAATTAAGGGAAGTTGTTAGTTGGGTGGTTTGTTTTATAGAAAATGCCACAAGGCCTTATAGGAGTGGCTTTGGAAGTATTTTGAGCCATAGAAATATGCCGAACCATAGTAGTAAATTCTTCCAACTTAGTATCAATCAAATGATTTTCAAGAGAAGATGTACTTACCTGATGTTTTCCTCTAACAAGTGGTGTACCCCAATCCCTAAATTGTAAGGTGTTTTGTGCCATATTCTCGATCAATGAATGTGTGGCTACTGATTTTTTTCCACCAATGTTCCTCCGTCCACAACATCCACCATGCTTCTCTCCATAGGCATGAGGCCTTCATATAAGTACTGTATGAGGAGTTTCTCACTGATTTGGTAATGTGGACAACTTGCACACAACTTCTTGAATCGCTCCCAGTACTCATACATTGACTCCACTTATACATTCATGATCCCTAATATCTCCTTACGAATGGAAGTGGTCCTTGATGTTGGAAAAAATATCTGCAAGAAAATACATTTCAAATCATTCCAACATGTTACATCTTCAGGTTGTAAATAATACATCCATTCTTTTTCAGTTCCATCAAGTGAGAATGATAATGCTCTTAGTTTTATTTGATATTCAATGATATTTCTTTTCATTAGGTTTGATAAAACAACATTAAATTATTTCACATTTTTATTGGGATCCTTGACAGTGAGGCCATGAAATTTCAAAAGAAGTTGTATCAATCCAGATTTTAATTTGAAGTCTGATACAAGGTTCGGATATGAAATATAATTTGGTTGATAGTAAATGTTAGGTGAAACCAATTTTTAAATGGTTCTATTAAGTTAATTATTATTATTTATAGCCATTGGTTCTTATTTTATGTTTGATTCAAAATTGATTCCAACTTCAGTGTTACCAGAATAGAGGAATTCTCCAACTAGTTGAATGTTGAAACTTTCCATAGACTGAGATTGTTTAATTCGAGCTAGAAGGATACGTTCAATATCAAGGTCAAGGATTAAAAGATCACCAGGATTATTTCATATTATAAATCAAATAAACATGAAAATAATATAAATTTACCATAATAAAAAAAAATGATAAGTTTTAGTTGATGGTCCAAAAAAGAAGAAAAAAACAAAAGAAATGAAAAAATTTAGTTTGGGTAATGAAGGAAGGAAGAATACAATAAGAGAAAAAAATTAAAATTAAAATAAATAACTATAATTTGTTGAAATAATTACTTTCTTCCCTAGAAATGAATCCAATTTTAAAGTCACTATTTTGGGATCTCTTAAATAATGTTCAGTTTTTGGTTATTTAGATGCAGTAGAGTGGCTGACCAATGTTGTCTCTTAAAGAGGTAGTAATTAAAAAAAATTCATAAAGTTATTATAAAAATAAATTTAAAATAACATAATAACATAGAAGGATGGGTTTTTTATGTTTATAAACGAATAATAATAATTATTCTAGACGAATATTGTTTTTTTGCTTTTATTTATGAACTGATATTTGATTAACAAGACACAACAAGAAGAAGTTTTTATAGAAAATGTTTTAAAATAAGTAATTGATATAACTACACCTATTCACACAATTATTAATAATTATACTTAAAAATAATATCTCCTAAATGATGATCCCATAATTTGTTAATCCCAGAACCCTATGAGAATTAAATTTACCACAATGATGAAAAGAGTTAAACCCTAGTCCATCTTCGGAACATGCAATCGCAACACCTCGATTTGATTTTAATTCTATGAATAAATTATGGTTAGTGGTAAAATTTGGTCATAAATTCCTTATAGAAATAAAAATTGATTTATTTTATGGATAATATTTTATCTCTACAAATTTATGTTGTGTTGTTTTGTTTTACCGATTATGTTTTTTCTCCCACCATTTACACAAATCTCAACCTCGCGTGTTTTTGTGTAAATTGTTAAATTTATTTATTAGTTTATTATAATTTAGAAACTCAATTCATGGATCATATTATGTAAATTATAGTTTCTATTTTATTCCAAATAAATAAATGTATAAGGTAAGAGGTTAATCTATTACTAAGAAAACTTCTCTTCCAGTGGGGGTGTTGTCATTGTAGAAACGAATTTCATTCGCAAAGGTTTAGGATGAATATAACCCAATACCGTCTATACTATTGATTTATAGACCAAATAATAAGATTAAATAAAAATATAACATAACAAAATAGAATAAACCCTAATAAATAGGAGAGGAACTAATAATTTTATTGCGCAAACAAAAATATTACAACATGGAGAATAATAATAAGAAGGCTTCGATGAAGGGATCCTTTCATCAAGAGACAACCTTCCTTAAATTATTGGATAATTGGAGTGTAAGAACTTCTACTCTTCCCTAAAATTCCTAATTCACATCCCAACCCATCCAAATGATAAAAACATAAATTTATAGAGTGAAGGAGAGGCCAGGTTTCAAGTGGTTTCAAGTGGTTTCAAGTGTGAATGGGGAATTAAATAGATTATTTAAATCCATACTTCACTGCCTATTTGATCTCAAAAATGTGTGAATAAACTATCCTTATAGAAGGATGATATTTGAGAAATTTATTTCTATAGATCCTATAAAAATTTATTCCTAATATAAGTACGGATGATGAATATATGATCCAAATTCTAAAGTGCTTTCCAATCTAATAGGTCCCATCCATATTTGATTTCATAGATCTTTTACTCCAACAAAATGCACAATTTAGCTCCATTTTCCTAAATAAAAGTTGTATAAAATTTAGTTAGGAACACTTTTAAAAAAATTTATGTTCAAATAAATCAATTAAAAATATTTATGTCCGAAATACTACAGTGAATTTTAAAAGGGTAAAACTGGAATTTTCATCAAATTTGAAAATGAATGATATAATCCAAAATATTCTTTAAATACACATTTTTAACACAATTTGAAGAAATTATGTCATTTATTATGAATACAATATTCAATAAAAAAAAATTTATCACTACTCTTCTGAGAAGTAGAAGGATGAGAGGTGGATGTAGAAGAAACATTTGGAGGGGGAACGCTAGCTTCAGGAGGCTCAAGCAAACTAAAATGAGAATAAATTATACCATGAGTGCGAGAAACTACTAATGAGAAAGTTAATATTCATACATTTGTGTCCTATAGCTGGAGGCCCGATTCCACTCAATTTTGCTATCATTGTCAATCTACATAGAAACACATGCTACCTATGTCAGGACAGGGACCAACCTTACTACATTGTTATCAACCTGGTCCTAGAGAAAATCCTTGAATATATATCATTTATTAATGGTATTCCCTTGTAATTGGTGGTATGGGAACTAGTTAGGGAGATCAATGAGATTAGCCTCCTTGGGTCCCCTACATTCTCGTGATTTCCAAATCCCATAATCAAAGGAACTATGAAAATAATCGGGGACCTGATCCTCATTGAACGAGTAAGTCCAGTTTATTCTATCAAAAATGGGAACTATAGGTTCCCGGACCTATTGAGGGGATGGATACTGATGGTGGGATAGAACCTGATTGTCCTGCCTTGGTGGCGGTGGTGGCACATTATGTGTTAATGCCTGTCGATTATATGCAAGGTGATACTGAGCCTGAGGCTTTTTCCCTTGGTGAGGTGGTAGGTGAGCCTCTTATGGTATCAACAATAGAGGCTTGGGGGACACTATCTATGTGACAATGATAGTATCTAACTTGGGAGAACTTCTTACAATAGCCAAAAGAGGCAATGGAATTTCATGCTTAGCCTACTACAAGTATTCCTCTAGGAATTGAGATTTTTCAGAAAATTCTCAAAATCCACCTTGAAAATTATGAGTGATGAGGTAGTGAAAAAATTAAATCTTGAAGTTATCCACACAAATATTCAGTAGATACTCTTGAGTCAATAACATCTCAAGTGAATTCATGAGGCCTTTCCACCAGAAAACAAAGTCTGCAACATGCTCAACTGACTGTTTCTTTTACTTAAAGAGGTTTAAAATAATAGCCTTGCGGGTGGTAGAGCTAAACTGGTAGAGGTACTACCTGTGAAGATCTTCCCAACCAACGATATACCCAATATTAAACTACATGTAAAAGATGAATACATTCCCATATAATTTTTGTACAAAACATCAGAGCTTGGAGCCCTCCTGTTGCGCAGGAGTTCCCAACATGGGTCCACATCATGAAATAATGTGGGCTAGATCCTGCAATGAGTTTCCCATCCCGTTGAAATGGGAGACAGTGGGATTCTCAAAATTTGGTGTGTGTGGGGGGGGGAGCTGCACCCATGCCGGATATGGATTTCCATTCAGTGAGATTGCTACTTTCCTTGTCTCAAGTTCCTCAAGGTGGGAAATGAGAGTAAAAATAGGATTTTCCTAGTGGGGATTATTGTCCTAATGAGGATACCTAAACACTAATGCATTAATAGGATTATCGACAAGGTAGGTAGACTAAATAGATCATGGAGTGGCTGGTGGAACTGCTGGAGGAATGACATAAGGAACTGCCTGAGGAATTTATAAAAGAATGACATGAGGCAAGTCTCGTGAAGAATCATCACGAAACTCTGGTGGATTTGGTGATAAGTACAGTGGTTCTTTTCCATATGATTTAGTGTCTATCTTGTGGGGATGCACAAGATTATCTAGGTCAATAGGAGGAAATCAGCCAAGGAGCACCTGTGGCTACCCCTACTTGCCCAGTGGGGGAGGGACATGATCATACAGAGGATCACTGTAGTTCGAATGAAACTCTGCAATATGCCCAAAAAGATATTGTCAATGAATTTATACTATTCTTAAAGCTTCTAGAGTGAAGTGTCTATAGTGGGATCAACCTCCATCTTCTCAACCGAACAGGATGGCTCATCAGGTTCAGAGGCCCCAATCTATCTTTTTACCTTATTGAAGTCTCAACCCAAGGGCAATGACTCAAAGGTATCTGCAAGGTCAAGTATCTGCCCTTTTTAGCTAGTGATGATACCCATATGAGTTTCTACATTGTACTATGATACCTCAGGGAGATATTCCTCTTCATCAGGCCCTACCTCGACGTTCTTCTCTTTGAGTAGATTAATATATTCCATGTTAGTTATGACTAAAACTAGAAACATATCCTCTGTATAATCTGAAATTATGGTTGGCGTAGGATGTGAATGAAGTGGAGAGAAGTATACTACCACCAGCCACGGATCTGAACTTGTGGGTTTGCCTCTTCAATAATTATATTAAGCATGGTGAATCCATGAACACACCATTTCTAAAGGGTCCAGTGATAACCCGGTGATGCAGGGTTCTATGCCATGTGAAGTGCTTCTTGATCAATTATGTGACATCGTTGGATAATGTCGTCACATTGCTTCTAGTTCTTTGTATAAGAAAACCGACAGTTGAGAAGGTGGAAAAGCTTCACCCACATGGTCTAGCAGAAATACATGACCTTATTTTGGGTGAAAAACACTGGCCTTTTGAAGTCAGAAGTATAAATTGATCTAAAAATCTTAAACAATTGGTCTTCCGTAGGAGTGTCCCAAAAGATTCTTAGTTAAGAAGTGGGATTCGGATCTTTTTTTCCACGTTATGCATTCGGAGCTAGATAAGAAACTTGTAGTGACACTGATATAGACCATTGTGGCAGTGGACTGTCCAGTGGAGAAAATATTGTGTGATCTGACATGACACTGCTTACTGGTTCATCACTCGGAGGTAGTATCGACCACATCATCATGTCCCTATAGGAAGGGGTGTTGAACACCACTTCATGCTGGAAGGTGACAACCATTGGCGGAAGACCAGGTGGGTGATCATCATCCAACAAGCCTCATAACAACTCTCGATGATCTCATGTTTATGTAAAGAATGAAAATAGAGATGATAGTGAGGACTACATTGAAATTCCCTGGAAGGGATCAAAATCTTCCTCCACTTGCATGAACCCATGAAAAGATTTAGGGATCCATTTAATCTCACGTTTCAGGATGATTAAACTCACACTCTAGGATCCTTCCCTAGAATTTTATGTAGTGGATCGAGGGGAAGACTCTATCAGTGGGTCCCACTTATCTTTAAAATCATATAATACAATAAGATTCACCATGACTTGGTGCTTCCCAGAGTTATTCCTTTAGTGGCAATGATTCTCCCTTCTTCCACATGATGGTACAACAGGACATAGACCTTTTTGGGCATGAGGAGAGCCTTCGTACTATTGGTTGATTATATGGAGGGACTACCACTTTAATTTTTCAGGATATGGGGAGGACCTCCATATTTGTTGTCTTCAAGGTGTGGAGGATCTTCTCTTGGAATACTGTGAGAGTGATGAGTACCTCCACTATGAAAAGATGTGGTGTGAGGAGAACCTGGGTAGATGTCGAACGAGATATGGGGAGGACCTCCATAGTGATCACTAGACGCACAGGGAGGACCTCCATTTTGATAAGTGCTGGGCAGGGAGGACATTCATTGGAGCTAGTTAGAACAGGGGGAGGACCTCCATGTTGGCTTCCTATGTCATGGGGAGGACCTCCTTACTGGATGGAAATGAAGTGAGGAGCGGATTTACTTTGGTAAATGATTCTATGTGGAGGACATCTTCTTGAGCTTAAAATTGTTAAAGGGGGACCATCGTATCAGGAATTATAGGCACAAGGAGGATATCTAGGCTGGATGTCAACAGAGTGGGTAGTAACTGCACTTGGAAAAATATTGGGAGGATGGGGAGGGCCTCCATGATGAGTGTGAGAGTGGGGAAGAATTAAAATATTATTGGATATGATGCAAGGAGAACCTCTATACTGTATATCATCATTGTGGGTCAGCCCATTACAATAGCTGGTGAGACTGGTGGAAGAGAGAGACAACTCAGTCTGCCTATGGGGTGGCTAAGTTCTTGATCGAGATCATAAACTGATGAATCCCTAATCTAAAATGGTGAGAATATGGTGGAAAACACTAGGGGTTGCGTGGGACACTGAAGCTGTGGAATAAGATAAACAATTATGGAAATATTCCTGAAGTTGAGACCAATGCTGGCATCAGGTTATCTAGACTGGGTTTGGTGGAGAAGGAACAAAAATAAACTATTCTTCATCCTGAGGTACTAGTTGGCGATGCTGACGAGGCCTTGTGGGATCCCTTCTTAGAGGATCCTAAGTGGTTCTCGTTCCCAGGATGACATAGGTGTCCCTTACATCATCAAAATAGGGTAATGAGTTGCAAGACCACTCCAAAAAAGAGGATCCTCATGAATTTGGTCATTAGAGTGGGGAGAAAGGTCTCCTGGTGAGGCCCTTGGGGGTGGTGGTGATAGTGAGGTATAGAACTCACTAGATCCTGGAGGTCCATGTCCCTAATGGGAATGCCCCCCTCCAGCTTGTATTGATGAACAAAGTAATCTATCACCCTTCTCTATACAATTTCTGAGGGTGATACGGGGCATGAACACCCTATAGTTGTGTTTGAGGACAAAGTCATGGCAGTGGTAGGGTCATGTGGGATTACTGCATTAACAATTCTTCTTCCCCTACATCTATAAGCAGGGGTTATTGGTTTCCAATAGCTATTGTCCTGCAAAGTATGAATATTCAACCATCAATATGAATACAAGGAAAAAAATTCCCAATTTCCCAATGCCATATAATATTACATGAATGGAGAGGGAGATCCACATGAATGATGCCACATACCAAAATTCCCAATGATTTACTTCCACAAATTCTAGTGAGTGTTATTCCATGCCCACTATTTTATTGGAATGACCCAGTACAAGATAGCCAGATCTGGTGACATGCTCATATATTGATGTCTCGAATTCTATTAATCCCATATTGTGGAGAGTTGTTCATGTCAGGTTTTCCATTTTCAATTTCCGATGCTTTCTATCGGGTCACACCTACCTCTTCTTGCTGCCACACACTGGGTATTTTATTTTTGTTACTCCACATTTTATATTTCCAAAGGCGGGTGACATTAATCACTTCTTCAAATATGTATTCTCCGTGATCGAAACCATATGATTGGATGTGGGATCCACCTTCTAGGGATTCCTCCATGGAACTTGTCTCCTAGTATGGGCCTCCCTCATAGATTTAAGATGTTTTCTATGAAACTCATTCTGAGTGACATATCTTTAGGGATACCAACTAATTACACTGCTTCTGTTTGGACATTCCAAGGGGTCTAGTCAGGGAAGAAACCTTTAGTTATGGAAATTGTTCATGTTGGGAATCGCTGATCATGCCTGGATGCTGGAACATTGAAGCATATGAATTATTCATCATAATAGGTCTTCTCAAGGGTGAATAACCCGATGAATACCACATCGATTGCTGGGTATTTTATGCCATAAGCATGTCTACTAAGTTTTTCCTCATGCATCCCATGTTTAACACTGGGTATGCCATGATTTTACCATCTTGAAAAGATGATTATGCTGAAGGCATGTCTTTAGAGGGTTTTCTCAGGAATCTTAGGTTTAATACTAGGTAGGCGTGAGTTTAACATGATGTGAAGAAGGGATGAGGTTGATCAAAACCTCCCATAGACTTTGATCAGATAGGTGTAACTATGGAGGGTGGGGGTGATTTAAAGGTTTACCAGATGGATGGATCAGAATACCCTATGAGGATGGACCTGAGAGTGGTGTGTCCCATAAAGGGGAATATTTTACACCATGAATGGATAAATCCCAATAAGTGAGGAACCTAGTTTTACCATTGGATTGGTGTTAAAATCTCTTATAATGATCCCGAGTGATGTATCCCATAAAGGGAAGATGTCTCATTGTGTAGGCTGGTCTAGACACCACTGAGGGTGGATTAGGGATGTGGACCCCCTAGAGGGGGACACCAAGGTTTACCATTGGTAGGGATTTAACCTCAATGAGACTTCATACATACCCTTTCTAGAATACATGGATCTAAACCCATGTAGTTCGAAGGGATGGTTTGGGGATTACACATAGATAGATTGTCGTCTCAAGAGGATTGCTCTTGGTTGGATGAATATGGATTATGTGAGGTATACGCATGGTTAGCTTCCTAGGTACTGCTAGGAGCATCTATGGTGTGGAAGGAAGGATCTCACCAGGGTGTGGTGGCTCGGGTATGAATTTGGGTGGATATATAGTATTAAAGTTGAATGGATGGAGTGTAGAAGGTGATGGGATTGAATCTCAGGGGGCTTCCTACATACCCTAGTGGATGGGAATCAAAGTCCATGTATTTCATGAAGGGGTGATGGGACACCTAAGGAGGTGGAATATGAGAATGGAATGCATGGATGGGGACCTAAAAGAAGTGGAACCTCTGGGTTGGGGAATCATCCTCCCGAGACATAGCTACTTGAGGGAAAGACCATGACGGGAATAGAATATGGGTGTGGGACTTAGGGAGGCTTCCTACACACCCTATATAGAAGAAAATGATCAAATTAAATGTATTACAAGAAATGGGTGATAGATTTAATATTTTCAATATTATTAATATGTTTTCAATGATTTAATCCCTCTCAATTATTCAATTTGAGTGTATTTTCATCATTTATGTGTTTTTGGTGTATTTTGGGCTTAAATGTGAAAATGGGGTAATTCTGTAAAATTGACAGTGTTATATAACTTCTATCTTTCGGGCATAACTTTTAAAATATTCATCCAATTGAAGTTAATTTTTTTTAGTCTTAATATTATCATGGGATTAAAATTTTTCTTCAGACCAAGACCCAATTGGAAACCCAATGGTACAGAAAAATCAATCAAGTAGAGAACTCGGTTTGGTTGGAAGAATGGACCTCACCGCATTCAATCAGTAAAATCTCATTCTGCCAACCTTATAATGAGGTTCTTCCATCTGGTGTTGATAGATGAAATTCAAAGGATGGTTCAAAATTAATTTTATAAAATATAAATCTCATCAAGTCATCGTTTTGGGCATCCAAGTGGAGTGGGTGAAATAGTTTTTGGCGGCCAGAAAAAGTAATGTTCATTTATTCAGCTATATCTTTCTTTAAACCTATCCAATAACTCTAAAATTTTGAGGATATATAACCAAAATAATTTCCAACATTCTATAAGAAGGTACCTCAGTGATTCTTGGACGACTGGTGGGTAGAACAGAGGAGATCTTTTGGAGGACAGATTCTGGAGGATCAAAATTTTTGTTCTTGCTTTTCTTTCTTTTGTTATTATTAGATTTTTAATGACTTCTTCTTCCCAATTCAACATATTTACCCTTAACATGGTGGGTTAGATCTTATGAGTGATTGGGGAAGGGTAGGTTTACCCTTTCGTAATTCTTGAGTTCTTGCACATAATGTTTTAATATCTTTTTTTCTCTTCTGCGAATCAGTTTCAATTTTTTATAACAGTTTTTATTATCATGTATGATTGTATCTAATTTTAGATTCTATTGTTCATTTATATTTTCTCAATGATCAATATCTCACTCCACTAGGTTCTGGTTTAAAAATGATGGAATAGACCCATACATAGTGGTGAAGTACTCGGTGATCACCGGTACGTGTGCGTCGAGTAGTGAATGTTCTTGATTGCTTGGGGTAAACAAGACTCAAGTGGGAATTGCCTAAAATAATTGGGGGTATTCTCTACAACTCTATTACACATTGGAAGGAGAGTAGACCAATCTGAGATTTTAGTATGGTTTATTCTCACATTTTTATTTGACCAAAGGAGTAAGAAGAAATTATTATGGATTCTCACTCTTAATGATTTAATAGAAGATAATTGGGTAAAGTGAACTGTGATAGAATTAAAATTGGAAAATCGACCCCAACCTGATTACCATTTCATATCAATGATTTAAATCACATAATTTTTCAATTTGTTTTAAAACATTCACTTAATTGCTTTACTTTATTTAGTTTCTTTCTTGTATTTTCCAAATCAAACATTTTCAAAAACAACATCATTTCTTTTTCTTATTTTAAGTGACAAACACTATTATTGAGCACTCCTCTCTAGAGACAACCACTACTGGAAATATAGACAATACCAATGGTTCAAAACTGTTGGTATAGGCTGGAAAACCGTTGGTATAAGATATACCAACAGTTTCCCAAACTGTAGGGAAGTAAGGCGTTGGGAAAGCCCTTTACCAACGGTTTAAGGAAAACCTTTGGAAAAAGGTGGTGGAAGTTTTAATTTCCCAACATTTCCTCTAAACCGTTGGCAAAAGGATTTACCAACGGTTTGGAAATTCATATTTTTGAGCTTATACCAACGGTTCAAAACCGTTGGTATAGCTTTTTACCAACGGTTTATATAAACCTTTGGTATATATTCATATATGGTCAAATCATACCAATGGTTCTAAACCATTGGTATAGATTTTTACCAATAGTTTAGATAAACCGTTGGTATATATTCATATATTCTCAAAGTATACCAACGGTTCTAAACCGTTGGTATTGGGTATTTTCACAAAAAACCAGTAGACTACTTACAGCTACCTCCACTTGATACACCTACATAAAAAAATCACAAATAACAGCTAGAAATAGACTTCAAACACCACAAAAAACATTGGAAATAGCACAAAAAAACACAAAAAAACATCACTCTTCCAACCATGCCATGTACTACAATTCTCCATTTCAATCTTCATATGAAAACAACTCTTCCAATTAACCTATTTCAATTTATTGGGTTCACACATATCAATTTTTTCTTACTCAAAAAGGTGATGATTATGATATAAATTGGTGCATGAGGGGTATGAGTGATAAAGTGAATTAAAAATGTGGTTAATATTTGTGTGTCATCTAGAGTGATGCATGAATTACATTGAATTTGATTTGGGGGGATGTCTAGAGAGGGGATGGGGTTGTCCAGGAAGAGGGGAGGGGGGATTTCTAGGGAGCGAGTATGGGGGTCATGGAGAATGTGCAACAAGGATTTGTATTCAAATTATAGCATATCATCACATGCATTTGATGAGCATGAGATAATAAGCTTACCAAGACATTCATATAGTTAAAGACATACAAAAATGGAATAATCTCAAATAACATTGAATGATCAAAGAAATAAAAAAAGGAATGTGAAATCAATATGCCTACATTTTCATATCATCCATGAGGTATAACATTTAATCAAATTGTAATAGAATTATACATAAGGCATACGAGTCTCACTTACTTGCATACATAGTGGTACAAAAGGAAAATGTTATTCATCTTCGGGGGGCTGTCCAGGGTCCAAGGAGGAGGGTGGGGGGCTGTTCAGGGTCCAGGAAGGGGAGGGGGAGGGGGGCTTTCCGAGGATGTCCATTCACGTCACATTTGACTCATGGATCATTGTCCTTAAGTTTCAACAGAATTCGAATGTGTTTGGTCAGTTTGTCGTATGTCAGTTGTTGATTTCACTTAAAATTAAGTCCATTTTTAACAAAACAGAGGCACTTTGAGTGGTGTAGGCCACACCAAGCTTCGTATTGAGGCATAGTTGACTCGAACACGTCACATATGAGACATGGATCATTGTGCAAAAGTATCAACACAATCAGAATCCGTTTGATCGGTTTGACGTATGTACGTAAAATAGTGTCCATTTTAAACAAAATACATACACATGGAGTGATACAGGCCACACTGTGCTTTGTATTGAGCCAGGGTTTACTCGTACACATCACATATAACCCATGGATCACTTTCCTAAAGTTTCAACATAATCCGAAGTCGTTTGGTCGGTTTCCTGTATGTTAGTTGTTGATTTCACTTAAAAATAAGTCCATTTTGAACAAAAGAGAGGAAGTTTGAGTGGTCCCGGCCACACCGCGCCTCGAATAGAGGAGAAGTTGACTCGTACATGTCACATTTGACCCCTGAATTGTTTTACTTATGTTTTAACATAATCCGAATGTGTTTGGTCGGTTTGTCGTATGTCAGTTGTTGATTTCACTTAAAATTAAGTCCATTTTTAACAAAATAGAGGCACTTTAAGTGGTGTTGGACACACCGGGCCTCAGATTGAGGTGGGGTTGACTCGTACACATATCATACGATTCATGGATCATTTTTCAAAAGTATCAACACAATCAGAAGCCGTTTGATTGGTTTGGCGTATGTACATAAAATATTGTCCATTATAAACAAAATATATACACATGGAGTGATACCAGCCACACCGCGTATTATATTGAGTCGGGTTTGACTATTACACATCACATATAATCCATGGATCATTTTCCTAAAGTTTCAATACAATCCGAAGGCATTTGGTTGGTTTCCAGTATGTCAGTTGTTGATTTCACTTAGAAATAAGTCCATTTTGAACAAAAGAGAGGGAGTTTGAGTGGTCCAGGCCACACCGTGCCTTAGATTGAGGCGAAGCTGACTCGTACACATCACATTTGACCCATGGATCATTTTACTTAAGTTTCAACAGAATCCTAATACGTTTGGTCAGTTTGTCGTATGTCAGTTGTTGATTTCACTTAAAATTAAGTCCTTTTTTAACAAAATAGAGGCACTTTGAGTGGTGTCGGCCACACCGGGCCTTGGATTGAGCCAGGGTGGACTCTTAAACATCACATATGAGTCATGTATAGTTGTGATAAAGTATCAACACAATCAAAAGCTGTTTGATCGGTTTGACGTATGTACGTAAAATATTGTCCATTTTAAACAAAAGAGGGACATTTTGGGTGGTTCCGGCCACACCGCGCCTTGTATTGAGGCGGGGTTGACTATTACACATCACATATGACCCATGGATCTTTTTCCTAAAGTTTCAATAGATTCGGAACTCATTTGGTCGGTTTTTTCATATGTCAGTTGTTGTTTTCACTTAAAATAAAAGTCATTTTGAACAAAAGAGAGACATTTTGAATTGTACCATCCATACCGCACCTCAGACTAAGGCAAGGTTGACTAGTACATATCACATATGACTCATGGATCCTTTTCCTGTAGTATCAACATAATCCGAATGTGTTTGGTCGGTTTACCGTATGTTAGTTGTTGATTTCACTTAAAATTAAGTACATTTTTAACAAAACAGAGGCATTTTGAGTGGTTTCGGCCACACCGAGCCTTGTATTGAGGCGGGGTTTACTAGTACACATCAAATGTGACTCATGGATCGTTTTCCTTAATTTTCAATATAATCCAAATGATTTTGGTCGGTTTTCTGTATGTCAGTTGTTGATTTCACTTAAAATTAAGTCCATTTTTAACAAAACAGAGGCACTTTGAGTGGTGTCGGCCACACCGGGCCTCGATTTGAGGAGGGGTTGACTTGTACACATCAAATATGATTCATGGATCATTGTGAAAAAGTATCAACACAATCAGAATCTGTTTGATCGGTTTGGCGTATGTACGTAAAATATTGTCCATTTTAAACAAAAGAGAGACAGTTTGGGTGGTTCCGGCCACACTGTGCCTTGTATTGAGGCGGGGTTGACTCGTACACGTCACATATGACCCATGGATAATTTTCCTAAAGTTTCAACAGATTTTAACGCATTTGGTCATTTTTCCGTATGCGAGTTGTTGTTTTCACTTAAAATTAATGTCATTTTGAACAAAAAAGAGACATTTTGAATGGTACTGTCCACACCGAGCCTCATATTGAGGTGGGGTTGACTCGTACACATCACATATGACCCATGTATCGTTTTATTATAGTATCAATAGAATCCGAATGCATTTGGTCGGTTTACCGTATGTCAGTTGCTGATTTCACTTAAAATTAAGTCCATTTTTAACAAAACAGAGGCATTTTGAGTGGTGTCACACACACCGAGCCTCGTATTGAGGCGGGGTTGACTCGTACACGTCACATTCGGGGGGTGTCCGGGGGGTTGTCCGAGGTCCAGGGAGGAGGGTGGGGTGGATGTCCGGGGGGCTGTCTGGGGACCGAGGAGGAGCGTCGGGGGCTGTCCAGGGTCCAGGGAGGAGGGTGAGGGGGACTGTCTGGGGGGTGTCCGGGGGGGCTGTCTGGGGACCATGGAGGAGGGTGGAGGGGCTATTTGGGGGGATTTTCAGGGTCTAGAGAGAAGGATGACATGTCAGTGGGAGGAGAAGGGTCTAGTCGGGTACGCGGAGATGCTCGTCTACCTCTGATACGAACCTCCCTCGTACCATCGGCCTAATCAATGAAAGAATGGAATAATAAAAAGTGCACATACTTATGTACCTATAAAATCTACACATAGACAGCACATAGCTGCATCATGTCATAAAAATAACACCAAGGATCAGACAAAATAGAAGCAGTCATGCATAGTAATGACAAGTGCACATACAGATCAGAAGCAGCTAAACAATTGTTGCATACATGCCAGGTTTATTTCCTAAAACAAAGTAAAAAAAGCAAAATGATAAAACTCTAGAACATGGGTTGCCTCCCAGGAAGCGCTAAGTTTTACATCTTCATCCAGATGGATGGACACTGGTCAAGCGTCTTGGTCCATTTGCTCGTAACTCCTCTTCCTCTTACAAGAACTGGTGGCCGTGTCATCAAGCTCACATGGACGCTTAGTGGGATTGATCACTGCAAAAGCATAGCGGGAATGAATCTGGTGTGGTAGTAAGATAATATGGCGCTCGTCATCATCCAGACGTTGATTCACCTGTCGTACGAGGTCAGATGGAGACGGGACGTGCACATCGATGATCAATGAAGAGGCAGAAAAGCTAGACATTGTTGGTTAAGCTGCATCCACAAATAGATTAATTTTTATATATTAGAACCTTTATAAATGTTTGTCCCATTTTTACAGACAATTAATGTGTGAAAATTGTGAAAAATAAATTATCGGATATATAAAAATGGATTTACTCATGGACATGATGAATAATATCTCAAATATTCCTCATTGGATCCCAATTTGAAATTTTAATCCCTTATCAAATGTCTTATATCAATTTATTTTTATTTGGATCCTTAAGGTTGAGCACTTTTTGTAAAATCTATCCAAGGGAGGATAGACTAGTGACTTGGAATACAATTGGATGATATGTGGTGAAAACCACATTATAAGCATTGTTTAGGATATTATTGAGGTGGTTTGAGGATCAAATTTATCTTTTTAGAGAAAATCCAGCATGTCCAAGTTTGGTGGTCAATGTTTTGAAGTGGGGGGGTATTTTGTGGTTGAGGAGTGGGGTGAGGGGGATGTCCAAGGTCTGGGAGGAGGGGTGGGGGCTGTCCAGGGTCCAGGAAGGGGGGTGGGGGCTGTCCATGGTCAAGGAGAAGGGGAGAAGGGGCTGTCCATGGTCCAGGAAGGAGGGGGGGCTGTCCAGGGTCCATCGAGGAGGGGGGCTATCCAGGGTCCAGGGTGGACGGTGGGGGGATTCCTAGGGTCCAGGAAGGATGGGGGACTATACAAGGTCCTGGGAGGAGGGTGGAGGGGGTTGTCCAGGGTCGAGGAGGGGGGCTGTCCAGGTTTCAGGAAAGAGGGGGGGCATGCTGTCCAAGTTCCAGGAGGGTGGGACTGTCTAGGGTCCAAGAGGGGGGTGTCCAGGGTCCATGAGGAGTGGGGGATCTGTTAAAGGGAGTAAATCCCCAAATAATTCATTGAAAATTAACTAAACTTAATCCAAAAAACATCAGAATTCTAATCCATCACCCAACCAACATCCAATTCATCCTCAATATCACTAACCTTCACATTCCATAAACAACATAACCTAGTTTATACCAAATTAAAACAGAAAACAAAAATAATAGATGAAAAACATTAAAACTAAGGTAGTACTTACAGATTTAGAGTATAGAACTACAATTTTTTTTGATTTAACATGGATCTATGAGTGGAATGAGTTTCTGAGTATTTGTATAGAGCGATCCCTCACGTTTAGGTCAAATCAAAATAGAAAATAAAAAAATAGATGAGGAACATTATAATTGAGGTAGAGCTTACAAATTTGAAGTGTAGAATAGAAAAATTGTTTGATTGAAAAGGATGGATGGAGTTTCGGAGACTAGGTAACAAGAGAGCGTCGAAAGAGCTTCAATTTTAGGGCTGTAGTCGGGCGAACAGAGAATTGGGGGCTTTGTGTATTTAGATGAACTTTTCCCCAATGGTTTTTTAAAACCGTTGGGAAAACTATGATTTACCAAAGGTTTAATGAACCGTTGGTAAAGGTGGTGGAATTTGGAGATATCCCAATAGTTTTATCAAACCGTTGGAAAAAATGGGTTCTATTAGGAGATATTCCAACGGTTTGATAAAATCGTTGGGAAAAATGTGTGTACTCTACATATACCAATGATTTTCTATAACCGTTGGCATCAAAGTGTTGGTATAGCCCTCAATTCCAATAGTGAACTTAGTTAACCCACTATAATACATTTTATCTTAGGTTATATTTGTTTTTTCCACACCTCACAATAGGAACATGTCAATGGGGCATATAATTGGGCCGTATACATGGCTAGAGTCCTAGAAGCACGCTGTGAATTATGCATGGTTAGCGACCCAAATGGATGGATCAGAATGCCGAAGGGAGGTGGATCCAGGATATGTGTTCCAAAAAGGGAATATTTCACATAATTAGGGTTCATCCCTATGATGTATCACCATATTTTACCATTGGTTCGGATTGAACCTCATGGAGGCTTCTTACGTACCCTGTTTAGAAGACATGGATCAAAACCTGCGTATTTTGGAAGTTAGTGGCATGGGGAATATGCACTGAGGTGGCCCAATGAACAAATTCAGAGTCATTTTTAATCCTTAATACCATGTGAGTTTTTATAATTGTGAGAAAAAAGATCTAGTTGTGGATTTGATGATCGTGTCGCGAAAGGTGCGACCATGAGAGGTGATGTGGGGCATATGCACTGAGACAACCCTGGGAGATGAAGATTAGGGCTTACTCCAAGGGATGCCCGAAGAGGATCTTGTTCTAAATGATAAGGATTCCAATCCATTCCATAAGGGAGTGGAAGATCTCACTCCTATAGAGATGAGTAGGCACAAATAATTCTTGAGTTGCGATACCCCATGTGCATTACACGATGTGAGACTACAATTTAATGTTATGTGCTGAGGATGATGGAAATTGTCTATTTAATGTCCGGTAGCTCGGATGGGGAATGATATATCCTTACAACCCTGTAATTTCATAGTTATAATACATACACCTTTGAGTGGCACATGACTAAAATGATGCCTAATGATAGGTGGTGGGGGAGTTGTCACTCATGGGGTCCACATTAGTGTTGCTATGCCAAAAAGAAAACGTCGGTAGCGTACCTATTCCAAAAAGAAAGTGTTAAGGCATCGAAACAAGGGTTAAAACATAAGGAACCAAGAAATCACTTTGCACAAGCCTGAAGGGGTGCATTAGAGAGAAGATCACAAAGCCAAGGGGCTCACTAAGAGGAGATTCCTGAAGAAAGGGTACTTCGTGAAGGGAAGGTGATTTGTGAAGAAAATACCCTCATGGAGAATGGGTCCCTTGCCTTAGCATAGAGTTTCTTATAAGAGTGCTCTGCAAATGCTTAATGCCTCTTTGATACTTGAGAAACCTAAAGGGGCTCCCTACTTTATGAAGGGAAGTGGCCTTCATGAAGGGTATCCCTACTATAAGTAGGGGATATGGGGAACAAAGCAAAGTTTGGTTCACAGAGCTCAAGTACCATAGTGATCCATTTTTGGGTTAGGCTTCCGATGCTCAAGAGCTTCATGAAAAGGGAGACATGAAGTTGAAAGGATATGTTCATGATGATTTTGAGTTGGAGCAGCCAAGAATTTATATCAAATGGGGTATCACGATGCTGGGAAGCGTACTAAGAAGGAAACAAACACCGTGAAGGGGAATGGATCTTCCAGACTCATGAAGCCATTCATCAAAGATGCTCACATAGTCATAGGGAATTTCAGACTCTTTAGAGTACTGTCAATCGCCTTCAGGCACTCATGTTGCTGAGGGGACTCCATGAAGGAGCTTCACGAGGTAGAGTCCTTGGATGATTTTTTGGGCCATTTAAGTCTGAAAAGGGCTTCAAACAAGTTGTGACCTTATCCATTTCTTCATGACCACGCATTTTGACGACAATAGATTTTAATTATAGTTTGTGGGGAAATGGATTAGTTACCAAAAATTTTAGTGATCATATAGATTTAATATAATAAATAAATTGGAATATAAAAGATAAGAATTTTGAAATAACATATTTTATATATCACAATGATTTATGATTTTTTAGTGTGAACCCATAAGAATAATTTCCCCTCATACAATAAAAAAAAATTATTAAAGAAGAAATTATTATTATAAAGAATTTTCTATATACTTTAGGATATTTTTCATTAAATACAATGTTATTTATCTTATTTCTCATTATTTTAAAGATTATTATCTTATATAGGATTTTCCTTCCATTAGTGAATCAAGATAGGGAATAATTAATATATTTACCTCAAGTTTTAACATCTCATGATTTCATCTTGGAATATATAATTGGATAACTCTTTCCATCATTTAAATGTTTGTTTATTTTTTTATTCTAACATTCATTACTAGAGGAGATGTCTTCACTAAAAATCCTTGAATAATTCATGGACATTCCTTCATCACTTTTAAAGGTATTTTTATTTATTGTGTTTTTTAGTTTATAATAAAAATTCTTGATATAGTGTTTATTTCTACAGTCAAAGAATGTTGCATCAGAAGAATGGAAAATAATATTTTACACAATAACTTTTCTTTCCTTCCTCTTATCACATATCTTATTATCCATCTTTGGATATTTCTCTTGAATAATAATTTTTCTTAAAAATATTATTATTCCATTTATAAAATTTGAATCATTCATTATCCTTTATATAAAATTCACTAATATAAGTGAAAAAATAGTTATGATTTTTGAGTATTTAAAAATAAACCTCCATTTTGTTGATGTTTCCCTCTTCATAAATTTTTTTCAACAAGATATCATATTGTAACATTGATCCAAAGAGTTTAGATCATGTATTCAAAAGAAAATATTCTTTCCATTAATGGATAACTTCTTTCGTTTCCATTTATTTTTTAGTTCTCTTAATATTCATTCAATAAGTATTGATTTTTCTAGGGTTTAACATAAACCAATGAACCCATTCATTAGTTTAATGAATTAAAGATACATATTATTAAAATTATCAAAATCAATCATATTGTAGTCTTTATATTCATCTCAAAACGTCTACTATTTTTATATGAAGTTTTTATATACTGTAGTGTGACACTTTAAGTGTTATCCAAATATCATAAGTTTTATTAGAAGATGAAATATGAGTAAATAGATTTCTACCAATTTATTATTGTGATATTTTCATATTAATAACATTGTAATTCAACATATACTCAATATTATTTTTATTATTACTGGTATATAATTAAAAAAATAAAATATTTTTATAATTTATACATACATTTCAATTGATAAAAACTCATGATTTCGTGTAAAATTTTATTTGGGATTTCAATAGTTTCAACCATTACCATCCTTATATAATGGACTCTAGGGTATCCGTACATCATTTATTTTCTTAACAAATATGATAAACAATAATTAATAAAGTTATATTTCTATATTGGATAAAATATTTTAATAAAAAATATATCTAATATATTTGATGATCGAAGAGATATTTTATTCTCAGCTATAATATATGTGGTAGTTTAGAGGGGGGTGATTAACAATAACAAAATTAATGAAAAAAATAACACATAGATTTTTATAGTTATTTGAATCAAAATATTTATAGTAAACTTTTTATACCACCTTCAATAGTTTAAAAATGTGGATATTACTAGATTAAACATAAATTTTGAAAGTGAGTCACAATCCATTAAAAAATAACTTCTTTATAGGAGGATAAACCTTAAAAGACCATACATTTTATTTAGGTGGATGAAATAAATATTATGTCCAATTCCATGGATGTATAACATTTTATAAAAAACATTATTTTTATGAGAAAGCATAAAATAAAACAATAGATAATGGTGTAGGGGAAATAGAATTCAAAAAAATTACAACAAAAAAGAAAGGTTTATAAGGGATAAATTTATTTTGATGACTTATGATGTAGAACTTTAGAATTAAATTCTTACTTGAAGAATAAAAGTGTTAGTTTCTATTCCATATTCATTACTTATATATTATAAGGAATATCCATTAAATTTTTAAAGCCATTTAGGTTTCAAAATGATATCTGAATAATATTTCATATCATATGATAACACGATTTCTAGATTATGAGTTATTAAATACTATGTTATTTTAAATAAACATTCTATGTACTAAAATATTTCAATTTTGAATTTAGTTCACAAATTTGAGGAGAATAAAAGGAATAATGTTATAATAAAAAAAAATCTTGATTTTATTATCTGTTACGCCTAAAATGTTTTTTTCTATATTATTATCATTTATATAACAATGGGATTACATTAATGCCTTTTTTAAAATTCATATAAAATGTTATTCAAATCACTATCTATGTTACATTATTGTAAAATTTTATGTTTATGAAATATTTTTATCTCATGAATTCATTTTAAAAGATATGATAACACATATAATGTTGAACTGACTCTGTGATCAGTTTTTTATTACAGTGTATTAACATAAATAATATCTTGTTGAATGATTATTAATTAAAATCAAACATGAAGGGTTTAAATCAAAGATTATATTAATAAAACATAAAAAATCATTTATTAAAGTATAAAGTGTTATATATTATCCAATAAAATCAATAAATCATACAAAAATTATTAGGATATGAAAAAATGGACAAGTATATCAAATAGGGCAACATCCATTCAATATTATCCCAGTTTTTCTTAAAAAACACCTTGTGAAAAATATTCTTACCTAACTCAATCTTGTTATAAAATTCATAATGCAATAATATTATTATATAGTTCTTTTTTTATATTTAAATAAAATCATAAACTCAGAAATGTATTAATTAAATATTGTTTAATTATCCTTACAAAGAGAAATTGGATCATATTTCCATGATGCTGAAAATTTATCCTATTTTGTTTATAAATTATGCCTCTTTACCATATGGTTAGGATAAAGTGAATTAACAAATTATTTTATGCCTCCCTCAATTATTTTCTCAATATTTTTCCCCCATAGATAATAGGTGACACACATGGTATTTATCTATAGGTTTTACTTTATTCTCTATAGATTTTGATTAAACTATTTAATTAATCAACGATAAAATCTACTAGTTTTCTTTACTTTCTATATAATATTTAATATTGTTTGTCTTATTAGGAAATATTAGTGATTTTTATTTGAGGTATTCACTAAAGAATCAAAAAAAATTATTTAATGATAAGTCTTTGGATCAAGGATGCTCAAGTGGCATTACAGAAGTTTAATATCCCCCATAAGATGTTTGTCTAGAATAAATATCTAGTTCGATAATTATTTCATTGATTTATTATATTTTAGTATCATTAAATAGTATTTGACTTTATGAAAGTTTGTTATTTTTATAGTTTATGTAATATAGTGGCTGCGTTGGATGAAACACATGTAAGATGATTTATAAAGGTGATAAGTTATTAGTCTTCTTTGCCCTATTTGATTTATTTTTTATAATGTGTTATAAATATTCTTACTCGTGGATTAATTATCATTTATTATGTTATTTTATTATTATTTATTTTGTTAATTAGATATATATAAATTTATGGGCCCTCATTTTAATTAAAATTCATAGAAAATTAATATAACTATTGTAAGTATTTTAACTCAAATAATTAATTCATTATCCAAGTTTCATTGGATATTTATATAGTCTAATGTGATATAATTAATAGATTATATGATTTTGTTTATAAGTAATTAGAAAATGGGTAAATTTTTAAATGGGTCTAAAAATGGACACATAACATTGTTTTTAAAATTTTAATTTGGGGTGTGTGGTTTTTGATCATTTAATTACATTTGTGAGAAAATATTCTTGGGACTGTGTAAATTGGTTTAGTGAAATTATTTTTATGGATATTTATCAAATGAAATTGAATTTTGGGGATCTATATGTAAAAATGGGGTTAACCATGGTTATATTTATATTATTTAGCAATTTTAAATTATAGAAAAATGGATGTCTTTGTTAAATATTTTTTAGTTAAATATATACATTGATAAGTAAGAATGGATTGGAAGAATTCATATTATTTTTATCCTAATATTATATTTAAGTGCCAGATTTTATATTTTTTTGGGAAATGAATTTTAAAAATGGTTTAAAAAAACATATGGATGGTTTATTTTTTATATTTAAAAATGAATTAGTTAGTGAGTTTATGACTTAGTTTTATACTAAATTATATTATATGATTTTAAAATGGGATTAGTGAATATATTTTATCAATGAATTAGAATATGAAATTGTTTTCGAAATCTATTTATATAATGGTTATATAGTAAAATGGGGAATTATTTCATCCCCTGAGTTTAAATTGAATTCCATATTAGAATATAAAAAATATGAATGGTTTTGCGAAACACCCATGACACTGTATAATATAATATTATTTAATTTTATGTTATTTTTGAATTTTTGATCACTTTATTTGTTTATTTATAATTTTAAGTGTTTTAGGAAGTTTGTGATACCTCCATGGTCTATTGTAGGCTACACCATGGTGTAACCTAGTTTGTGGGGATATAGTTTAGGAAAAGTGTCTCACTACACAAACCAAAATGGTGGGGCTATTTTTTATAGTGGTGTGTAACACCCTATAGGGGAATGGTCTCTCTATGATTCATCCTAGGGAGTAGAGTAGTGGTTTATGGGGTGGTGTGTAATGCATCAATAATATACAGAATGTCATGGCATAGTCCGCCAATGTTTTTATTATTTTTTATTCTACCTCTTCTCTCCTCTATTTATTTCTCATAATTTTCAAACCTATTTCACCTCACTCACATTTACTACTCAAGTGGAAGCTCAAGGGAGTTTTCGACATCCTTTTCCAAGTATCTTAGATACAATCATTGCTGAATAAAAGTGAATTTGATGATAGGACATCCTTTCTACCTATTTTCCTTATCCTTCATCAGGTACACTTTGTTTTATTTTCATCCATGTACCATAATGGTCACATGGGATTTATTTAGGGTTTGGGTCATGGTTTATTTTAGTATTTTGTTGTCTATGGCTTGTGGAAGTTATATTCTTCCACATTAGTTCTTCCCCAGAAGAAGCTGAATAAATTCCATGTGGTCTATGATGGGTTTTCTTATTAAAAGTTTTGATTCCACATATCATAAAATGATTTAATTATTTTTAAATGATTTTATATCATGTATACATAAACTTGATTCCCATGATGGGTTATATAGTTGTCTACAATTAATTTCATAATTGAGTAAAATGTTATTTTCATGGTTTCATAGTTTTTATTTATAATATATATTTTATACATTATATGTGTTTTACTTAATTATTAATAGAATTTATCTAAAGAATTACTGGATTTTAATGAGGTAGTTTCCACTAGTTTGATCTTTCCCAAGTAAAATAGGCATCAAGGAAATTTTTTGAGTCTTTTTTATTTGTGAATGGTTTTATAATCTTTAATATTATAAGTTTCATTCAACATTATTTCTAAAGAGGTGTTTATAGAAATTAGTTTTCAAAATATGGTTTTGTGATATGTTCTTGCAATCTTATTTTAATGGCCCTATTGGAATTATAAAAAAGAGACGTCTTGATGTTCTAATTACCTTAATTTTTTGATCCAATGTTTTTGTTATAAGTAGAAAATAAGTTTTAAATTAATAGGAAAATATAGTTAATGTTTTTGGTTAAGCATGGGTATGAAAAGGGGATACTTTTTATAGGTTTTTTATGTGAAATAATATATATCAGTATGCTTTATTATTGATCATGTGATACAATTGTTTCCTCACCTACACTTGATTGATTACATGGTAACCATAAGAATTATGATAAATGTATTCATTTGTGGTAAAATATTATATTTATATTTAGTTAGTGTCTTCTAGGGTGGTTTAGGCCCTAACTAGGGGAGTGACCAAAATAAGGATAATGAGATTATGTTAGGTGGTTTCGTGATTAGGAATACAACATAGAATGAAAGTTAGTTTTAGTATAGTATTTTTGAAGATCGTATCATATTAATACCTGGTGAGTTTTCAAGGAAATATAAATCATTATGTTGTTATTAATTATTGGATTTCCACATCATTATTTATTGTATCATGTTTATAAACTTTTGATATTACTGCATTATTTTTACCTTTTGTATATTTTATTTTTATTTATCTATCAGTTGGGGTATGTAATTCCTTTGTACCTATTTGTTTATGGTTCATGAATTGTTCCTAAGGTATTTTAAAGGGGGATTTTTATAGGTTTATTTTTAATAGAAATGAAAATGTTTAACTTATGAATTTGATTTTATAGAATGATTTTTAAATAGTGAAAATTGATCATATTGTTTTCAAACATAAAGGTCCTCATATCTAGCATGAATGATTAAATTTAAAGGTATTAACTACTTAACCAGGTAATGTAAAAAGGATTTGATTTTTTAATTAAATGGTATAATTTATGATTTTTCCTTACACTTATAAATGTGGAAAACATTTTTCAAATAGTACATAAAACTAGAAACTGTGAAAATATTTTATATAAGGAATTTCATATTCTCTATGGTAAAACATTTATATGAGAGTTTAAATTACAGCTTATATATAAAAAAATATGTGTGTTTTTTATTATGAATTATCTCAAATGGCTATTGTTTGATCCATTTTCATTATATGTTTGTTTTGGTCTATTGATGGGTGTTTTTAGTTGTAGTGGTGACCAAATGTCACATGGTGGGGATTTTATAGTCATAAGGGGTTGCATATTTTTTGGATGTTCTAGTATCAACCAATTCATCTAGCTATTAATTATTTAGATATTTAATATTTTTAATTTATATTATTTATTTTTTTTTCTTTGTGTATTATGTATTTTTGTGGATATATTTAAACTATTTATGATTTTGAATGGAAATAATATCTTCTATCCCTTATGTCTCATTAAGATGTTCATATCATTTATAAATTGTTATGTCTTGTTATTTATTGATAATAATTTATTATATTTTAATGAAAGTCCAATGTAAAAAATCACAATTTCATATTCTCAATAACATCCTACTTCATTGTTTTATTATTATTAAAATGAAATAGTAGAAATATTCTCAAGAGTCTGTTCATGATAGACAAGAACTAGTTTCTAGACCACATGAAATGGGAATTCACTTTAAGACTATTTTTGTACCATGAGGGGTGATGTGTCATGTCATATTGAGCTATCTAATTACAAATTGTATCATAGTATAGGTTATCAAAATTCTTATGATTTTAAATAGATCCATTTTTATTTGATAAACCTATTATTATAGGCATTGGAATGTTCAGACACATGATTAAGTGCAGGAAGATTCTATCTATCTCTTACTCTACCTGGAGTTACCTTGTGGATTTGAGATTTGAATCATAAATTTGAATAAATATTGTTTTTATTATTATTATTTTTTTATATGGATTGATTTTTTTGATCCTCATTGATTTATATCAAACAAATTTTATTTTTCTTGAGTTTCGGGACATAAAATAAAAATAATAAAAGTCACATAGTTATCTAAAATATCTATAAAAACCATGTATAGACTGAGTTCAGAGATTAAGAAATGGTTTAGTGGTTGATACATAATTAGAACAAAGTCATTTAAACCATGTATCAATTCCATGCATTGTTCTAAATATCATCAAGACTATTTTTTACCCTAATTTCAAAATAAAATTATTCATAATATATTTTAGTTGTATAAATGGGATATTTATTATAATTTGATGTATGGCCAATATATTTTATTATTTTCTAATGACAGTTTTAACTGGGTAAGTGTGAACCAAATACACAGTCAACCAGTACAAACCCAGAAAACCCCATTACCACCCACAACAAGAATCCCGCCCACAAAATCCAAAATTCAAAACACCACACATGATTTTAACATTCCAAAATTCAAAATTCAAAAGGCAATCTCGAACTACGAGCTAGATCGTAGACCCGCAAGCACCATCAGTCACGTCCCTGCCTACCGTCATCATCATCAATGCCGGAATCGAACTTAGCCTTGCCGCCACCGGAGAAATCACAACACATAGACCAGAATCGTCGGTCGACGCTCACCTTTGTCGCTTCCAACCTCGTCACAACACAAGCTCCACCCAAAATCGTCATAGATTCACCATACAACACCAAATTCGAACCAGAAAAATAGAAAAACCAGAACAACCATCCATATTTCATAAAGAAACACACCTGCAACATCAAGGTATCTACTACCATCGTGAGATCATCCCACTGCAAACCATCACGAGCACTTACCAAAATAAAATCACAGGAGGTCAAAATCAAATCGAGCCAGACACTAAATCCGAAATCAAAAAAGCCAGCAACCGAATCATCAAATCTGGAATGATGAAGGAGCATTCCCAAATAACTCTCAACAGAAGTCTGAGAAATCCGGAGCATATTCAGCCAAAGCAGACCACCACCAAAACGCAGGAGGCGAAAATTGCAGCAGTAGGAAAAACCAAAACTGAAAACAAAGCAAAGAGGACAAGTCAAAGATCCCTTCCCCATTGCGGGATGCCGTAGATCAAACAGACAAAACCCATCACCGCCAACAGTCCTGGAGGAGGAAACCACCATGAAACTTCGAAGCATCCAATCCGCTGCAGAAAATTACCACAACCCTTAGGCTTTGATAAACCAGGACGACGCCACGCCTCCAGAGACCACGATCCCAAAGACGCTCCGAAGAGTGAGCCGGCGAACAGAGTGACCTCGTCGCAAACCAGACTAATGCTCGAGAATCTTCAACTAAAGCACCATGAAGGCCGTAGCTTGAAATCACAGTAGGAGGGAGAGCCGTGAACTGAAACGGAGCACGCCGGGAGAGACAGTAGCAGATCCACCGCGGGGAACCGGAAGGCGGCGACGGGGAAACCCTAGCGCCGTAAGCCCCTTACGAGCTCATCCTATCTCAGTATCCACCGCTATATACACATTATTTATAATTTTATGTATGGAAGATTAGATTTAATTGGTTGTTTGTGTGATTTCATTATTTATGTTCTTGTTAAAAAATGGTTTTTTCTATGAAAATGTGGATATCATGAAAAATTATTCTTATCTGAAATGAGACTTTGGGGATCAATATTGTAATTAATTTGGTTTTAATGAACTTTCTTAGTACAAGTTTGTTGTTTTATTTATAAAAAAATTTGACTCTTGAGGCATGTGTCTCTAAGAGTTTTGGGTTTAATAAGAAAAACTAGGAACTATTTATGAAATTTTTTAAAGGAGTGAATAATTTTTAAAAGAGTGGGTTTCTTATTTTAATTGAAACATTTTTGTTTTAAAAGAGGTTTTGAATGTTTTGAAATTAAATATTGGGGAGCTGGTATTACATTTTTTGGGAATTTTGAAATGATTTAATATTTTATTTTAGTTGGTTTTCATAATTATATATTAGAAAAGAATTGATGATTATTTATTTTAATGTTTTGACATTATAAAAAGTGTTTTAAACAATTTTTAAGTATTTTTTTAGAAATAATGTTTTAATGTTATTCTTTAATGTCCTTTATTTTTGAAAATTGTGCTTCTAGATTTTTCACAAGGATGATATTGAAGCTTTTTATTTGATTTGAAATTCATGAATCAATTGGGTTCATGTTTTGTGATATCTGGATTATTTATCACATAAAATTATTGATGAATCCTAGAAGTTATATATCTACAGTTGATTCTAGGGGTGATTCCTTTTATTTAAGTGAAATAATTCTTGTTATTGGCCCTACCTAGACATTATATAGTGTTGTGGAGTTAATATATTCTCTTATAAAATAATCAATGATGAAGTTTTGTATTTCCCCTTCATTAAAAGAGGATTTATTTAGGGCTTCATGTTATTTTTCAAGAAGAAAATTCTAAAATCCGTATTTTACCTAATTTATAAAGTAAATATTTTTATATGTGATCTATATCTGATATATTATTTAGTTTGGGATTAACTATTTATTAGTCTGGTGCTAGTTGAGGCCCTTGATAATATTCTTGTTTGATGTATTAATGAGAGAAATTCCTTGGTTTTATTTTTTATGGGGCATTATATGTCATTGGTTAGGTAAATTAATTGTTTATTTTCTATGCTATGTATAGTTTATATGTTGTGTTAATTTTATAATATTTTTTTATGTATTAAACATGGGGTAGAACATGGGTAGGTTCATGGGTAACATCAACGAGTGATACATCAGTTTAATTTTTTCATGTTGCATACCTTTATTGTTTTTTTGTTGGTTCACCATGAGTACGTTTTACATGAAGAGGGTCCCATGTTACCTTTTATTTCTTCATTTGAACCATGGTTAGAGATATGTTTCCCCTTATTGAGTTGTTTTTATGACAATTATGTTCCTTCAATTACTACGATATTTGGTTAATTGTTTGACTTTACCCTATGGTATTTTGGGGTTTATTTGGATTTTATTCATTTTTGGTATTCCAAGTAGGTTATTTAGGATGTAATTTTATAGATCAAATAGAAATAAAATTTCATTAGGTACTTTATGGAGTTAGAGTTTTTTGTGATATCATTTCCCTTGAGGGTGTTTATTCTTTTCCTATCTATTTTAGATGTATTCTGAATGGTGCTGAGACCAATATTTGGTCTCAATTTCCCAAGAGTTTCATATTAGATGATTGTGAAATTGGTTGTTCATGAGATTTATTGATAATGTAAAATGTAATATTCTATTGATTTTAATGAATTTTTTTACAAGTAGTTTTTCAATTTTTATGAATTTTTCTTTATTCCACCCAACTCCGGTGTTTGTGTGTACATGTTTTGACCTTTCATTTTTTAAAAATTCATCATGGAATTTATTTGTGCATAAATTTGAATGTTGAGGATAATTGTGACACACCAATGTAATTGTTGAATATTATATTTTATAATTTTAATTTATTTTTATTTTTTAAGTTTTCTATAGATTCTTATTTTTTCAGGTGTTTCAAAAAGATTAGGTGAGTTTTAATATAGAACTGAAGCTAGTTGCACTATGAAAATTGGAGATCATGCCACAACATATCCCAGAAAATAGTGATGTAGTTAGGGTGGGGGGGTATTTAATACTGTATGAGAGGTACATATCAGAAATACTGTTTTAGAGTTATAATTATTATTCAATTCCATGAGATGTTAAATATTTTATCTCTGTATATGAATTATTATTTGTTTAATTACTGTCAATTCCTGATTTATATTTAATATTTTCATGTATTATTATCTGATGTTCATCAATACTCTTATTTACCTAACAAGATATCTATCATCCCATTTTCTTATAAGATGAATTTGTTACTATAGATTTAGATTTGAATCAATAAGTGAAATACCAAGACCAATATCTATGAAATTTATGATATCTATTTATAATTTTAACACATTTTATAACTTTTGTGGTCTCAAATGAACATGTATCTAATGAAATAATATACAATCTATTATATTTATCCTACCAATGACTACTTATTCAGTACCATAGATGTCAGAAATATATTGTGTATAAAAAACCTTATTAAAAATTTCAATAAAAAATATAATGAAAAAATTTAAAATAAATTAACATGAATTTTCTATAAATAAAATTATGAAATTGAATAATGGAATATAAAAATCATTAAATTTATCAAAACACTAACACTAAAAAATAATCTAAACATGCTGATCAAATAAAATACATGGAAAATTACGTAAAGTATTGATATAATTGTGTTAATGTCACCTATTGAATCACATAAATCATTTATCACTGATCAATAAACAAATTAATGATGAAAGAAACAAGTATGTAACCCCCCATTAATTTAAAATATATCTCTTTAAGAATAAATTTAATTTTGTTGATATCTTGTAATGTATGAATCACCATGTTTAAACAAAACATTGTTAGGTCATGCTTTGAAAACTTCATTTAAAAGTAGATTAAAAACCTTTTATAAAATTTATTTCACAATAATAAACTTAATTTTGGAATTAAAAATTCCAAAATTATCTTAAGGTGTTTTTTTGGGAATTTTTCGAAATATTTAATTTTTTAATGAACAGTGAAAAATAATGATTTTTAATTGAAAAATTCTTTTTTTAGATAATTTATATTTTTAAATAATATTATGAACTGGTTTTAAAATAAAATTAGTTAAATTTTATTTAAATTTATCAAATTTATGTTATTAGAAACATTTCTATATTGAATTTGGATTTTAAAACTTTGTAAAATTTTGAACATTTTCACATTAAAATCAAGATTTCTTATCATATCTGTGAAATTAATTTTAAAATAAATTCTATGTTTTATGTGAAATGAATTTAAAATAATGGATTTTTTTAATAAGAATAATTTATAATGTCTAATAAGTTAAAATTATTTTTTGACCAAAATGAATAGTGATTGTAGTAATACTTAATTACCGCAATTAAGGTAATAATGAGTTCACCTAGGGTTAAAGTGGAATGATAAAAGTAAAAATGACCTAAATTATTATATTAATTTTATTTAATTATTTTATTTAGATCCTGGTTATCAAATTATATGATATATGGAATTCCTTGCATGTTTCTTTTGAATATGACCCATATAATAAGTTATGTAAAGAAAAAATAGCCCTATGGGGCACAGTTCAGGTGTTACGCCCCTACTATACCTATGGTGGTGAGTTTAGGAGGTTCTGGTTTCGATTCTCTATGTCTATAGATTTTTTTCTTTTATACTCCCACTACCGGACCTATCATGTAAGTAAAGAAAAAAACAAAAAATTTACCTTTCTTCTTTTTAAAATATAAAATGCTTTGAGATATAAAAAAAATTGGTTCTTTTATAAATATTAAATTGAAATTTAGATTATTTTATTTATCATAAGAATTTATCTTTAATTTTTAGTGATTAATTAGTTACATAAAATGCTTACAAAATTTTAAGACATTAATTATTTTGTTAATTAAAAAAATAAAATAACTGATACTAAAAATACTAAGAATAAAGTAAATTTAATGAATTATTGTCTTCCCTTATTTTTAAAGATGAAAAAATCATTTTATATATGTTTTAAAATAATATATTTGTATTCCATTATTTTATTTATATACTTAAATCATGTTTAAATGAATAATGTCAAAAGTTGACATTAATTTTACTTTCTGATAAATTATATTTTACTAAATGAGTTAAAATTACTAAAAATAATATATTTTGAGAATTGATTTTTTGTTGAAAATAAATATATATTATGTTCCATTTATGGAACAATTTTTCTTTTATAATGAATCTAATGACCCCAAATTAGTAAAAACTCTCTCAGCGTAGTTAAGGATAAAATAGTGTTTTTTCACAGTCATATGATTGTGTTGGAATAAATTATCAACCCACATAGTATTTTTATTTCATAAATTGGATTTAATATTTATAATAAGTGGGTATAAATTATCTAATAATTATCACTTTAATTTATTATTAAATGATAACTTATAGAGGTTATAAAACTAGTTTCCTTCGTGGAAAACCAAAATGGTAAAAATAATGAATCAAAGAAGTTACAGTAAGAAATGTTTAAAAAATGTGTTTTATTATGTTTTTTAGGCTATTCTTGACTATATAATCACATAAAACCTTTAATTATCAATTTATAACCACTTTAGGTAATATGTACCTACCAATAGTGAATACTTTTGAGTATTTACAATAATTCCACTCCTCCCCAATTATAAAAGTTCACTCACTCCCCTCACTTATTCAAACATATCAAGACATTTTTCTTATACTAAAATTTCCGAATCCACTTCTAAAATTCCCTAATTTAATAATATTATAATTATTTTTGAAATAAATCTATCCTAGGAAGAAATTAGTTCAATCCCAAGGAGGATACCTAAAGAAGAGGTAGTATTCCTCAATAAGCTTCTTTGTGTTACTTCTTTCTCCACCACCTTAAATTTTTATTAAACCATGATGATTTAAAAAAACAACTATCTTACATATACTAGGATATTATTATAATAATTTAATCACCAAAAACCATCCCAAATTCCATCAAATAGGTTACAAAATCACCATTCGTGTGTACAACGGATTACCACCTCGAAAATGGATGTCGTTTGTTTTACCATTCCCTCCTCTCAGGGTTGGGTATAATGATGAATATAAAGTATATATATATATGATATTTAAAACATTATTATACCATCATAGTCATTATATCATATATAACTTATTAAATTCCATTCCGTAGGATACATGATAAAGTTGCTCATGTGTACGACGGACTACTGCCTCACAAAGAGATGTGATATGTATTTCATTAACGCTTTACATGAAAGTTGATAAGGAATAATGTTAATGATTATATGTGATATAAATGAAATAATTATGATATTGATGAAATATTTATAATTTTGGAAATATAATAAATACCACTTTTTTTCTTTTCACTCATGTAAAGATGATAACATCATTCATGTACATGTGGACTCCCACCTTCACGAAGCGATGTTACCATATTTTCATAACCAAACCACATGGATGATATATATAAGTATATAGTATGATATTAATGATAATATTAGCATTCTGTAAAGGTAAAAAATTACATACATCCTTTTCATAATGGAAACGTTACTCATGCGTACGTATGACCTACCCTCTCCATGAATGTAACATACTTCATTTTTCATAACCACCATTCATTATTGGTTTTAAAAGTATAATTGGTGTACAAATATGATAATTAATCCTTGATTATAATTTTATATATGATATAAATATATAATATTCACATGAATCAGAATGTTCATGGAAAAAACATTCACGAGAAACAAGGAAATTAACACATGAAACGACGAAAATAATACAATATTATTAAAGAATAGGTGATAATATATTAGAAAAGGATAATATATGATATTATAAATATTAATATTTTTTCTTATTAAGTTAATAACATGTTTAAAACCAATTTAAATGAGGTTAAGGCATGTTTAACCAAAATACAGTGCAGAGTAAGAGATTTCATATCAATTTCATTTCATTCGGGCATATTATAATGTTATACACCTAATTTACATTATATGATGTACATAATAGAACATTGAAATGTAATATAATTAATAATTCATTATTAATGGTATTTTTAGTTTCAATTTGAATTATTCAATCAAAGGGAATATGAATTCAAAATTACTAAGTGGTGAAAGTTTTTGTGAAATATCCCCTTCTTTTGTGAGCATAAATTTCTATTGAAACAATCAACTAATTGTCATAAATTTCCATTGAAAATAAAATTTATCATAGATATACATATTATTGTGTTATTAATATGATTATGGACTAAACCTTATACAATATATACATATGGTGTTTACTTTGAAAGTGATTTGATTAAATAGATAAATCTTGATAAATATGTATCATTTACTCAATATAGATACTTAATGATAAGGAACATTGTTTATGATTTAAATTTATTATTTTATATTTGTGTAATTCTTTTTACATATATGAAATGGGCTGGGGACCGATTAATGTAAGTCCCTCGATGCCTCGATAGGATCATGATACAATTCAATTGGCCAAATTAGATATATTTTTACCTAGTATGTTTCAAAATATCTTGTGAAAGGTATTAATGGTAAAGGTAAAATATTCTTGGGATACGTGAAATCAAGAAATTAATGATTTCCTTCATTGGAAATTCAATTATTATTGTTATCCATGCAATTTTTTCTATGACATTATCTATGGATGAATTTCAATCTAAGTTTATTTATTAATTGGTATGTGTTTTCAGTTATTTACATTTTAATATTGATTATTCATTGTATAGATATTTATGTTGATTTAGTATTTAGTTATATACCTTTTTATGTTGATTATGATTATTGATTCATCATAGCTTCTTCAATAGGTTACCTGTATTTAAAATTTGAGATCACTCTATTTTTTTCCTTTCCCTAGGATATGAAGATTAAATCTTGGAATGAGTTTCATAGATGTAGAGATTTTACACTTTTTATGATTTATTTTATTTTTCCAATGTAAAATGGGTATCATGTATTTATATAGTTTTACAAATCTACTAAATTGATTTTTCCTTTGGGATTTGATCGATTGTTTCTATGAAAATGTAGTAATGTAAGGAACATTCTATGAGATACTGGGGTCGTGATTGTTATAGTTTGTATCATAAAAAGTTTTTTATAAACCTTTGAAACTAGATTTAGGAAAACATATATTATGGATTATAACCCTATGATAGAAGTTGAGGATAATAAAGAATAATTTCTTACAATTTTGGTAAGGTAGATATTAAGTTCTTTTTCCTAGAAATACATCCATGTATGGATGCTACAAGTGGACATGGTGGAACATAGGTTCCTAGGTTTAAAAACACAAAAAGGGTGCATTGGGCTTGAATTGAGTGTTACTTGGTACCGAACAAGAGTCCTTATTGTGTAGTTGGTTTGACAGTTTGAGGGGATAATCTTAGGATAATTCAAATTTTCATTACAAACCATTACGAATGATTTAATGTTAAAGATATACCCAAAGAAACCATATATTTGATTATGAGATTATTTATTCATAATTTTTTAAATTTATGGTAATTATTTCACTAGGTTTGGGATTAAACATTATATTACATAACTTTATGATATAACCCAGTGTATTCCATTGAATAGAAATGGATCCTAGAATAAAGAAGGATATTAATACCCATGGCCAATGTTGAGGTTTTTGTGATGAGAAAGTCGATATAGCTGGTATTATAACTATGAAACTTATGAACATATTAGGGAAGATTAATCATCTTATGACACATTACCTTCCCTAAATGGATCAACCAATTCCAAATCAATATTATCCTATATCATATTTCATTATACAACATGTTCCCCATAATTTAGTGGGACTACTGATCTAATGGAATCTCAGAAATGGGTTACTTCTTTGGATAATATATTTATGTAATAGGGATGTGTTGAAAATTAAAAGGTTACACTTGCAGTTTATTTTATCAAAGGTGATGCTGATCAATGATGCTCGTTGATCTAGAATATTATAGAGGAATATGAAATAGGACTCTTGGAAATATTTCAAGGATATATTCTTAAATAAATATTTCCCCAATGAGAAATAAAATTGAGATGAATAGAATGTTACTAAAATTTAAAAAATGAAGAAGAAATTGTTTTTGATTATGAGGCTACCTTTAAAAGGTTATCCATATTCTCTATAAATTACATATGAAAATTGGAGTGAAATATTGATAATTTTTTTAAGGGATTAATCCAAGTCTCTGAATGGAACTAGTATCCCAAACATTTTTATCACATGATAAAATAGTTTTATGTCATGTAGAAAAGGAGATGTAATTTTATAAAATAAATATCTTCAAGTTAAATCTTGATTGGAAGAGGTTATATGAACACCAAGAGAAAGGAAATTCATCAGAGAATAATATGAATAAATTCACATCATGTGAGAACTCTGGAAAGAATCAACATGGGAATTTCCTTAAAGTAATGGGATTTTTTATAATTGTGGAGAAAATGGTCACCAGGAAAAAAATAAAAAGGGAAGAAAGAAAAATAATATTCTATGTTTCAACTGTACGAATATGGGACAATATAAAAATAAATCACCTAAGTGTCAAGGGAATATACCTCAGAAGAAACTAAGGTATGAAGTTAAAGTTTATTCTATCGATATAGGTGAATAGGAATGATTAATGTGCTTATTTATTTGAATCCTTATAAAAAGTTGTAAAAGTATTTTATTTAAAGTATTTGGGTTATAATAATTATAAAATATATAATTATTGTACTATAATACTATTTCATAAACTATATAAAATCATGTTTTAAATGGTACTAAGAAAGGTGATTTAGTGGCATGTTCAACTCCTTGGAAAAAATTGGTTGATGTAAAAATATACATTAATATGTTCTAGATTTTGAGATAATGATGTTGGGATAAAGAGATGATTGATATGGATTAGATAGTATTGACTACCTTGGAAGTAATTAATGATTAAATGAAAATGTGGTATATGATAACATTTATAGAGATAAAAAAATTTTGTATTTAAGGAATATGTCCAGTAATATTTGTTTTACATAAGGAATAAGGATGCATGCGTGTTTTTATTAAGGTTTTATGGTAATTCAAGCTATTACCATGATACATTAGAGAGGCAGTCACATGCTTAGAATGTGATGATTAAGAGCTACTCCATATTGTTTTAAGGGATTAATGATAAGTTGATTTTGTAAATTTAGTTAGGTTGTTTATGAAGCTTTGGATCATAACCATATAGAAGGGTCATATGGTTAACCATTTACGAAATGGTTTAAGTTGAACTTTTGACACGGTTTTAGATATAAATATATTACATAATTGTATAGAAATTTATGCAAATTGGATTACTTATTCTAATTATTTTTTCATATCAATAACTAGTGATTGAAGGGATGACTTATCATTCAATTATGGATTTTATGATTTTTTAAAAGTGAATTTTAGTGCTTCCAAAATAAAAAAAAATCATTTTGGATATTTATTTATTGGTGTAAGGGATGAATTAGAAACTCATCTAAGCACAAACAAAGGATTAAATTACACATATGAAATAAAAACATATCAAGTAAGTATATTTACTTATACTATTATACTGATTCCTAAAAATAAAAGAAAACAAATCTTGAAATTAAATTTTATTATATTACCATAATTTATAATGACATGAATGATCTTTTAAAATATATTTGGTTTATGGTTTTATGGTCATTAAACTTCTTTGGATTACCCACTTTCTTGTGATCAATGTTATCAATCACTCTACTTCAATATTTTCGGTGTTAGTTTTATATTCCATGTACTTGTTTTCATTCTATACCGATGTTATCCTACTTATAAACCTAGTTATGTGATTATTTGATATGACCTTTGTACTTCCCTTTCTCTCTTATTAAGAAGATATTTTATTAACCCTTTTACGATCTGGGTATTTCAATAATGGTATTTTAAAATATTTGTCCATTCATTATAGATATAATGTTTATATTTTAAGTAAAAAATTTATTTAAGGTAAGGGAATTTAACACCCCATGACATTGAAATATACTTCTTTAATAAAAAATTTAATTTTGTCTATAACTTTTGATGCATGCAACACCAAGTTTAAAAAAAACTTTGTTTGGTCATGATTTTCACACATAATGTAAAATTTAAATTTAAAATTTTTAGAAAATTTATTTTAAAATTAAAATTAATTTTTTAAATAATAATACTTAAATTATCGTAGGGTTAATTTGTTGGTATTTTTACGAAATATTTCATTTTTTGATGAATAGCTAAAAATAATGAATTTTAATTGAAAACTGCCTTTTTCATTTAAATAACTTATAATGATAGAATATATATTGATTTTTTTTAAAGTAACATTAGTCCAATTTTATATCAATTAATTCAATATATTTCATTGGAATCCTTTTCAAATTAAATTTATATATAATAACTTTGTAAACATTTGAAAATTTTCACTTTAAAAACCTGCATTTTAATCATGTTTGTGGGATTGATTTTAAATTAAAAATTTCCACTTTAGTTAAATTAATTTGAAAAAATAGATTCCATATTTGGAATCATAATAATTTATAATGTCTAATAATTTGACTTATATTTTGACCAAAATGAATAGTGAACATAATAAGAACTAATTAACATAGTTAATATCTAAACGGGTTTACTAGGGGATTAAATGCGAATAATAAGAGTGAAAATGACCAAAAAGATTATCTTAATTTTATTAAATGAGTTTATTTCTAAATTTTTCATAAAATTATCTAAAAATGGTAGCTACTTCCCACTTTCATTTGAATATGTCTGATATAATAAGTTATGTAAAGAAAAAGACCAAAATGATACTTTTATTCTTTTAATATCTATAATGCATTGGGATAGGGATAAAATAATTGGTTTGGTTATACATATTATTTTAAAATATAAATGATTTTTTGTTATCATAATAATTTACCTTTAATTTTTTGAGATGAATTAGTTACTTAAGATGCTTAAGAGATACCAGCATTGTAATTATTTAGTTAATAAAAATAAAATAATTGATACTAAAATTAATAAAAGTGATGTAAATTGAATGAATTATTTTCATCCATTATTTTTTAAGATTAATATATCATTTTAAAAATCTTTTAATCTAACATATTATAATTACATCATTTTATTTAGACTTTTAAATTAAATTAGAATGAGTAATGTCAAAATTTTCCTTAATATTATTTTATAATAAATTATATTTTATTGAATTATATAAAGTTAAAAAATAATATATTATAACAAGTGTATTTTATGAAAATAAATATAAAATATTTTCTATTTATAGAAATTTTTTTCTTTTATAATGAATATAATGACCCAAAAATTGTAAAAAAACTATTAGTGCAATCTAGATTTAAACAATGTTTTTTCACGATCATGACCTTGTGTTAAAATAAATAATAAAACCACATTGGTTTTTTATTTGATAAATCAAATTTAATATTTTTAATAAGTGGGTATAAGTTATATAATAATTCTCATTTTTATTTATTCATAAATGATAAATTACCTAGGATAAAAAACTAGTTACCGTTGTGAAAACCCGTAATGGTAAAAATAATGAAACTTAGAAGTTAAGGAAAAAATGCTTAGAAAATGTGTTTAATTATGTGTTGGAGGTTTTCATAAACCATATCATCCCTAAAAAAATATAATTATCAATTTTGGAGCTTCTTTAGGTAATAATGACACCACAATAGTGAATATTTTTGACTATTTACAAGAATACCACTCATCCACAACTATAAAAGGGAACTAACCCTATAACTTCTTCACACCACTCAATCCATTTGGATGATAAAAAACCTACCAAAATAACTTAAAACATTACATAACACATGCCTAGAAGAAGTTTTTTCGCATAAACCCATCCTTGGAATGATTTAGTGCCAACCTAAGGAGGATACTTAAAGAAGTGGTAATGTTCTTCATTGAGTGTATTTATTTTAATTATTCATCCACCAGATTAATTTGTTATTAAAAAAATATTATATAATAAAATAATTATCTTACATATACTGGGATGTTTTTATAATATATTAATTATGTTAAACCATCTCCACTTCCATAAAATGTGTTATGAAATCATCATTCGTGCGTTTGGAGGACTATCGCCTCATGAACCGATGCTATTTATTTTTCCATTTCCACCACTCATGATTTGGTATGATGGTGTATATAAAGTATATATATGATATTTAAAACATTAATATACAAATTGGGTAATTATATCACATATATCTTATTACGTACCATTCTATAGGAGGTATAATAACACCAATCATGTGTACGGTGGACTACCATATCACAAAGTGATGTGATTCATTTTTCACTAACACTTTACAAGGAAGGCGATAAGAAATAATGTTAATTATTATAGATGATATAAATGAAATAATTATGATATTAGTTTAAATTTTTTAATTCTATAAAGATAATATATATCACTTTCTTTCTTTCCTTTTTTACTTACATAAAGATGATAACATCATTCGTGTACGTGTGGACTACCGCCTTTACAAAGTGATGTGACCATATTTTCATCACCACACAACATTAATGATATATATAAGTGTATAATATAGTATTATTTATATTATGATCATTATTTAAAGGTAAAATATTACATACCTCTTTTACATAATGATTAGTTGGTAAATGGAAATGTTACTCATGCGTACGTACGAACTAACATCTCCATGACCATAACATGATTTATTTTTCATAACCATCACTAATGATTGGTTTTAAATTTATAATTGATGTAAAAATATAATATTTATATTATGATTATTATTCTATATATTATATAACTATATAATATTAATATGAATCAGAACATTCATGATAAATGATTCATGAAAAAACAAGGCAATTAACCATAAGACAACAAAATTAATCAAATATTATTAATGAAAATGTTATAAGATATTATAAAAGGAAAATATATGATATCATAAATAATAATATGGTTCTATAAATAGTTTATAACATGTTAAAAACCACTATACAATAGTTTAAGGAATGCTCAACCAAAATGAAGTGTGAGGTAAGAGATTTTATCTAAATTTCATATCATTGAGAAATATTGTAATGTTATGAAACTAATTTCATTTATATGGTGTATATAGTTCCCATTTGACAGGTATTATCATGAATACAAAATTATTAATTTTATTTTAAATTTCAATTTGAAATATTTCATTTAATGGGATTTGAATTTAAAATTACCATGTGGTAAAAGTAATTGTAAAATCTCACTTTCTATTGATTGTTAACGTTTTATTGAAAAAATCACTTCATTATAATAAATTTTCATTATAAATTAAATTTATCTCATATATCCATATTATTTTTTATTAATATTATTATTTCCTAAACTATATAACTTTTTTACATAAGGTGTTCACGTTGAAATTTATTTTATTAACTAAGGAAATATGGATAAATCCTTATTTTGTAATCAATACAGATACTTGATGATAAAGAATATTTTTTATAAATTAAATAGATTATTTTATATATGATGAATTGTTTAGAAATGTATGAAAAAAGTTGGGGACTAGTTAATACAAGCCCATCGAAGCATCATTAGTCTCATGAGACAAATCTGCTGGCCAAATTAGATGGGGTTTTACCCACTATGTTTTAAACCATCTTGTAAAAGGTCTTCCTGATAAAGGTATCATGTACCTAGTAAACATGAAATCCATAAAACAATCATTTACCTAATTGAGAATTTAGTTATTATTATAATCTATGATATTTTCTCCATGAAATTATCTATGGGTGCATTTAATTTTTAGTTTATTGATTAAATGGCATGTGTTTTTTGTTATTTACATTTCTATATTGATTATCCCTTGTCTTTATATTTATGTGGAATGTGTGTTCAGTTATCTAACTTTACATGTTGATTAAAATTATTGATTCAAGTTATCTACCAATATACATTACCCTTATTGAGAATTTGATCTCTACCTTATTTTGTTTCCTTTCCTAAGGATATGAAGATGAATTCCTGGAATGTGTTTCAAAGATATTGAGATTTTAATTTTGTTATTATTTATTTTCATTTCCAAATATAAAATGGGTATCATGTAAGTAAATTTTTTTCCAAAACAACTAATCTAATTGGTCCTTTGGGATTTGAGCCATTGTTTTTAGGCTAATATAATATAGTAAGGCACCAACTCCCGGCAGCTGAGGTCAGTGTTGTTACAAATTAGTTCAAATTAAAGAAAGAATAACTATCATCATACTTCATCGACACATAAAACAATGGAGGATTTTACTATATATTTTTCTTTAAAATAAATAATACCTTAGATAGATTTTTTCACAGTCATCAATGAACTAAAATGATCACACAATAAATTTTATTGAGGTGGCATATTATAATTTAATTAAAATATTAAAATATTAATATAATATAATAAGAAACATCATTATGAAAAGAGAAAGTGGAATAAAAAAGTGAGTATAGAAAATTACCTTGAATGTATATTATTTATCCTCATCATTTTCCAGGAAGATAATAACCATCATCCGACCTATAGAAAGAATTTAAATAAATAAAATATTTATAGACATATTAAGGGAGAAGTGAACGAATAGTATTAATGATATTACTAATGTATATAAGGATATATAGAGGATTGAAATATTCCCTTTATATATATTGTTAATATAAATATTTCTGTTGGATATACGGCCATTGGAAGGATAAGCATTGGATATATCAGATGGGTATGTCAAGTAATTTAAATTTATACTATTCAAAAATTATAATATAATTCAAGAATAAAAAATGATAATAATTAAAATAATATAAAAAAATATATTTTTTCTATAATATACCCTTAAAACCTTTCTATAAATGTGTTAATGAGGGATTTACTGACAATACCCTATCTTTTAATGTCTATGTATCAATTTTTTATCCACTTATATAATCCATCACTTTTTTAATAATACATAAGTATTTAAAAAAGGGTTACTTATCTAACTATAAAAATATCTCTTGAACATCCCAATTATCCTAACACCTAAAACATCCTAGATCAAAATAAATTTTGAAAACTATGGTGTAATTCCTTTTTATTACATTATTTTTAACAAAATTTCACCTATATGAAAGTGTTTTCATAGGGGTATACATCAATAGAAAAGTGTGAGTACAAATCCAGTGCAGGATAAGAAAAGGAAATGGAACATGAGATATTAGGGTAACATGAGAGCATCAATTATATTAAGGGAAAATTTAAAATTAGTGAAACTATAATATAATGAAAATTATATTATTTCATGGAAAAATAATCTAATTTTATATGATGAATATTTATTTGGAACACACAATGACAAAATAATCCTCAAATGATTTTTTTTTAAATTTTACCTTTGATATAAATTTCTTGGAATAATTGAAAATGTTGTATTTATATTATCGTAAGTTTAGTAATAATAATGTATTGTAATATATGTAATTTTTATATATTTACTATCATTTTGATAGATATTAAGATAAAATAACTTTTAGGTAAAAATAGTATATTTTTTAAATAATTTATTTTAAGAACATAATGATTTTCCATTTTAATTTTATAAAATAAACCACAATTATGAATACGTGAATTAAAATTTATAGATTATATAACTATATTTATGAATTCAAATTAATTTAATGAATATTAATAGTGAAATTGTAAATTAACTTTATAATATACTTGAAAAATTTATTTTTATGAAAAATTACTTTCCACTATTTTTTTCAAGATTTTATTAAATTAATTTATAGAAATTATAGAAACATAATTTGATAAATTTGATTCCATATTTTTAATTATGACGTTCAAATTTGGAAAATAGGTTACTTTTATTTTTAGTCATTATGAATAGTAATTATGGTAAAATTTATCACCTTAGACATAGATAAAATGGGGTAAGGAAGGTCACTATTATAGATTAAGGATTGAAATTCATCCATTCTATTGACTATATTTAATCGGGTGATTTTAATTTTTCCACCCCTTCATATATTCAGAATCTTTTCATTTTTTAATAGTTTTCATTGATAAATTACTTAATATTATTTTAGATAAAGGGATATTTTAAAATGTTACTATATTTATTTTAATTTCTATTATATGTTTATATAGGAAAAATAAGATGTTACTAATGAATATAAAAGTTTATTTAAAACATTATAAATTTATTTTTATGATGGTATTTTTTTAATTTTATTAAATGGTATAATTACCTTAATTTCATACCCAAATTTGAAATAGTTCTTGTGTAAAGAGTATAAAAATAAAAGTAAATGTCTTTTAAAACATGAAAAGTAATATTATTTGTATGTTTTTTATGTAACCTGAATTATGAGGTTAATATTAATGCATAATTGATAGTAAAATAGTTCATATTCAAATTATATTCATGTCTTGATACAATAAAAATCAATATATTTGAATAGTTCCTAAAATGAAAATAATATTATTTTATGTTACATAATATTCAAATTTTTTTAAAAACGTATAATTATTGAAATAGGGAAATAGTTATAAAATATGGTCAAAAATATCATCAATTTGACCTTTTATGATCGAATTTTAACATTAGAGTATATTTATTTCCATTTTATAATAAATAGTAATTACCTTGGTTAATGTTAAAATTGGTTAATAAAATAGTTAAACAAATGGATAATGTTTTTAATTATAGATAAAAATATAAAAATATAATTTTATAAATGTATTTTAACCATATCATTTCATATATTTTTTATTTTTTTCCACTTTTTTACACTTTCACATATAAAATAATTCATTATATTCAAATCTTTTAAGGAATTCCAAGTGTGTATTTTCCTTCATTATAAAAGGATACCACATGTCCTCTATTCATCACATCACCAAGATCAACATAGATTTAAAAAACACTTAAAAAATTATCTCCCCAATTCTTTATAGAAAACTTATAGATTCTAGTATTCTTATAAGGCCAATCCTAGTGTCCTTAACAAACTATATAAAATAGGATTAACCACGAATAGGTAATTTTCGTAACCTACACTTTTCAAGTTTATTTTTTATTATAAATCCTATAAATATTATTTTACTATTATATTAAAATAAAACCACTATTATTGGATTAAATTAATGTTATTTTGTTTATTATATTACCCTTTTAACATGAAATTTTCATCTAATGGAAAATACAATCATCGCTTGTGTGTATGTGTGGACAAACACCTCAGAAGTTGATGTGTTTCATTTTTCATCACTACATCACATGACTGGAATACATTGGCAGAGTTAAATAAATAAAATGAAATTTTTGATATAATACACATTATGAAATGATGAAATAATACTTATCTATTTCCCCACACATCTGTTTTAATATCATAACATCACTCATGCATATGTCTAGACTACCACCTCCACTAAGAGATGTGATTATTTATTCACTACCAAATTAAGTGGATAGTTTTAAAAATGAATCTAATGAATAAATATGATATTTAAAACCTGAATATTATTCTGGTAATGATGAAAATATAACCTATGAATAATAAATAAAACATCTATCATGAAACATGCATGAGGAAAAAAAACAGTTAACACCTTATAATTAATTTTACCAAGTATTGGGGGAAAATAGGTAATAAAAATTTATATCAATAAATATTAATATGAATATATCTCCTTAATGAAGTAATAACAAGTTTAAAAATATTATAAGAGATGCTAAGAAATGTTCAACTAAGTTTTAGTAGTAGGTATAGAGTTTTCTTCTCAATTTCCATATCATTGAGATATATTTTATATTATTCAAGTTTTATTTTATATGGAATATATAATACCCATTTTTCATATTTACTATTAATCAGTATTTATTAATGGTATTTAATTTTTTAATAATTTTTTACTCATTTATGGGGTTGTAATTTTAAATTTACAAAAGTTGTGTGAATTTATTTTTTATAATGTAAAATTTTCGACTTCTTATATTTTAAAAAAATGTATATTATAACCTATCGCTTATGAACACAATACATATTTTTAACATCAATGAATTCAATTAATTTATATGTTTTCTTTATAATTTTCTTCTCATTTTTACATTTATCATGTAAATATATTCTTTAAAATACCATCATATTTATCTTCTTGATTAGGAATATCATTCCTCCATATCAGTACTTTTATAATTTTTTTACAAAATATCTTTTTATTTGATTAAATAATTTAGTATATAGATAATATGTCATCTTTAAAATTCTATAAAATGATTTTAATGTATATTTACAATATTTTTATTTTCAACTTTCTTTTTAAAAATTTAAAATATATATTTCTTTTTTAGTGTATATGACGTTAAAGGATTTTCTTATTTCCCAAATTATTTTTCACTATTTTTATTATTTTATTAATTTTTTCATAATTTTATATGGAAAATAATTTATTGAAATTTTATTTTAATCGTTCTTCTTGTTTTTTATTCTATTCTAAAAAGGATTTATTTTATAAAAAACATATATTCTAATGAATTGATGGTTATATTTTATGACTTAATAATATTTTGGTCAATATCTTTCTCTTTAATCACTATCATTCTTATTATCATATTTAATTGGATGTTAAATTTCTCTTTCATGTAATTATTTTTTCTATTATGGATATACTTATAGTATAAAAACTATAACATTTATAAATATGGTGTTTTACTATGATTGTTATTCAAAGAGAAATATGGATATTCAATATTCAATAATCAATATGGATATTTGATGATACAAAATATTGTTAATTAATTTCATTGATTATTAAATATATGAGGAATTAATTGGACATGCAGTTCAGGGTGGGGATCATTATAGATCACCCCTCGATGCATTGATGAGTATCATGAGACAAAACAGATATATAGCCTTAATAAATGGGTCATGGCGTGTACTTACACATATTTGAATGTATCTTGGTAGAATTAAATAATCAAGAAATACAACATTACACATTTATTACATTAAAAATTTAGCAGTTATTTGACATGATATTATTACATTTATATTCTTCATAGATTCAATTATTTCAAAATTTATTTAATAAAGGAACATGTTTTCATTTTTCTTCCCTACCATAATTTTTATGCCTTATTTACCTATGATAGATTCCATTGTATGAATCATTTATAAGGAATTTGAGATATACATTATTTTGTTTTCCTTCCCCCATGATATGAAGATGGAATCTTTGAAAGAGTTTCAAGGATGTAAGATATTTAATTTAATAATGTTTTAAATTTTATATCAAATTTCAACTAGGAATCATATATATATATATATATATATATGGTTCTTTAATACTACTAAAATGATAAATCCTTGGTGATGCGATCCATTTTATCTTATACAAATATAATAAAGCAGTAAATTTCTCATGGTTAATTGATTTGGGGTTGTCATAGTTGGTATTAGAGAAATTTTAGAGGAAACCTTAGGAACTAAATTTAAGAAAACTTAGATTATATAACATAAATCTTTGATAGAATTTAAATATAATCCTATTTATAAGATGATGTCATATATTTTTATTAAAATATAGATTGTGTGTATTTCATAGAGAATACATCCCAACCTAGATACTATAAAATTTATATAACTATGATAACGATTCACTAAGGGGTAAAAACTCTAAATGGGGAAGGTTGAATATTAACTCAATAATTTCCAGTACATGATGAGTGAGCCTAAGACTATACACCCAGATCAAAAATATTGTTGGATAATCATTATTTTATTCATACACACTTTAAAAACCATTATGAAATAATTTAGAATATTTTTATTCTTATAGGATATTCCCAGTGAATATAAATTTTTGATTATGAGATTCTCTGTAATGTTTTTTTAATTTATTGTAACTATTACACATGATTTTGAATTATATAATATGAATAAATAATAACTATATTATGATATAATTCAATATCTTGTATTTTTTATAAATATAACCTAGGGGAGGAATGGTATCAATACTCATTGATAGGGTAAAGATTTCCTTGGTGAGAAATCCTATAAAACTATTGTTCAAATTAAGTAGATCTTGGACATATTAAGGTAGATAAATAATGTTATGTCTAATTACCTTGCACATAAGAGAAACATGACACCCCATGACACAATACACCTATATATTATCATTTCATATGATAAAAACCACAATATAATTGTGGAACTACTAATCCACTAGTTGGAGAGAAATGGATTATTTTCCATGAAAAGATATTTCTAGCCATGTGATCTATTGAATGGGAAAATGTTATAATGGAATTGTAATGTCTTCAAGGTGGTGTTGATAAATGATGGTATTTTTTTCAAGAATACAAGGGATAGAGAAGAAATATAATATATAGAATGGAGTGATTTTAAGTACCATTCTTGAAAAAATATCTCCCCAGTGAGAAAATAAATTCAATTTATAGAATGTTCCTCAATATAAATAAAAAGGAAAATGAATGTATTATGGAGAATAAGGATTTATTTTATAGAGAATAAATGTTTTTTGAAGATTATATACATAATCTGAAATGAAATATTGACCATTATTTTATGGTATTAATATAAGACTCTAAAAGGAATTTGTATAACACCCAAGATCTCCCTACAAATATATTACATTTTTAGATGATTATTCAATACATTTCGTAAATATACACCTTAGAATAATAAAGGTTTCATTTTTTTAGAGACTAGACACCAAATATTATTATTTCATGAAGGATATACAGCATAACCAGTTAATATTCTCCCATTTAGTACACTTTATAGACATACCCTACTTAAAAATATCTTTATAACATGTGGAAAAGATAAATAAGATGGGGTAACCTCAAAATATCAGTAATGGTAAACATGAGAGATATCAATAATTGATAATAAGAAGGAACAAAAAAAGAACAACTATATGAGATAATAAGAATAACATTCAAGGTTCATTCCAAACCTATCAATGATCACAAACATGATTCATGGAATTAAACATTATTATTTCATAGAATTGTATCATAAGAGTGATAAATCATCACAAATCAATCCTGAACAACAATTTTATGTCATATAAGTGGCGAAACATCATAAGTATATAAAATATTTCATATATCATGGTTATATACATAGACTATAATATCATAGTGGACTAGGAATCCTCTTAAATTTTATTTTAATATAACTAATTAAGCATTATCACCTGTTTCATATTATAGATCAATCCCATTAACTTATTTCCCTTAGTGGATCAAGAACATCACCAAGTTTCTAATAGACGATAAAGCACATAATCTTATTTCCCATAATTATTTCATGATATATACATCATTACCCTATTAATTAGAGAGAGATATAGGTCCCACACATCACATAATATATACATTTGTGTGCCTAAATATCATAAATGATTTATCATATCATAACATATGGGAAGGAAACAATTTTCATAAACATTTCATCATAGTATAGCCCATTCTTAATAAAAAACATTGATAAACATATATTTTTATTAAAAAAACCCATATAATGAAATAATAATTATGTTAAAATTGAATCATATACCCAGTGAAACAAAAGAATTATGAATGTGTTTTTTATTAATTAATATAAATTCCATAAAAAATAATTAAAAAATTCATTGGGAAAATATAATTTCAATTTTTAAATAAATTCATTAAAATATAAAAATTTCCCAAATATTAAAGGAACAATATAATTTTAAAATAATAAAATAATTGAGTGTTCATGATGTTTTAAAATTATTTTCCTGTCAAACCCATTAAAACAATGATTGATTTCAAATTTATGATCAAAATCAAAATCACCTCATTAAAAAAATGACAATAAGATTCACTTTAAACCATTTTGTGTAAATTAAAAAAATGGGTAAAATTTTATTTAGATATTCATTAAATAAAAATAAAAACATCATTTGAAACATTTTTATAAAACATTGACATGAATGAAAAAAGGTTTTTTGACTAAAGATAGAAATAAAGTCTTTTTTATGGCCATAAAATTATTTTGGTGTCTTTAGTAATTAAAGTGAGGAAAATGATAAGAACAACTTGATTAACCATAAATAACATAGGGATAAGAGAATAGATTAGCTTCTTAAGATTGAGACAATAATATTTAATTATCAGAAACATAATCATAAACAATACCAAAGAAAAATTATATTATAACATTAAATTTTAATAATTTGGTATGTTTTTAGTCATAATCCCCATGAAAAAAACCATATATTAATATTTAAATCCCCAAAATTTTCATAATAATAATCCTAAAATGCATTCATGTTTAATATATACACTACATAAAATCCATTACCACATTGGAAAACCTTGAATCATAAGACCCATTAAATAATAACACCATTTTAAATAATAGATATCATGAAAATAAGTATATTCATTATATATTATGTCAAAGTATAAGTATATACACCATAAAAAAAAACAAGTGAGTAATATTTCATATGTCTCATAGAAATAAGAGACAAACAATAAATATATTACCACAAGTCTCAAATTTCATTGTAAACATTCAATTATCCTGTATAATAAATATAACCTTATTATAAATATAATATAGAACCATATTACTATATATAAACCCATATATTATTTAATAATTAAATTTTATTACCCATTTGTTATCAATTCATTGTTAAAATCACGTTTCAGGTAAAAAATCCATTGTATTTTAGGTTTGTTTTAGTTTGGTAATTTCAGTCCATTAAAATTGATCATAGATCTATAATATACATAAAATTAACCATGATATAAATATAATATATATTCATTTTATAAGTTTTAATAGTAATCCATAAAAATTTATACATAGGAAATAAATTACATCGTTTAAGGAGACGGTATGCCGTATATACGAATGAATATTGTTTCCATTTTCATGACGAATGGAATGAAAGAATTTTAAATATTAATCCAAATTTATAGAAAAAAATTTATATCATATATATCAATTATATTCATTAAATCTATCGATATTACCATCCCTTTCAAAATATAATGAAAAAATGTATCATAATGCTTTATAGAAGTAGTAGTCCACATGTAAGCATTAGCGATGTTATATTTTTTTCCAATAGATTAGATGGAAAGAAGGTATATATGGTGTTAAAATTACATAAGTATAATTATTTCATAAATTTTACATACATATATTAAATCCATCATTATATCTATCTATGAGAGCCAATGATGGAAAATAAACTTCATTTGTTCGTGAGGCGGTAGTCCACTGTACACATGATAAACGATTTTGTTTCCATTCGATGGAAGAGGATATAGATGTACGTTATTCTATAAAAATAATAAAATCTTATTATATGTTAGATACTTATGTTTTTATAATGTAATTAATAATAAATAAATTATGGAGGTAATATAATAATTAAAAAAGAAAGAGTGTAGTGAAGATAATTACCTTCTCTTAGAATATCCTCTTTTGGATCCCTTACTAAGGACACTAGGGTTAGCCTTTTTGGAAGACCAAAAACCATATAATGTGTATATAGTTGTTAAAAAGTTCTTTTTTCAGGGATTTTTTGATCCAAATGGATAATGTGCAATGAATAAGTGAGGGAGGAAGTACACATTTATAAATGTGGGTGAGTGGTATTTTTATAAATATTCAAATCTATTCAATAATGGGAAGTCACACTAACATCAAGTACCTAAAAAAATGATAAATAATAGAATAGAGGGATGTTTTGTAGATTAATACCTCCAACACACACACACACAAACACTCTTTTGAAACATGTTACACCCTAGAATTTATGTTTACTTACTTTTAACATTTTATTTTAGCATAATAAATAGTTTTTATTTATCTATAAAGGTAATTTACTTTTTAATGATAAAAATAAATGATAATTATTATATAATTTTTTGGAAACTTATTATAAACCTAAAATAAAATTTACCAAATAAATTTTCTATATTTGTGTAATATTAATTTCAACACATGTACATGTAATATGAAAACTCTATTTTAACCTTAACTATACTGATTAATTATTTTTTGTCAATATAATTATTTATTACATGAAATTAAGTTAACCATATAACATAATATTATTTATTCTGATTCAAAATATGACATCCATTTTACCCATTTCAATTCAAATAATTTACATAATTAAATTTAATATTAATCCTGAATGTGTGGTGAAAAAAATGTTTTCATAAGATTTTTTATAATGTATAAAAACATTGTATATCAACAATAAACATAAAATTGAATATAATGACATAAATTGGAATATTAATAATTTTTTATGTTATTTTAATTTTAATAAATTTTTATAAAATAATTTTGAATTTTAAATACCTTATACGAAATGGCCGTTTTCAATAAAAATCAATATTTTTCACTATTGAAAAAAAATTGATTTTGTAATAAGTTTATCAAACATTCACTAAAAGATAATTTATAATTACTAATTTAAATGATGAAATTCATTTTTTTCAATTAAAAAATCTAAAATTGTAAAGAATCATTTTTAGAATAAATGTTTTAAACATGATGAAACAAATTTTTTGAAAAGATAAATATTCAAAAAATAAAATAATATTTATTCATTTACCAAGATTATAAAAAATATTAAAAGAATTATAATAAACTAAAATGAATATATAAAAGATAAATTTTATTAAAATAATTCTAAAATAGTGACTAATTTAATTTATTAAGATAAAATCTTATTATGAAAAAAGAAAAAAAATTCTAAAAAAATATCATTTTCTTTTAAATTTATTTATTTTAATTTATAATTAATTAATAACGAATGAATTTATTTTATAAATGTTTAAAATGTATCCATTAAATAATTGTGTTAGTGTTATTAATAACAAAAAATACAATGACTAAGTGACATCTTTCTTAATAAATATTAATATTTTAATAGTATATCATGATTCATTTAAACATGGGGTTGAATGTAACCCAATACATCGAAGAAATTAAATTTATTTGGAAACAATTCAAAAAATATAACAGTATTAAATTATAAACACATTAAATAAATTGTATCATCTATATGTGAACTTGATCTAGGTAATAAAGTGTTTGTAATTTAAATATTCCGTTTTAGAAAACCCACATTATAATAGGATTGATAAAACTTCCTCCAAAAAATAGGGAACGAGAAAATATAAAGTTCATCTAGAATAAAACATAACATGGTTTACAAATAGGGGAACATTGGTGGGAAGTGAAAATATAGACTCAGAATAGAATACTGACTTCCAAGTTTAAATAAAGAGTGATAGATAACATTATCATGAGAAATTTTAACACTAAAGAGATATTAATCTATAAAGAGATAAAACATCATTGATTCATAAGTAGAGAATGTATCAGGAAAACATTTTTTTTCACAAGATCCATTTCCTAGAAATTCGGTAATTATTACTATCATGATACAGAACATGAGAAAATATAGATACTTGATATCTTTCCATTTCATAAGCATACTCTAATCATTTAGCTTCACTTAGATCAATTTCTAGTTCGTCTCATACTCCAAAAAATGAAGATGAATTTTTCCATTCCTGTAGAACTAATGGATCACAAGATCAATAAAACAACGATAAGTCGCTACTTCTATCTATATTTATCATCAAAACCAAAATGGTTAGTACATGTTATCTAATATGGATAAATACTTATATAATGAATTAATGAATTAATCTATAAAACAATATACAAGTCTTAACTAAAACCATTCCATAAATGCTTAATCATTTGAATCTTAAAAAATTAAAAAATTTATAAATAAGGTCATTGGATTTCAAAACTAAACTTAACATTTATTCCATAAATAACATATAGTAGCTCTTAATTTTTACATTCAAAATCTATGAATCCCATGGTCATAGTTTCTCATAAGACATGGTAAAAATCATAATTTACATAAAACATCAATGAAAACATACATTCTTGTTGTTTTCTTTAAATAAAACCATATATATTTTTTTAATAAATTCCATAAATCTAAAAATGTTTTAAACTCCATCAATGATAGAATAATTTTTTTGGGCCAAATAATTATCCAATTTAAATTATCCATATCAATAATCTCTCTAACTAAACTAAACACCAGTATCACAACATCAGTAACATATCAAGGGTTATCTTTCAATTAATGAAGTGTTTTCCATAAAATATAACATTGTCATTAAAAAAAATTTCTAGGTCATCAGTACCCTTATATTTATTCATTAAAATACTTAATAAAAAACATATATTGATTAATACTTATACATTTCATGATTCATATAAGATAACTCATTACATCCAATATAGAAACACATCAATCATTACAAATCATTATTAAACCATTTACTAAACATCACCATCATCATATTCTTTAATACATCCATCCTATTAATATTTCATTTATAATATCTCAATCATTAACCAAAAACATTACTAGTAAAAACATACAGATAGACTTTTTTAGAACCCCTAGGAAATCAATTTATATAATTCTCACACTTTCCCAATTTAAAAAATTCAACCATAAAAGATGCTTTAGGAAAACCATTATTCTCATCCATTTAATTGACTAAACGTTTTTATTTTTTTATCATTAATTACTTACTTTGTTCCCTTGTTATCCATATATATAATATTTTTTCATTCCTTTGAGATGCCCCTTGATTGATTATTCCCAGATTATTGACATATATGAAACTAAAACTTCTTTCAAATGTGTCCTCAACCACCTAAGCTCCTAAAAAACTCCATTATTCTCTTATTTATTGCATTCAAGAGTTGGTTAAAGAGAATGTTTTAAAAAATATATTATGATAACTGATTAATAATAGTCACAACATCCTTCCCTGTAGTCATCATCTCATTTGATTTCTCATTAACACATTGTTCATAAATTTTTTTTATCATGATTTATCTTGGTTCCTACCATTGAATAAATCCAAAATGTGTAGTTCTAGAAACAATAATCATAGTGGGAAACCTAATAATCCTAAAAAAACATTTATAGGATATATAACTCATGAAACCTTATTTTTTTTCTATGTCACCTAAGGTTTTACAAAGGTCATTCATGGTAATTGTCTATTCAAATCCTTCATCATGGTTCGTAAAGAGTTTTTTAATTTCAGAAACATATCCCCCGAGATTTTCAGACAAGGTGTTTATAAAGGATCATTATAATTAAACAAGTGATGATTAAGTCAATACCAATGTTACCATTTTAGAGTTACTAAACCTAGGTATAATTTTTTAAAATCTAAAACAATGTGTAGTATCTAGATAGAGATGAAATTTCTTTGAAACCACTTTCTCTATCATTCAAAAAATTACATGATATTTTCTAATACTTATAAATATATTTATACTTAACCATAATGTTATTGCTAGAATTTTAGAATCCTTATTCCAAATCATAAAAAAACCTTTCCTCTAATACAAACTACATCTACCTTGGATTTTCAGACTTTTATTTCATATTTTTAGATGAATATTCTATACAATTCAAAAATAAATTCTTGAGTACAATAATAGATTAGTTTATTTAGAGACTAGATATACAATAATTTTATTTCAGGAATGTTCTTAAATATATCCCATAACGATCATCCAATTTGGTAAACTTTATATAAATACCGTCCTTAAGAATTTGTTCATAACCTAGGAAATATAAACATAAGAAAGGGTGTGCTCTTATGCTTAGTAAGTGTAAATATAAATTGCACACCCAATCCATCAAATATCATAAAAATGAGTCATGGAATAAAACATTATCATTTCAATGACATGCATCATAAGAGTGAAAATTATCCTAAATCAATCAAAAACCATAAGTTTAGGTCATATAAATGTGGTTAAATAAAAACTATAGAAACCATTTCATATGTTAAGGTTAACCAAATATATGATATATCTATAGTGTATTAGGAATCCCAAACTATTTCTTATAACAAAACTGATCATGCATCATCACCACTTTCCCATAGAGGATCAATCGCGTTAACTTGTTTCCCATAGCGGATTAAGCACATTAGCATTTTCCCCATAATTATCACATGAGAAAAAAATAATTAGACAATTTATTAGAGTGAGATATTGGTACCAACCTATCACATAATACACAAATTTTTGCGCCAAAACATCTTAAAACACTCATTATATCTTAACCTAGGGAAGGAAATGAGTTTTATAAACATTTCCACACAGTATAACTCATTGGAAATAAATGGGTTTTATAAAAATATATTTATCATTATCATGAATATAAACTAAAAAGAGAAATAATAATGATGTTAACATTGGATATTATCCCCTATAAATCATAATAAATAATTAATTTTGTTTTTGTCGATGACTATTCAATAAAAATATCATCAAAATATTCTTAAGTAAAATATCAATTACATTTTGAATTCAAAACTTTAAAAACAATAAAGAATAAAAATATTAAAGATAAAATTTTATTTTAAATTAAAATTTAAAATCATTAATGTATGTTTCTAATAATTTATTCATAATGATGGTGGGATATTCACATCATGTCTTATAAGTTAAAAAAACAATCCCTTTAGCATTTTCAGCAAAATTTCAAACTACATTATTTGGAAAATAAAAAGAAGATTAAACTTAAAACATATTTTAAAAATATAATAATAGGTAAAGTTTTCTTTAAAAAAATCCAAGTATAATAGTAAAAATATCCTTTAAGTTATTATAATACATGGACATTGAGGAAAATTGATTTTTGATCGAAGGGGGAAATAATGCAATTTTCATAAAAAATTTATTTTAGTCTATTTAGTCAAAAAAGGAAAGGAAAATGAAAGGAAAATATGTATTCTATAGAAATAAATCTATTATAAGAAAATTATTTTTTTGAGAGGTATACTATAATATTTCATCATAGGAAACATAATTGTAAACAATCCTGATAAACAGTGAGATTGTAACATAAAACATTTACTTCATTGGTAACTTTTAATTCACCATTTCCATGAAAAAAATAACTTTAAATTGATATTTAAATAAACATTATTATCCTAATATTAATAATAAAATAAATTCATGTTCATTATACACACAAAATATAAGAAATAAATGGTGAATATGGAATGTGCCTTAAAAAAAGTAAGATGAAAATTATATTCCACTTTGGAAACATTTTTATTGAAATCACAGTTAAAGAAGAACATAAAATGAAAATTTAAATATAATTAATAAATATATATTAATGATATAACATGTCAATTTGGTAGTATTTACCCCACATAAAACCAACAAGTGGTGAATATGGAATATGTCTACTATAAATAAGAGAGACCATAAATCTCTTACCTCAAGTATCAACATTATTCATAAAAGTTCAAAATTGTTATATAATAAATAATAGTATATTATATATATAATATAGAAAAACATTTCTATACATCATAGCATATATGAATTTCTTATGACCTTTTATTACTGGTTTATTAACAATTCCTTGTTAAATCACTTTTCAAGTAATAACTGCTTTGTTTTTCACACATGTTGTGGTTCAGTATTTTCAGTACATTTAATTTTATCATGGTTCCATAATAAATATAATTTTATCCTTGATATAAATATAAAATATATTCATCATATAAATTTTTATAATAATCCATAAAATTTATCGATAGAAAATGAATTTCACCTTTCATTGAGATGGTTGGTCGTATGTATGCATGAATGGTATTTCCATTTTCTAGATGGATAGAACATAAGAAAGATAAATATAAATTCACCTTTATATAATTATTTTATACCATTTTTACCATATATATTAATTAAATCTACCATTATTACCACCCATGCAAAAATAAAGTGAAGAACATATCACATCACTTGGTGGCAGCGATAGTGCACACACACAAAATTTCCATGCCATCAGTTTCCAAAATATTTTAATATAATAATTTATATGTTTATAATAATTAAATAATTATATTTATGTAATTAATATATTATAAATATGTTAAATCTTTCATTATATCTATCCATGAGATTCATAGATGGAAAAGAAACTATATCGGTTTATGTGGCGGTAGTCCTCGATACACTCAATCTACAGTTTCATTTTTCATTTGATGGTAGATGAGATAGATGTAAGTTATTAAATTAAAATAATTAAATCTTAGTATATTTTTAAAACTGTTTTTATTATATTGGAATTATTAATATACGAATTATTTTGGTAAAAGAAGTAAAAAAAGAAAGAGCTTAGTAAACCCAGTTACATTCCATTAGAAAAACCTCTTGTGGATATCTTATTAAGGACCCAAGGGTTGATCTTATGGGAAGAAAAAAACACTAAAAAATGGATAATTATATTGGGGAGTTATTTTGGTAGGTTTTGGCTAGCCATATGACATATGATATATTATTAAGTTATGGGAGGAAGTTCATTTTTATAAGTGAGGGTGAGGTTAATTTTTGTAAATGGCCAAAAATATTCAGTAATTGGAACTCAATTTCACCCTATGTTTCTAAAAATTAATAAATAATAGATTTTATGTAATATATGGTATATCAATATCTAAAAAAATCATTTTATGAACAATTAATTCGTTATCCTCTATGTTTAATTACTTTTACCATTTTAGTTTTCACTATGATAACTGGTTTTTTTATTATTTACCTAGGTAATTTATAATTCAAACCTAAAATAAATGAGTCTTACTATATAATTTGGAAACAATAATTCTACAAATTTAATCAAATTAACCAAATAAAATTCCTATGTCGGTGTAAAATTAATTTTATCATAGTTGCATGTGATGTACAAACCCCTGTTTTAACCATAATGGTAGTAATTAATTTTTACTGTCTTTATGATTCATTATGAATAGAAATTATGTTAACCATATTAAATAATATTTATAAATTTGAATCTATATATGGGATTCATTTTACCCAACTAAACTCATACAGGTGAAAGAATTTAATCATCAATTAAACCCGCAAGCACGATGCAAAATAGGTTTTCAATGAAAATGTTTTCTAAAGTATAAAACATTTTTATAAAAAAATTAAACATATAATTAACATTAATCAAATAAATTGAGTTATTAAAAATATAAATGTACTAATTTTACTTTTAATTTTTTTTAAAAAATCACCATTTTTAAAAATCTTAAATGAAAAATTAATTTTTCAATAAAAAATAATTATTTATCAATATTTATCGAAAAATTAACATTTTCAGAAAATTATAAAATATTCAATCTAAGATAATTTTTACATTTTTATTAAAATGTTTTTATATATAATTTTATTCTTAAATTTTGAAATTATTATTTTTAAATTACATGTTAAAAATGAGACAGACATATTTTTCCGAAAAAATACATTTTTGAACTTAAAACTGGACTTATTATTATTTTATACATATAAAAATTATTAAATAAGTGATCCAAAATTTGATTGAATATATAATATATAAATTTCATTAAAATAATTCAATAAATTTTAATAATTTAAATTATTAATAAAAAACATATTTCATGCATAAAGATATTCTTCTCAAAAGAACATTTCTTTTAATTTCAAATGGTTTTTATTTTCATTTATAAGAAATTGATAACCAATAGATTTATTTTATAAATGTGTAAATACAATATATTTTATAATTTAGTTATAATTATTCATACCTACCTTTCCAATAGAGAAGAGATAACTATCATAATATATATTAATATTTTAATAGTATATAATAGTTCATTTAAACTAATTGTTGTGTGTAATGTAGGCTATCAAAGAAATTAAATTTATTTGAAAAAAAATATTTCATACAATATCAGGGTTTTACAACTAGTTTTCTAAATTTTTCACCATATAATGAAATAGTATTATCTTTCTTCTTAATAAAGAAATAATTTTTTAGATCCTTTATCTTCAAGGGAATGGAGAGAAAAGGTGGTTGTTTTAGAACCATGAAAAAGTGAATGCATCAAAGAAGAATAAGGTTACAAATCAATTTCCATCATATGATTGTTGTGTATTTTTTTTGTAAAATTATTTAACATCATTTTAGTTTGTTAAAAGTTCAGAGACAATAGTTATTTGGCTGACTAATGAAAATAAAATAAAAAAACCTCTATTATTAGGTTATTAATCAATAGATAAATGAGGTATTATTAAAACCGATGTGACATATGTCAAGGAAAGCTACCATAGAAGTGGGAAAGGGGATAATTCTAGGATTATATGATCTATAATGTTTTTGTTGAGGATCTTAAAATGTGGTGGAAGTTACATAATCATAACATCAAATTTTTCTTATAATTTATTTGATTTTGGATCATTTTACTCTTTTATCACTTCCATGTTTTCGAAAAAAAATTATAAATTTACCTTACACTATAAGAAGTGAGGTATCTATTAGGAGTCCTAGTGGAAATCATACCACTATAAGGAGGTTTCAGTAAGTTCCCATTATGACACATATATATAAAATATTTTTAGATTTTGATTATTATACATATGATTGAATTTGAAATAATCATTTTTTTTGATTTTATTTCAAATTATAATGTAAAAAATTAATTATAATAGAAGAAGAATATGTTTTCTTACAGAGATATGGAATCCATTAATTTTAAAGGGGAGACATCATCATCATAGTTATGACCAGATTCATCTCCAATAACCCTACTGATTGTGATAATTCCAATGTCACTTAGTTAAAATAGGTTGATAAAAATAAATCTTTTTTCCAAGCATGTATCAAGGAAAGGATAAGGGGTAACAGACCTAACATTATCATGGATGATGGTACCTATTCTAATAATCTAGATATCCTGGGAGGTATTTCTTAGTCCTTCTTCAAGTCCTTGCTTCCTGATTCTAAATAATGCATGCAAGGTGGTTATCCCAATGGGTAGTTAATTTTATTTGATTGTGTTCCTTGAGTGGTGTCCTAAATTATCAATTATTTTTTCTTACATTAGCTATAAGGATATTAAATATGGGATGTATTCAACTACCGGAATAAAAAAAGTCCCCCTAGACCTGATGGATCCCTTTCCTCCTTCTATTCAGCCTCTTGGGATCACAATAAAGATAACCTGATGGATTCCATTATTGACTTATTTGGTGGGGGTGTTCTTACATGGGTTCTATGTAAAACCAATCTTATCTTAATACCAAAGGTTAAAGACCCTACCTCCTTTAATAAATTTAGACCCATTTGTATGTGCAATGTTCCTTACAAGATTTTCTCTAATATTCTCAATAAGCATCTGATCAAACACCTTCCAGATTGGGTCTCTGGGAATTAACATAGATTTATCAAATGTAGATTGACACAAGATTCTATTTCCATTTCCCAAAAAATGAGGGAATCACTCAATACCAAGATTCCTAGATATAATGTTTTATTAAAATTGACAAGTACAAAGAATATGACCACCTAGAATGGTGGTTCATCCTTTGGGTCAGGGGATGCATGGATTTTTTCACATTGGGTGAGGGATATTTTATTTAGGTGTTATAGCTCCCTATGGAATTCAGTGTCCATGATGGGAAAATGATGTTGAATTTTCATGTTAGTGAGAGTCCTCAGACAAGGGGATATTTTGTCTCCTAGCTTGCTCATTCATATCCATGAATCTTCATGTAGATTCAAGGAAAAAGGGATCCAAAAGGTTCCACCCATCCTTTTAAATGCATGATACACTTCAGTGGGGTCTCTTATATTTTCATTGATGATGACATTATTCTATTTATTAAAAGTGGACACCGATATATTAGAAACCTAGGTAAATTGCTTGACTAGTAAAGAAAATGGAGAGGGGAGATTGTTAATAAGAACAAAAGAAGCTTCTTCACTCTGAGTCACTACATGGAGAGGAGGGTTAATAACAGTCAGAATTTACTAGATTTTAGTAGGAGGCGGTTCCCCATGGAATACCTTGGTGCCCCTATTTCTCTTGGATGGATTCGTATTGATCACATTGAAGGGAAGATTAACAAGATTACCAACGATATCACCAACTATAAGATTACTTTCTTGTATTTTGGAGGAAGTATTACCCTAGTTAATTGTGTTCTCATGAAAATCCCCATGAATGCGTGTTCAGTACATAAGGTTCCTAAGACTGTTGTGAAAAGTATTGAAGGAATTCTATCGGGATTCATCTACAATTATCACTGAGAGGGTAGGTGCAGGTGGGCTTCTTGGAAAAGAATGAATGTCCTGGTGGAAGATGGGAGAATCAATATTTGAAGTGTGGGTGGTTTTATGAAATGTATCCAACCCAAATTTAATTGGGATGCCCTAGAAGGAAGGTCAATGTGAGGTAATCTCATTCGAGAAAAGTATGGTCCTAGTTTTGATAATCTGAGAAGGAAGATCTCATCTGTTGGAAAATGATTCGCCTGTAAATTCCCTTTATTATCCTCCAATATCATTGGATTTTGGGATAAAGTGACATCAACTACTGGTTTAATAACTAGGCTGGTGATATTATCATCTTCCTTAGATAACCTACTTCAGATTTTTCTTTTTCATAGGTGAGTCTTCAAATATATTTTATAGAGGCCACCGTAAATCACCATTAGTGCAAGATCTTTGACCTCAGTGAAATGTCATCAGAAAATGATCATTTTTTTTTCACAAGCTCACCCAGTGGTATTTTCTCTACCAAGTATTATAGGTTGATGATTTATGGAAATAGTGAGAACCACATTACTAATGTGTTTTTCTGGTGCAATTATATCCCCATTAAATAAAACTTCCTCATGTAGAGGATTCAAAAACTAGAAATTCCCACGGATGATGTGATTAGAGATAAAGGAAATAATATTACTTTGAAATAATGGTTTTTCTACAATGTAAATGGATAGTCATTGAGTCCTATTTGTGTGGAAAGTTAATGGGCTATACTAGGGTGGAGAAGATTTGGGGAATTCATTGGCTTTGCGGATCTCTCTATTAGTGATGTGAATGCTTTCCTAATTTTTTTTCACAAAGCTAACATGAATCTTTAAGAGTGTAATGCTAGGGATACCATTTTGGACACCAGATGCTGGTGCATATCGAATACTAGGAACAAATACCATACTAAGGGTTGATTCAACTCATCTCTGGTAGTCTAGATCTGTTCCATGTATCTTGTGGTGAATTTGGGTCTCATGGTGAGACAATGGGAGTCTAATATTTCATTGAGGCAAGTCATGGAAGCTAGATGAATTCCCACACCCATTTATTCGAGTCTGGCTAGTTGGATCTGCTAGTCCCATTTGGTTCTTAGTCTCAAAATTCACTTGGATGTATTTTGTAATCTCAACCTTATGTGTAGAGGTTGTTTCATCCAAGACATGTATGGTCCAGTCATCCCGAACTTCAGAAGCTTATATGGCAATGGTACTTCGATCATGGCTATTGATTATGTGCTGGATAATGGTCTTGAGACTTTCCTCTTACAAAAAATCTCTATTAATTCCATTGAAAAAAACTCATTAGTGATCCAAAGTTCACTACAAGGAAATCCCTCACTCCTTGGCCCATTGACTATCTCATCCGCAAAGGCCATTGATGGATCCCTAATGGAATGATCGTTCTTTACAACAGACGAGAAGATAAAAATGTTTCCAAATTCTTAATGGCCTTGGGTGATCCTAATTTCCCCATTTATTTAACACTAGTATTGGATCCCTCTATATGGAGTGAATCATCTTTATTAGAGGCGATACTCCCTATTTACATTACTTTAGGACTCCATGAATACTTCTGATATTTTATTCATTTTTGTTTTTCTTATTTTCACTTTTTGACTTCTGTATTCCCTCTATTTTAATGGAAAAGAAAAGATATTGTCAAAATGTGTTAATTGGGAATAATATAATACACAATTTATATAAGGGAAAGGTAATATTTAAATTTTTGATGGACCAATTGTACAAGAATACACTAATTTGTTTCCTGATTAATTAAAAATACACCATCCAGAGAATGTAAACAATTTTTCTATTGATTTAAATAAAAATATAAGGAATATAACAAAGACTAACTATAGAGTGGCTAAAATTTAATTGGCTAAATAAAAGAAAAAACTAATGGATTTGTGCGATAAAAGATTTAAATTCTATAGTGTTTCATCTTGGGGAGACCCTTTTTTTTCATTAAGAAGAAAAATTGATCTATGAGGTTTATCATTGATTATTAGTAAATCAATGTTGTCACTATAAAGTACTAGTATCCTCTTCCTTACATTGATGAATTGTACGATCAAGATCAAGGAGCCCAATATTTTTTAAGTATGTAAATTTATCATAAATTATGAGTAAATAATAAAGATATTGAAATAAAAATATTTCATATGACGTATGGGGATTATGAGTTTAGATTAAAGACTTTTGGATTGAAATATGAACCCTCTATTTTTATGGATATGATGAATAGGGTATTAAAGGAATCACATGATAATTTTTTTGGTATTTTTTGATGATATCTTAGTGTACCCTAAATTCTAAGAGGTCTAGAAGAACAAATTGAGAATTGATCTTGATAATCATAGAGAAAAATTGATATATGGATAATTTAACAAGTGTGAATCATGGATTTCAATTGTTTCTTTTCATGATTATATTATCTAAAAGGGTATAATAATAGTTTACCCTATAAAGAAAAAGGCATTTAATTAATGTCCTACAAAGATGAACATAATCGAGATATTATTATTTTTTGATTGGAATGTAAGTGATATGTTCAAATTTTTTCCCAACTATATAATTCTTTATCCATGTTAACATGTAAATCAATTAATATTATATGGACAAAGGAGTCTGAATAATGTTTTGAAAAAACGAATTAGATATTGGTAAATCCCATGATATTGACTCTACCATTAGAAAGGGATGGATTTGTGATATATAGTGATGCATCAAGGAAAATACCTGAATGTATCCTTATGAAAAATAATAAATTTATTACCAATGTATCTAGGTAGTTAAAAACACATGAAAAAAATGAAACCCATATTTTTTAGTTAGCTATAGTAATCTCTTCTTTGATGATATGTATAAATTATCCCTATAACGAACAATGTTATATTTAGACATATCATAAGAGTTTGAAATATATATTCCTACAGAAATATCTCATGATAAGGAAAGTATGATGCCCTAAGCTACTCAAGATTTAATATTTATCAATAAACTAACACCCAAAGAAGGAAAATAAAGCATCTAAATAATTTGGTAGAAAATATCTCGGAATAAAAACAAAAATGAGTATAAATAAGATCATATGATTAATGATTTAGTAAAGATGTATGCGAGATTTATTATATAATGGGAAACATCACTCTTTTTCTAAATTATTTCCAAACAGTCTATGATGGAAATAATATAAATGTATTTAATTGATGATGATATTTCTTATAATAAAATCTATATTATGAATGATGGGAAATTACGAGATGTCATTAATGAACCTAGTGTTCTAAAATTTTTAAACATGATATATGATCTATCTACACCTATGATAAATAGGGAATTATTATATGATTATCATTGATTTAATTTCCCTATACACCCTGGTATCACTAAGATTTATAAATACAAGAACGATGTTTTTATAGGGTATAAAATGAGGTGATAAATTTCTAATTATATATCAAGATGCTTTGTTTTTAAAAAAATTAGTAATTATAAAAAAGTTGTTATGTGATTCATGAAATGTAAACCTATTCCTGTAAGGAAATGGGTTGATATCACTAAGTAATTTCCCAATGGATTTAAAAAGACTCATAGGAAGAATGATTATATATGGGTTAATTTTGATTACCTTAATGTATCTACACATTTCCTCACCATAAATGAAGATTTAATTATTTAGAGTCATTAAAAATTATATATTAATGATGAATTAAGACTTAATGGTTTATTTATTTCAATTGTATTTGATCATGATCACTGATTTACATCAAAATCTTAGAAAATTCATCAAAAGGATATTGATATCGATGGCCATTTGAGAACCACCTATCATCCTCAAACTACTGGAATGTATAAAAGGACTATCAAAATATTTGAAGTCATATTGAAGTCATTATCACTTGGGTTTCATGGTTTCTGATACCGTTAGCTATGTTTTTTGGGGTTTTCCTATAATAGTATATTACATTCAATTTTTGAAATTTCACTCTATAAAGTATTGTACGGAGTTAGATTTCATATTCCAAGAAGTTGTGATGAAGTTTAAGAAATGAGTCTTATATGCCAATAATTTATTAGGGAGACAAATATAAAGGTAAAGACTATTCAAACCCAAATTAAATCATCTTAAATGAGGAAATAGATCTATGTTAATAATAAATGTAATGAATTGGAATTTTGGGTGGGAGATCATGTTATCTTGAATGTATCACCATAGAAGGGTTTTGTAAGGTTTCTTAATAAAGGGAAATCGAGTCCCTAATAAATTAGAAAATTAAAAATTAAGAAAATAATTGGATATATGGATTAGAACTTATAAATTTCATCATGTTTCTCAATAGATTATGATGTGTTATATATCACATTATTAAAGATGTATATTACAACACCCCAAGTCTTTGTGAAATATTTTTATGATTAAATTTAATATTTTATATATGTTTTTTTACACACAACACCAATTTTATCTTGATTTACAAGAAACAAAAAATTTATCTTCTATAATGTGTAACACTGAGTTTATCTTGTGTTACACTCAATATCGAGTTTAAACGAAACATGAAAAACTATTAAAAAATAATTATTTAATATAACAGTTATCACTTAACTATTGTAACGGTGAGTATGAAAAGAATTAACTAAATTATTAATATATATAGTTTACACATGAATATATAATTAATTACTTGGTAACCAAATAATTATAAATAAAAATAAAAACCATTTGAAAATAAAGGGACTCTTTTTCTCAAAAAATATTTTTATGTAAATTTTTTATCTAAATAAATTAAATAAATAAATTTTATTGAGTGATTTTAAGAAATTTTTTATATTATATATTCTATCATTTTTTGAAAATTTATCATATCATTTTTCTATAAAAGTGATTTATTTATATTCAATTTAATTTTTAAAATTTAATTTTTTAAAATAACAGTTTTTTTTGAATTTTTCTTACTTATATTAAAAATAAATTTTATAATTATCAAAAATTTATTTTACAAAGTGAAATTAATTTTTTTAATTCATCATGTCAAAATTATCTTTGGTTGACTGTTTTTGAATTTTATAAAAAGATAAAATTTTCAATGATTAATGAAAGGTACATGTTTTTATTAAAAATTAGCATTTCATTTAAAGAATTTATAAATATAAAAATTGAATTAAGATGGTTTTAAAGGTAAAATTTGTTAAATTAAATATCTATTAATCCAATTTATTTAATTGTCATAAATTTACTATTAAATTTTGACTTTAAAACTTCTTAAAAATTTGAGTAGTTTCTATTTGCAAAACAAATTTCTCATCACATCTACAAGATTGATTTTAAATTGAATTTTTTCATTTATGTGAATGAAATTTGTAAAATTGGATTCCATATTTCAAATCAATATAATTTATATTATCTAATATGATCAAATTAATATTTGAAAATATTTAATAGTACAAAAGTAAAAATTATTTACCACTGTTATGGTAAAAATGGGTTTACAAGGGGTAAAACTAAAATAAAAAAGGTTAAATGACCTCAAACATGTACAAAACCTATTTTATAGAAATATTTTTAAATTATATATTATTTTATATTAAATGGGAAATTTTTTAGCCTTGTGAAATATGAGAAAGTGGTTACACATTTTTCATTTCAAAAATTAGAAGTGTACAACTTACCACACTTATAAAGGTCACCCCATCTCCTCTCATCTTCACAATTTAAAAAACATTTTTTAATCCAAGATCTGAGAAAATAAAATCATTAAATACATCATCTCATCCTATAAGTATTATTCTGGTTATAAATCTATCATAATAATCATTTTCTGGTGCAATCAAAAATAATTTTTCTAAATATAAGGTATCATCCCTAACAGAACATTTTATTTTATTTCTTCCTCTGTATCCTTCAATTATTATAAAACCATGACTATATAATAAAATATGTATCTTTCATATACTTATATTTTATTTTATTAATTTAATAACCTAAATCGTCCTTATCTTCTACCTAATTGGTCATGAAATCATCATTCATGTGTATGATGGACTATCACCTCACGAACAGATGTTATTAGTTTTCCATCACCATTTATAATAAATGGATATAATAATGGATTTTTTATTAATGTATATATATATATATATATATGATATTTATGATACTATTATGATTATAGTGTCATGATATCACATTTTTCCTTCCTACCATCCATTATGTGGGAATGCGATAACGTTGTTCGTGTGTATGGAAGACTACATCCTCACAAAACAATTTGATTTGTTAATGATTTACATGGTAGGAAATAATGGATGGATTTGATGAAATTATTTGATATATATGAAATAAAAATTATTTTTTTAATTTTAATATATTACTTACTATTCTTTCTTTTTTTCCTTCATGGAAATGGAAATAGTGTTCATGCATACGTATGACCTACCATCTCTATGAATGGTGTATATCATTTTTATCTATAACATTTATAAATTAGAATAAATAAACTTATAATGAATATATATGATATTTATATCATTTTTATAATTTTTCGGATTATTTAACAATGATCATATTATGAGGGGAAAAAATAAAAAAATAAAAACATACATGAAAAAAAAAACAGTTTTTATCGAGGACGTGACATTAACATGTACTTGTTAATAAACGGGTAATAAAATGTCATAATTAAATAATATAGGTTTTGATATATATAATTATAGTTCTATAATAGGTATATTTTCTGCTTATATTTATTATATAGGAGTTTCCTGTATGTATGAAGGATTCCAAGACTTGTGGTAAGGGATTTCCATATCACTTTTTTTTTTCTGTGAGACGCTTTTCATATTCACCATGTCTTTATTTTATGCGGTGTATTGACTAGCCGAGAAATTATTTTATGATTATTCTATGTTAGATTATTTGTATTTACATATCCATTTTTAGATCAGTCTTTTACTGGGTTTATAGTGCACAAGATTCTGAAGTTGTAAGGTTTTTATGATATAATCTCATAGTTTATTGGGAATGTTTATGTTTATGCTTCTAATGATGAAATATTATGATCCATATCTTAAAAAACTCTTTAAATTTATTATTTTTTTTTATTTCGTGAGAATACATGATTTCCCTTCATTACCGCTCTTTACTTACTCAAGATTTATAAAGATTCTTTTTATGAAAACCAACATTATTTATCTCTAGATGAAAATACATTTTCTTCTAAAATAAATCTTTTTAAAAATGTTTTAGAAAATGTATTTAAATCCTAAAAATTATTTATTAATGTAATTTTTAACTATATTTTTCATTTTTAAAATCATTTTTGAAATTAATCTTCATGTTTTTTTCCAACCAATTCCAGTTCGAATTTTTCAGAAAATTTGAAAGGAATCATTATTTTGAATTCTATGAAATGAATGGTATTTTCCACCATCATGACCAAATCATTAGTTTGGAGATTAATTTATAATTTTCAAAGTTTATTTTAAAAATATATTTAAAAATGTTTTATGATTTTTTTTAAAAAAATTCATTTTCATAATGGAAAGGGAATCTTCCACAAGAATTGTTTTAAATTATTTTCAAAGATTCCCTTATTAGTTTATAAGGTTATATTTAAGGGAAAATATTTTTAAATTGTATTAGGTTTTGAGAAGATTTTTTTTCGAAGTGGAAAGGATATATTCCTCAAGAAATATTATAATTTATATTTTAAAACCATTTTCTATCTAATATGATATCCTTTGATTTTACTGATGCTTTACGAGGGATATGATCGAATGATAACATCCTCATTATTTCTATGGATGGTTAATGTTTATGATTATGAATTTTTTCTAAATCCATTTATTTTTCATGGGTTATTCTACGTTGAATTGATGATATATTTTTGAAACATATTTTATTTACATGGATTATGATGTGAAGATATGATAAATGTTTTATAATATTGTGGAACACATAAGAATGGTTTAAATTATGAGATGGGTGGGACCTATATATCCCTTAAATGAATCTGGTAAAGCATGATATCCTGAGATAAAAATGGGGAAAATCAATGGTGTTGATCAACTCTGTGAAACAACTACATCCAGATCCACTATAGGAAATTGGTGCTTCTTGATCCACAATTGGTAATAGGTGATATATCATGATCCAAAATTTTGATGGTCTTGGTAGTTAAACTTAAAATATGAAATGGGTTTTTTGTATATATGATTGTTACACACTTTTATGAAATGATCTTGTGCTTAATGATTTATTTATTCTTATTTCTCACTCTTATGATCCATGTTTTGGGAAATGAAAGTTTTTTTATTCAATGACTCATGATTATGATATATGATATGTTAGTTAAGAACATAATAAGTTATTTTCATGATCACATACCCATATGTTTATCATATTAGTTCATATGATCATATATTTATATCTCATATGTTTTACCTTAATAATATTCCGAGCTCATCATTTCTTATGTTTCCTTCCCCAGGTTATGAATAATAATTTTGGTAAGGTAGGAATAATTGTAATATAATGTGAGAAGATCATTTAGGGAGATATTGATGATCTTTAATGAAATAAAAATATCGTGTTTCTACTCTATAAAGACTCTAATCTATTATAGTCTATAGGAATGTGTTTATGAAATTTATTGAATTTTCAACTAAACATAAGTGATATTTATGTATAAAAGCCCGAGTCGCAATATTTTGTATGAGATAAATGTTATATTCAACCTGTATAGATTAGGATTTGAAAATATTTATGAAAATACCATGGTATATTCCATTTATATGTCTTGGGATATGTCTTAGGATATCTCTAAGGATATTTATAAGGATAGTTTTTTATAGGAAAATATCCATGAATTTTGGTGAAGGATAGTGATAGGGGGTTCAAAGAAATTACATCCCTTCCTAGATATGATTAGTGGATGGGGATATAATATAGAAATACCTAGGGGAAATAAATATAAAAAGGGAATATTGAACAGGAATAAATCCACACCCTATGTGCAACAAAAATCCTTACTACACACTAAATTTGGTAATATTGGGGTATATTATTTAGTAATTCTCAAACTATTTAAAAGACATCATGAAGGATTTAAATAATAACCATTATTGACCAAGGTTAAGCTTAAGGTGTCATAGATTGAAATAAATATGTTATTATTTAGAAATATTATAAATGTTTTTTCTTTATTATATGTTTTACCACTATTATTATCATTTCTAATGCTATGATTTTTGGTTTTATTCAATGGTTAGAACCGAAAAGAAAATTGTTTATACTGAGTGAGAATGAAAATGAAATGATTTTTCTCCTGATAAACTAAATGTTATAGGATATGGAATAAAAAATCTTTGGGCTATGCTCACAGAACATTATCAACCGATGAATCACGCTAAACATTCAAATGAGAAATAAAGGGAAAGCCATTATGTAGATTCCTTCATGAGGAAAAATCCACCATATTTTTATTGATCCATTAATCCAAAAGTGCCTGAGAAATGGATCAATAGAAAATAAAATATATTTTCCATTATTTTGTGTTCGGAGGGTGAATTACTAATTTTGGTTATTTATTATTTGTAAGGAAAAAAAAGATAAGTGGTTGAATCTTTTAAATAAAAATAGTGAAAAAGAAGAAATTGAATCTATAGAATGAGAACAGTTTAAGAAGATATTTTTAAGTAATTATTTATATCATATTGTACAAATAGACATAAAGAACGAATTACTTGGGAATAAGAAAAATGATGATAAATCTTTTAGTACCTATGAATCTAATTTTACAAGACATTTAAGGTATACATGTGGTTTAATTATCATCCCTAAAATAAAAATTTATTGACTCTTATTTTTCAAAAAATAAGTATTCAAAAGGCCTTGGTTATAAGATAATTTTTTAGATACGAAGAAGTCATTCGATATGAAATAATGGTATAAACGAAAACTAAACATTCTCACCATTTCTATGGTTCTGATAGGAAAATTAATATTGAGTTTTATGAAGACTCAAATGATGGAAATAAATTATATCCATCATCATGCCATAAATTTTGGAGGAATCATGAACAGAATTAATTTAATTTAATGGCTGGTTCTTTAAATGTGGAATGAAAGATCATAAAGTATGTGAATGTAAAAATATGATTAATGGTATAGCTAATTAAATAAAGGATAAGGGGATGCTAACAAATATTAAACACACAGACTATTATTTCAAGTGAAATGAGTTAGGGAATTATATAAATCAATTCCCAAATCAATGGGAAAATGAGGATGATAATCCAAAACAAACTCTAAATAAAATGGAAAAAAGGAAAGCTTATGCAATCCCAATGGATGAAATGAATCATGATAATCAAGGAACACTTATCCTCCCCTATTTAGTTTGAAGTTTCATGTTTTATTTTGTATAAATGAGCCCTATGAATATAATATTGATAATATTTTTGTGAAATTTCATGTGATTATATCCCTCTACATATTTTATTAATAATTAAATAACATGTGATATTCTATCTATATAAGGAAACACCAAAGCTTCCAATTATTATTTTTTATAATACAAAATAATATATAAATAATAAAGGGTGAATTAACTTTTTAAAGTGTATATTTCTCTATGTAATATTAACCAAAGATTTATGGATACCATCATGGGTTTATGATATGATAGTAAGTTCAAAGTCATTGAGACCACTTTTGAGGTTTTACATGATGGGAATTTATCAAGATTTATGATGTTTTCAGAGACAATTATGGATATAAAACACTTTGGGTTTCAATACGTTGTAGTAAAAATGTTATTTAATTAAGAATTACTTTACACTTTATAGGCATCTGATTAATGTTATTGGTAACCTTTAGGGTTTATATTATTTTTAATGTTGAGGTAATTATGGGTTATAGTCGATCACCTTATGAATTCATCACACTTAATTTCTATTAAAGAATATATTTATCAGGATCATATTTATAGAATATACATTAAAGAAGTGGAGATGTTTCTGGGAGCACCACAATCATTTGAAAAAGACCAAGACCTGAAGTTTACCTTGATGTTCTGTCAGAGTCTTTATCATTCTCTTGATACGTAGTTGAGTTTCATCATTTCGTATCATCATAAAAAATATAGTCAATCTAATAGAAAAATTCAAAACCTACATGGTATTCCAAGTTAATTTCCAATGGATTTAAAATGTGGTTGGGATAAAAAATTCCTCTAGCTACGTTTTGTTGAAAAAATAACTATCACTAGAGAAATAAGATAGCTATTTATAAATCCCTTCATGGAATGATGTTTATAAATCCAATGTATTGGTATAATGTTTCATAAGGAAAGTAATTTGGACCTGAGCGTATTGATAATATGTAAGAGAATGTTAGATAAATTTAGAAACACTTAAGAAAAACAAAAAGTTATCAGAAATTTTATGTTGATAATTATCGAGGTGATATTGAATTTCATTTTGCAAGGAATGTATTTTAATGATTTGTTTTTTGAAATAAAGAAGTGACAACTAAAACATATTCATATTTTTACCTTTAAAATGAATTATCTTATTAGGATAGTATGTTATCAGTTGGAGCTTCAATTAAACCCCTCTCAAGTTTAAGATGTGTTCCATATACCTCTTCTAAGGAATTACAAACCTGATCCTTCACATGTACTGAACAAAGAGGTCATACCACTAGAGAATGATGTTTTTTTGGGAATAATTGGTTGAGATTATGCATTATAAAAAGAAATTTATATGAAATAAGAATCATAAATTTACAATGTTTTGAAAGAAAACCACCAACTTGAGGAAGATACCCTTCAACCTAATGTTTTAATGAGGCATAATTATCCCTAGTTTTTGTTACCAAAGTTATGAATTTTTAGATAGAAATTCATTTTATAGGGTGTATAATGTAACACCTTGAGATTTTGAAAAATATATATGTTTTTTAAAATATAATACATTGATATTTTGGGTTACATGAAACACTCAGTTTATCTTGGGTTACACAAAACATCATGTTTTGATTACATTACATGCACCAATGATTCTAGCATAAATTAAATGCCACACTGAGTATAAAAAAATGTAACATACTATTAAAATATTATTATTTAATATGATAGTCATCACCAAGTAGTTGGAATGTATTGCATGAATAAGATTAATTAAATTATGAAAATATATAGTTTACACATGTATATATAATTAATTCACTGGTATTCAATTAATTATAAATGAAAATAAAAACCTTTTGAAAATAAAGGGAATATTTTTCTGAAAAAACTAATTTTATCCACAAAAACATGTTTCATATCAAGAAATTAAATATTTCAAATTTGGTGAATGATTTTAATTAAATTTATATGTTATATATTGAATAATATATTTAATATTTATCTTAAGTGTTTTCTAGACATGGGATAAGAATAAATCCAATTTTACGCTTGAAAACTATATTGTTCTAAAAAACAGTTTTGTCTTCTTTTGCAGAAATATTTAAAAATTAATTTTTTCTGAATTTGAAAAAATTAAATTAATTTTTTAAATCATTATTTAATAATTATCTTATGGTGTGTTTTTATTAAATTTCCAAGAAGATAAATTTTTTTATGAATGGTGAAAAATACTGGTTTTTATTTAGAATTTTCAATTCATTTGAGGAATATAAAAACATCCTTCTTATAAAGATGGTATTAAAAGTAAAAATAGTTAAAATATATATCTGTTAATCAAATTTATTTCATTAGAATCAATTTGATATTTAATTTTTATATACAAACCCTTTATAATTTCAAACATTTTCTCTAAGAAAAATTGCTTTCTCATCGCGTCTACAAGACTAAATTTAAATTTAATTTCCCATATATATGAATGTAATATAGAAAAATTGATTCCATATTTTTAATCAGATTAATTTTTTATATCTAATATGGTCAAATTATTTTTTACCATAATTAATTGTATAAACAATAAAAATTATTTACGAAGTTTAAGGTGAAAATTGATTTATTGGGGGTTAAACTAAAAAGTTAAGGGTAAAAAATGACCCCAAAAATATAAAATTACCATTTTGAGGAAATATTTTGAAATTTGTTATTATTTTTTATTTAATAGAACATTTTTGAGCCTTTTTTTCATGCGAAAAAGTTTTAAGTCCCTTTTCATTTCAAAAACTAAAAGTGTGCCATTAATGTCACTTATAAAGGGCCACCCCATTTTCTCTCCAAAACACTCTTACAAAACCATTTTCTTTCTAAAAATACCATAAAAAAATACTTTAATACTTCACTCATATCACCCTATAATCCTTATTACGGTCATAAATAAAACCTATGAATCCTTTTTTCTGGAAACTAATAGAAGTTGTTCGAAGATGAGGTAACGTCCCAAACCGAGCATTATATTTTATTTCTTCATCCACATAATTAAAATATTACTAAACCATACTTATATAAAAACCTCAATTGATTAAATGTAATTAGATTTATTTATTTAAATTTAATAACCAAAATCATTCCCTACTACCATCAAATGGGTTATGAAATCATCATTCATGTGTGTGTGGAACAACCACATCACAAACTGATGTTATTCATTTTCCATCACAACTTATGATGGATGGATATAATGAAAGATATATTTTGTATAAATATGATATTTATTATAATATTATTCTCATATAATAATGAAATCAAATTTTACTTCTTACATTTCATTCCATGGTAATATGATAACATTATTCATGTGTACGACAGACTACCACCTTGCGAAGTGAAGTGATTTTTCACGCTTTACATGGAAGGTAATAAATATGTGTCTAATAAAAATATTTGATATATGTGATATAAAAAATATTATATAATGATCATATATTATTTATATTTATTTATTTCTTCCATTGGGAAATTGAAACAATGTTCATGTGGACGTACTACCGAGCATATTCATGAATGGTGTTTTTAATTTTATATTTATAATTTTTATGGAGAACTTTAAAAAATATATAATGAATATATGGTATAATTATATAATTTTTAAAATTATTATTATGATGAAACCACTATCAATTTCATATAACATAAAATATCAAATCAAAACATATACAAAAATCAAAGTAGTTATTACCCAAAACATAACAATAACATGGTATTGTTGATAAAAATGTAATAAAATGCCACAATTAAATCATATATGGTATTATATATATAATTATGGTTCAATAAAAAATTTATAACAAACATATATTTATTATACATGAAGTTTTAATGAGTACATAAGAATTCAAGACTTATGGTAATCGATTTCTATCTCACTTTTATTTTCTCTGAGAGCTCATGTCATATTTACCATTTGTTTATTTTATGTGGTGTATATGATACCCAAGATTTTTTTATGAATATTTTGAAAATAAATGGTATTTAAAAATCCATTTTATGATATCCCTTTCAGTTGGTGTATGGTACTAATGTTACCATGGTGTTAAGGGTTTTATGATACAATCTCATCCTTTATCGACATTGTTTTTGTTTATGATTTTGATAATAAAATATTATGATCTATATATCAGTAGAATATTGAAATTTATTCTCTTATGGTGATTTCATGGAATATATTTTTAGACTTAATTTTACTTTTTTATGTATGCTAGTGTTTAGAATAATTTTTTATATATAGAAAACTGACATTATTTCTCTATTTAGATGAAAATCCCTTTTCTTAAAAAATCATGTTTTCTAATAATGTTTTCAAAAATATTTTTAAATCATAAGAAAGAATTATTGAAACCTTTTTAACCCTATTTTATGTTTTTATAGAATTTCATTAAAGGAACTATCATCTCATTTTCCATATATTTCCCTTTAGCTTTTACTAAAATTTTGCAAAGAATCTTTGTTTTAACGTGTACATCATGAACATTATTTTCCACCATCAACACCAAATAATTGTTTTAAATATTCCATTGTAATTTTAAAATTTTATTATCAATGAAAAGGATTTACCAAATGATTTATGTTTTTTGTAAGATTTTTTTTTCAAAATGGAAACAATATTTTTATGAGGAATTATTTTAAATATTTTTTTAAATATTCCGTTATATATCATTAATGTTATTTTAAACGAAAGGGAATTTGAAAATGTTATATGTTTGAAAAAATGTTTTTCAAAGTGGAAAGGCTATATTCCTCAACAAATGTTCCATGTGATATTTCAAAATCATTTCTATATAATATGACATCCATTGATGTTATTTATTCCTTATTGGGGTTAAGATTGAATGATATCATCCTTATAATTTCTACTAATGGTTAATGCTTATGCTAAAAAAATGTTTATGAGACCCATTTATTTTTTATGGTCTATGCTAAGTTGAATTGATAGAATGTTTATGAAACCCATTTTCTTTACATTGGTTATGATGAAATGTTATGATCAATTGTTATATAATATTTTGTCAGACTTAAGTATGGCTTTAATTATGAGATCTGTGGGACCTATATATACCTCCAATACATTGTGAATATATTTCTATCTCTTGATATATAAATGGGAAACAGGTCGTTGGGATTAATCCACTATATAGAATAGTTGTGTCCTGATTCACTATAGGAAACATCTGTTCCCTGATCTATAATGGGAAATAGGTGATATGTCCTGATCTACTTTGTAGATGGTGTTGGTATTTAACCTTGAAATATGATTTTATTTCTATATTTATGATGGTTCCACACATTTATCAAATTTGTTTATGGTTAATTATTGATTTATGGTGTTTTTTCACTCATACAAGCCATGTTTTCTAAATTGATATTGTTTTATGCCATGAAACATGTTTATGATCAATGATATATTGGGTATAAACATCATAAGTCATGTTCATGATCATATACCATTATTATTATCATATGAATTAATATGATCATAGATTGATATATCCTATTTTACCCTTAATATTTTTTTTGAGTTCTCCCTTTTTTATATTTCCTTCGCTATGTTATGAGAAAAGGTTTATTTTGGGTATTCCTAAGAGGAGTATCATGTTACATGATATTTGTGGGATATTTTTGATATATTTTATGAAATAAGATGATTTCGTTTATATTCTCCAAATACACTAAATGAAAATGGTCCTACGATTTCGGTTTATGAAATTTATAGAATATCCATCTTAAAAAATATGATATTTATATATAAAATTGTAGTTTTTTATTTATATATGAGACCCAGTTCATTTTCCCACCTCTAGAGAAATGGAATTGAAACTTTATCTATCATTCTCTTAAAACCCAATATAGATTCAGGACAATTGTGAACAAGTGTTTCGGATTTGGAAAACTGAACTTTTAAATGTAATTTATAGAAATAATAATGTTTAGGAATCAATTTGGTAACCTGAAAAATTTATGAATTAGAAGAACCCTCATTTGTTTAGAAATTAAAATCCATAAAAATTTTAAGGATGAAAATTTTAAAGGAGGGATGGAAGTGACCCCTAATCTTCAATTATAGTAACTAAAAAATTTATATTAATTTTACTAAAATACAATGACCATTTTTATATTTTAGGTTACAAAAATTTTAAACTTTTGTAATAAATATTGATTTTGAACTATATCAAAATAAGTATCAAAAGATTTTTTTCCAAATTTTCCTAAAAAATATTATTTTAGGAAAAATTTTAAATATTGTTTTTAGGTAATATTTATTTAATTTAATATATTTTATTTTTATATTTACAATTTAGAATATATTTATTATCAATTTCCTAGAAATAAAGACAATATCATTTGGATTTTTAAGGGATATTTTTTTGTAAAATATTTTTGTGGTTTAAGATTCTCCATAGTAAATAATTAAAATAATATCTAATGTTAATTGGTTAAAATCAAATTTATTGATTATATATCTATATATAGGTACAAAAAATTATATAAGGACTCTTAGTATTCATATATTTTATATAATATTATCATATTCTTGAGAAATACATTTTCATGGAAAATAGTTTTTGGACATAATTTTTAAGATTTTTTAATTAATTTCTCTCACATATAGATTAATTTGATAAATTTGATTCCATATTTATAATTATGAGGTTAATTTGTTTTAGAAATTTCCCTTTTAATTTTAGGCATAATGAATGGTAATCATGGTGAAATTTATCACCTATGTAAAGAATAAAATGAGATAAAAATGGTTAAAAATACTCAATATAGATTTAAAATTATCCATAAAACTTATTATATTTAATTTTTTAACTCTAATTCGACAAACCCCTTTATAAATTTTAAAACATTGTATATTTTTTCAATTTTTCTTTAATAAATATAATTTAATATATTTAATAATGGAAAATACAAAAATGACACTCTCTTTCACTTAAAATTTCCCTTATATTTTCAAATTAGGTTAAGATGTTGTGAATCAATATAAAATATTTTATTTATCATATTTAATATAATTTTACAATGGTATTTTATTTTAATTTTTTATTCATTTAATAATTACCAGAAATGATTACACAACAATAACATAGTGTTTGGTAAAGTATTATAAAAATAAATGTAAATGATTTTGAAAACATCAAAAGTAATATTTTTTGGATGAATTATTCTATAAAAAGAATTTTATGTTTAATAGTAATGTATAGTTTAAGGTGAAAGAGTTTATATTTGAATTATATTTCTATCTATATGTCTTTAATGTCAAAATATGTGTGTATTTCTTAAAACCACTTTAGTTGTATTCTATATTAAATAATATTATATGAGAGGATTTCAATATAATAATAATCATGAAATAGGAAAATAGGGTGAAAATATCATATTAAACATCATCTATTGATCTTTTTTTACCATATTGTAACCTTATAATTAAATTTATAACCCTTTAAGAATGAAAATGTTGTTACCTTGGTTGAGGTAAAAAATGGTTAACAAAAGGCGTAAACCTAAAGATAAGGTTTAAAATGACACATAAAAATTTCTAAATTTTATTTTAATGTTATATCAACCATATCATATATTAGATTCCATATTATTTCTACTTTTTTTCTACATACACCTGAAAGATATTTTACTATATTTTGTTCTTGTGACTAATTCTATGTGTGTAATTTTCTTAACTATAAAATGACACAAATTTTCATCTATTATTAACAACACAATGAAGAAATTATTTCAAACAAACGGTTACAAAATCTCCCTCCAATATCCTTATCTATATTTTATATTTAGTGAAGTTTATAAAATTCAATCCCTAGGGTCATTATGTGAAGCTCTAATGATGGCTCTATAAATAATAAGTAATTGTCTTAACCAACTTCTTTCAATATTAATTTTTTTCATTTACCTCCAATAAATAATATTTCACCATCATAATATAATAAACAAAATATCATTGACTTACTACAATGTTATTATGTTTTTTTATTACCCTTTTTTCATATACTCATGTGTAAGAGTGGACTACCGCCTCATGAGTCAGTGTAAATAATTTTTCTTCATCTCTTGACATGGATGGAATATATAGGCAAGTTTCAAGAACGAAAATTAAATTTAATATATTGTTTTTATTATTAAATTATAAAATAAAAATTATATATTTCACCACATTTCCTTTTTAAAAATATTACGTCACTCGTGCATACATGTCGACTACCACCTCTACGAAGTGATGTAATTTTTTATTCATTGCAACCATAGATGGATGAGTTTAAAAAATTTTCTAATGAATAAATATGATATTTATAATATGAATAAAGTTATGGGGATGATGATACTATATCCTATTCATAGTAACTAGAACTTCCATGAGGAAATAGGGATGGGGAAACAAAAAACAACACACGAGGATCAATTTTATCAATAATTGGTAATGAATAGTTAATGAGAATATATATTAATTGAGATAAATACTATTTTTTAATGATGTCATAATAATTTTAAAACCATTATATAGGATGTTAATATATGTCCAACTAAGTGAAAGTTTGAGGTGAGGATTTTTTTCCCAATATCCACTTCATGAAGACATATTTTGTATAATTCATTGAGTTTATTTTGTGTGAACTATGTACAATGTGTAACACCCAAATCCTAGAAGCTTGAATATGGTGAATTATTTTATTAAAATTAGCATGATTAAAAGAAATAAAATCCTAAAGGGCTAATTAGTTTTGTAGTTTTGGAAGACAAAATTACATACATGATACCCATAGTACATTTGGAAAGATAGAAAACTACATGATACATAATAAAATGAAATAAAATTCCTCCTTGAAAGATTATTTAAGGTTCTCTTATTCATAACCTGGTGAAAGAAAACATAATAAGGGTTATATAAAATAATTAGTAAGGTTTTCACATAGTGTAATCATGAATAAATAAAAATTGGGTTCTAATCGATTAGATAAATCTAATATGGCATGGTGAATAAATGGAAACACATGCCATCAATAAGCTGTGAATAAAAATGAATCCATAGATTTTTTCATAGTGAAAATATCCTGGAAATTAAAAAATGATATCTAAATAAATAGAATTATTATTATTTGGACTTCATGTATCTGTCACATGAACCATTATATCATCAAGACAGTTTATGTGTGTGGGTAGAAACCCATCTGATTTTTTGGAAACAAACTTGAAGGGTTTATAACCAACTGATTTGTCTCATGAGGCCTATTGATGAATTGAGGGGCTATAGTGGGCCCCAACCATCACTTCAAGTCCAAATAATTATTTATTCAGAGTTTTAATTCAAGTACATTATGCACTTGCAATATCTGTATTGAGTAGAGGATAGAGATTCATCAATATTTCCACAGTTAATGCAACATTCCACATAAACACCACATGTAAAATGGTATATGAAAAAAATAATAATCATATCCATTTAATAATAATACGGATATATAATTTAATTAAAATTTCAAATGAAAAATTATATCAAAGGGGTTGTAGTTACTCTACATAAGAATGATTAGGTGCACAACACTAAGTAAATCACAATGAAATGGAAACCGAAACAAAGTCCCTATCAACATTGTAATCAATCAAGTTAATAATAATTCAGTGAATCAATTAATACCATGAATATAAATATAATCGTGATATTATATATCAAATTGAATTAAAAATAAACCACATTCTAGAAATAAGCTTCCAATAATGGAAATCTCACGGAAGTAAAAGTTAGATGAGAAACACCTTACCTTATGCCTGAATGTATTCTTCCTTTCTTCTAAATGTCAGGGATAATCTAATTATATTCATTAATTAAATATTAAAAAACCTTATATACATATAATTTAATTATTATATATTAGTTAAGTTCATATATGGCCATTTATATGGGTTAATAGATACAATTCCATCATTTGGCAGTACACGTTTTCTTAGTTTTATTGATCGGGTTTCTTGTACAAGAGTATGGAAGTTCATGTAAAACGGAAATTGAAATCCAGAATTGAAGTTATGAGTTATTATTTATCATCTAGAAGGTCAAATTATAATATATATCATTTTTTTATTTTGGTAGAGGATAAATCATTATATAAAATTTTAATGATACATGCTTGGATTGTTTTGATGGGTTTTTAGTCACCACGAACTCATTTTTCTTTATAATTTTATACAATGTGTAAAAATGATTCCAGAACATTAAATAAGATATATTACATATATAATAATCATGTTAAACCATAAAAACGTTTTAATTACCATAATTGAATATGGTAATAGAAATTGAAAACCTGTCATCCTTGAATGTGATAAATTAACACATCTGAGATGGTGTTTTCATTTTTGGTATATGAGGAGGGGAAAAGAGAGATGATGATGAAATATTCCACTAAAATAATACAATTATAGTAAATTTAAGTCAATTTAATTATCCCAACATTTTTATCATAGGAGGTGAGAGGGGATAAACGAAAGAATAGAACTTGTAAAAGAAGTTCAAAGGAAAAAGAAGAGAGGTTTACCTCTTGAGTACTCCTCCATGAGAATATCTTTAAGGACTTTTTTTGGCCTTTTGGTGAGAACATCTGGTCTTGGATATGGGGTGGTGAGGGTATTTTGAAATTTATTTGGATGAACATATGCTAGGTTCAAATTTTTATTGGTGTGAGAGGAAGATGGGGTTAGGGGTGGTTTATATAATTGAGGAGAGGAGGGTTTTTGAATTATTTTAATTGTTAGTTTATTATTTTTCCCAAGATAAGAAAAATTATTGATTTTTGTGAACAAAATAGTAATAAATTCATGTGATTTTGAATGATGTTTTATTACCTATGTAGGAAAAATACCATGACTCAATAAATCATATATTTAGCATTTATCATAAATTATCATATTTTACCATTCACAAAAAGTTCAAGTATTTCAAAAAAATACCAAAAATTCACCCTAACAATTTTTTGATGTGCAGAATCCAAAAATGAACTAAATCTTATGAAACTGATTTTTTAAATACAAGAAATTTAATTTTTAATTAAAATCATTATTTAATCTAAAAATACCTATTTTAATATTATAATTGATTTTAGGACACTTTGAAAATTAAACTAATGTCTCATTAAATTATCCAAAAAACATAGAGAACGAAAATATTGATTTATGAATGAATTTTATGAAAATTAATTATCTTTCAAATCATTTTATTAATTATAATATTATAATTAAATATTTATTACTCAGAAAAACACCAACACTTAATTAAAATATTCACCTTCATTTATAAGGTTCCTTAATTTAATTTATACATTCATGGGTAAGGTTACTATTCATAAGGGTCATATAAATATTCATAAGGGTAACATTACAATTCAAAAGGTTAAGTTACAATTCATAAGGGTATGTTATTTTTCATAAGGGTATGTTACTATTCACTAAAAATTATGTTGATCCTATAAGACTCTAAATATCATACTAATTGCAACTGTGTATGTCCGTTTTTTGAGATTCAAATCACAGAAGTGGAAAAATTAGGATTAATGGCTTGGTTATAGAATTTTTTTTCACAGAGACTCGGTGTTTTGTACATTGTGAGATATCTAATGATTTGAAATTATTTAAGAAGGAAATACCATTTAATTTTTGGGTTTTATGTTCTTCCCTCCTTAAGAAATTTTGTCCTAAACAATTTCCATGTATATTACTCCCTAAAAAGATGTGGGTGGTTCTTCTTAATAACATCCTATGGTTTCCACATCAGTCCCTCAATTTTATGATTTTCTAGAGAACATTTACCAGTCGGGTTTTCTTATTTGTCAATAAGTGCTTCCTTATGTTAAGAATCTCGATAGGATCTTCCCATTATGAAAAATTAAGTTCCAAATCTTTTTCTTCATAGATGAGTACATTAATTTGGTTTGGATTGTATTTCACTAACAACAACACATGTAACAAATGTAAACATTTAAGAGACTTGGTGGAATTTCTAAATGGTAAGATACAACCCCAATTCTTTCTAGAATTTCGAACGGTTGATATACCTGGGGATCTGTTTCCCTTTCTGGTAGAACCTTAATACACCCTTCCATGGAGATAGTTTTAGGAGGACATAATCTTCCACTTGAAATTCCAAATCCTTTCTCTAGTTATTAGCATAAATATTTTCCTATATTGGGATACTTTAATATGGGCCCCAAATTTCATTACATTTATAGTCGTATCTTCGATACGTTTTGATACTATAAGTTTCCTCTCACAAATTTCATCCCAACAAGTTGGAGTTTGACACCTCTTTCCATATAATGCTTCATATGGATCCATTTGAATACTATAATGGAAAATATTATTGTAGAAAAATTCCACTAAAAGAAAATATTAATCCCACATACCTTGGAAGTTAAGAGAGAATGATCTCAACATGTCTCCCAGTGTTTTAATAGTCCTTTAAGATTGTATGTTGGTTTGGGGTGACAAGTAGTACTAATATGAAGTTCATTATCCAAATCCATCTAGAGAATTTTCTAGAATCTTGATTTAAATCAGGGTTCTCAATCAGAAACAATATATATTAGTTCATCGTGATGTCTTACAACATCATTAAAATATAGTCTTTCCCAATTCTCAAGTGGTAAATCCTCTCTTAGATAAAATAAAAGGGTCAATTTTGTAAGATGATCAACAATTACCCATATTGCATCATTCCCTCTAGGTGTCCTCGATAGTCTTGTGAAACAGTTTGTTGTAATTTCATCCCACTTCGGAATAATAATAAGTAGAGGTTGCACGTACCCTCTAGGATGTCGTATCTTGACATTTAATTATTGAAAATCTAGACACCTTGACATGTAGTCTGCAATTTCATGCTTCATGTTATCCAACTAAAAATGTTCCTTCCGATCTCTATACATCTTGGTGATACCAATGAAATTTGAGCTATATCAATCATTTAATAGTTTCCTTTTCTGATCAGGTATTGATGAAATGCATAAAATCTTGCCAAATTTTAGAACATTATCCTCATACATCGAGTCTTCCAATCATCCATCCATAAAGGCTTCAATTTTATTTTGTAGATTCTCACCATCAGATGGAGAGATTTTTATCTTCTATAGTAAATATGTTTTATCAATCATTTGGAAAAGGAAAGATGTTTCCCCTTCCTTAAAAATTCCCATATACATCTTTAGAAGATACATGAAGACAGGATCTCTATCAATCCTCATTTGGGTCAAAAGTATAAGATCTTTCCAACTTAATGCATCTTCCTCCTTATTTTCCTTTCCAATGTGTTAGTGAATTGAACAATCATAATCTTTGAGTAACTCAAGCCATATCCTTTTCCTCATGTTGAGTTCCTTCTATGTTAAAATGTATTTCAATATCTCTTGATCTATATATATCTCACATCTTTCACCATAGAGATAGTGTATCAATATTTTAAAAGGAAATATTATGGACTATAACTTAAGATCACAAGTCGGATAATTTTTCTCATGAGTCTCCATGTGCCTTGATGAATAAGAAATAACTTTATAATATTTCATAAGGACACAAACATGTCCATTCATTGACGCAACTCTATAAATCAGAAATTCATAACTTTCAGAGGGAAGAGTCAAAATTGGAACATTAACCAATATTATTTTCAATTCTTCAATAATTTTTGTACATTATTTTCTCCATAAAAACATAACCCCTTTTACATGTGATCTCGGTTAGTGGGTTATCCAATCGAGTGAAATTAGGAATAAAACACCTATAGTAAACTACTAATGCAATAAAACTATGTACCACGTTAATGTTCATTGGTGTGGGACATTATTGTACTTCCATTGTCTTTACAGGATCAACTAAGATTCCATCCTTAGTTTTCCCATGGAAAGAAACTTATTGAAGCCAAAATTCACACTTGAAAAACTTCCTATATAATTTATTCATTCTATGTGTTTTCATTATAATATTCATGTGATTCTCATGGTCTTTGTAGCTTTTGGAGTACACCAGGCTATCATTGGTAAATACCAAAAAAATTCATCAATATATTCCTTAAAAGCTCTATTCATCATATCCATGAAAACTAAGGGTGCATTAGTCAGTCCAAAATGCATTACTTTAAACTTTTAATGTCCATACCTAGTTCGAAATTTTTTCTTAGGAATATATTACATCCTCAAACATATCTGATGATATTCAGATCGAAGGTCAATATTTGAAAAATATTAGGCTCCATAAATTTTATCAAATAAAGCATCAATACGAGGAAAAAGATACTTCTTATTTATCATAATAGCATTGATATCCCTATATTCAATGAACTACCTCATAAATCCATCTTAATTATTGACAAAGAGAACAAGGGATCACCATGGAGAAACACTAGGGAAGATAAATTCATTCTCACTCATTTCCTCTAGTTTTTTCTTATGTTCTACTAATTCCATAATGGTCATTATATAGAGAGTCTTCAATATAGGTATTTCACTAGGAAATAAATCAATAGAGAACTCAACTTCCTGCTCTAGAGGATTTCCAGGTAAATCCTCTGGAAATACACCAATCTATAATTTCACAATATGTACATCTTCAATTTGAATATCTATAGATTATGTTTTCTCTTCCTCCCCAAGAATTTCAATTAGAAGAGAAATTGAAGGTGCATATGGATAAGATTCAGATGATGGTGATTCTTCTATAAAGATAAGGGATTCTACATCATTCTCAAAAATTGCAACTTCCTCTTTCTTGTAATAGATTTTTTGCATCATAATTTTAAATACAACTCATATCAAGAATTATATCAAAGTCAATCATGGGTATGATGATAAGGTCAACAACTAAAGTTAATTTTTGTGTCACATAGGGGACTGACCAACATATCTTCATTGTAATGATACCTCCCTTATGAGTTTTTTCAAACAAATCCTTTATTAAATAAAATTGAAAATTTCTAATTTTCTTGGATAACTGGGATGATATAAATGAATGCAATGATCCAAAATCATATAATTCTTTGGGTAAATTTTTTGAAATAATTAAAGTACCTACTACCTCATTGTTAGGAACTTCAAACTCTGTGGTTTTAATCTCATAAACATTCCCTTGCACTTATGGCCTTTTCAAAGGCATGTTTTCTTGGAACTTAGGACACTCATTTTCATAGTGTCCAATATCTCTACAATTGTAATATTAAATTTCATTGACTTATTTCTTCCCCTTGGATGGATTAGATCTCTAAACCTTTTCTCCACACTTATAGAAAACTCCCAGGCCTGTTAAGAATTTCCCATCATGATTCTCTCCATAGTTCTCACATAATGTGAATTTCTTCGTTCTATTCTTCTTCTTTAGTGATCCAACTTTTACATAGTTATTAGAGTATTGTTTCTTATCTTGGTTTCCCTTGAAAAAATTTGATATGGAAAATCCCTTCTCTGTTTTGATGGAACTTCATACAATTTTATCATATGATGAATTTTCTTGAGAAGACAGTGCCCTTCGATGACTTTCCATAAGACCTTCAAAAAAATGATCAATATTTTCTTCTAAATCACTTATATAATCAATATCATACATAGCTTATCTTTTGATGGTAGCCTCGTACTCTACAACACTGACTTCTTCCCTTGTATTTAGGCTAAAGAATTTCCTCTTCATTTTAGTTCATTTCTCACAAGGGTAATATATTTTGAAGAATATTTCCTTAAAATTTATACATTCCATATCATCTATTTCTTCTTCCTCCATGGTATTATGGATCAAGGGACACCATTGATCAACACCACCCTTGAGGTAATATACTTCAAGTACTACCTTTTAATTTTAATTTCATCATAAATCCATAAATATATTTTTAATGGACTTGATCCACTGCTCAGATACCACTGCATTAATAGTACCACTAAAATACGGGGGATTCTATCACATGAAATGATCCAACATAGGTGTATCATGGTTATTCGTCACAGCCAGAGTATGTTGTCTCAATATGGTCACGATCTAATCTGCTCCAACACTAACTATGTTGACTTGCTCAATGGGGAAATCCCTACATTGTCCATGGGTATTGATTACTTTTATTCTGTTAGGTTCTATCACTAAACAATGAAATACACTAAATTATGTCATAATTCATAATTTATGACTAACAAACACTAAACATAATCTGAAAATTTATGAACACCCGATATCATAATCATAAACAATGTTTCTATTTACATTTAAATCCTTCATAATGGTTTGAAAAGAAAATGTGAATTATCCTAAGAATACCCCTCGAAGTGTCAAACCATGTGTGTAGTATGACCCATTGTCATGTACCAGGATACCCCAGGTCAAGCTCGAAACTCCTTGTTAGAGTTGTAACTCCTAGGTAAATCTTTTCCAGAACCACATATACTTGTAGTATCTAGATAGATATGTATGTTATAAGAATAACCACATAGTCTCTACCTTACCAAAATTCTAGGATGTTACCCTATGATTATCCTTAAAGTCTATCTTAGGGTTATGTCCTCTAAAATATTTTTCCTAAATCTAGTTTCTAAGGTTGCTGCTATACTTCCGCTGAAACCAACTATAACACCCCGACCCCATAAGCTTGAATAAGGTGAATTATTTTATAATATTAACATGATTACAACAAATAAAATACAAAAAGGATGATTGGTTTAGCAATTTTGGAAGACCATATTACCTAAATGATACCCATAGTACATTTGGATAGATAGAAAACAATATGATACATTATAAACTAAAATAAACTTACTCCTTAAAATAATATTAAAGGTTATCTTATGCATAACCTAGGGAAATAAAACATAATAAGGGTGAGCTCAAATGCTCAGTAGGGTTACACATAGTGGAATCATGAATCAATAGTAAGTGGATCATAATCAATTAGAGATAACTAATATGGCATGGTGAATAAATTAAAACACATGGTATCAATAAGTTGAGACTAAAAATGTACACATAGATTTTTTCATAGTGAAAAACTCATAGAAAGTAAAAACTAAATACTAAATAAAGAGAATTATTATTCCTTATATGTCATGTTTTTGCCACATGAACCATTATACCATTGAGATGGTTTAAGTCTGGGGGTAGAAACACGTCCGATTTTTTTGGAAACAAAATCAAAGGGTCCATCGCCAACTGATTTGTCTCATGAGGCCTATCTATGTATCGAGGGGCTATAGAAGGCCCCACCTTTTGCTACTAAAAAATCAGTCTTTATGGAAATATTTAATACAATAACAATATGCCTTTTAAATATCCATACTGAGCAGAGGATACTGATTCATCAATATTCCCAGAGTTAAAGAAACATTCCACATAAACACCACATGTAAAATAGTAGATGACTTAGAAAATAATCATATACATGTAACAAGAATATGAATATATAATTTAATTAAAATTTAAAATGAAGAATGATCTCAACGGGGATGTATTTACACAACATAAGAATGATTAGGTGCAAAGTACCATGTAAATTACTACGAAATGAAAACCGAACAAAGTCCCTTACAACTTTGTAATAAATCAACTTAATAATCATCAAGTGAATCAATGAATACCATGAATATTAATAGAATCGTGATATTATATATAAAATAGAAGTAAAAATACACCAAATACAACAAATAAGTGGAAAAAATGGAAATCTCATGGAAATAAAAGGGAGATGAGAAACCCGTTACCTTATGCCCGAATGTGTCCTTCATTTGATCTAAATGTCCTGGATTATCAAATTAGATTCATTAATTAAAAATTACATAACCTTATATAAATTTAATTGAATTATTATGTCTTAACTATGTTCATTTATTTATTTCTAGATGGGTTAAGAGAACCAATTCCATCATTTGGAAGCACACATTTTCTTAATTTTTATGATCAGTTTGCTTGTATAAGAGTATGGAAGTTCGTGTAAAATAAATATTTATATCCAGAATTGAAGTTATGAGTTATTAATGACCATAAAAAATTTTAAATGATAATATAAATCCTTTATTAATTTGGGATATTATGAATCATTATATAAAATTTTAATGATAAACACTTGGATTATTTTGATGGTTTTTTGATCACCACAAACTCATTTTATTTTATAATTAAATACCATGTGTTAAAAATGATTCCAAAACATTAAATAAGATATAAATTACATATATAATAATTTTTTTTCAACAATAAAAATGGTTTAATTTCCATAAATTAAGACTAAAATAGAAATTGAAAGCTCGTCGTCCTTGAATGTGATAAATTAACACATCTCGGACAGTGTTTTCATTTTTTGTATAAGAGGATGGTAAAAGAGAGACGATGATAAAATATTCTACTAGAATAATAAAATTATAGTAAATTTTAGGTAATGTAATTATCACATCATTTGTATGGGGGGAGGTGAGGGGAGAGAAACAAAAGAATGGAACTTGTAAAAGAAGTTGAAAGGAAAAGGAAGGGAGGTTTACCTCTTGGGTACTCTTCCTTGAGAATCTCTTTAAGGCCTTTGTTTTTGGACTTTTGGTGAGACCATAAGGTATTGGAAGTAGGGGGTGGGGATTGGGAAGTGTATTTGAAAAAACACAGGCTTGGATAAAATTTTGAGTGGTGTAAGAGGAAGAGGGGGATAGGGGTGGTTTATATAATGGAGGAGAGGAGGGCTTTTGCATTATTTTAATCCTTAGTTTATTATTTTTTTGAAGACAAGGAAAAGTATTGATTATTGTGACCAAAATAGTAATATATGAATGTGATTTTGAACTATGTTTTCTTGCCTTAGTAAGAAAAATTCCATGTCTCAATAAATAATGTATTCAGCATTTATAATAAATTATCATATTTTACCATTCCCAAAAAATTCTGGTATTTCAAAAAAATCCCAAAAATTCACACTAACAATTGTTTGATATGTAGAATAAAAAAATGAACTAAATTTTATGAAAATAATTTTTTAAATACTAGAAATATAAATTTTAATTAAAATCTTCATTTAATCAAAAAATACGAATTTTAAAATTATAATCGATTTTAAGACACATTGAAAATTTAATTAATGTCTCATTAAATTATCCTAAAATCACATGGAAAGAAAATATTGATTTATAAATAAATTTTATGAAAATTAATTATCTTTTAAATAATTTTATTCATTATAATACTGTTATTAAATAGTTATTACTCACAAAAATACCAACACTTAATTAAAATATCCACCTTCATTTATAAGGTGCCTAAATTTTATTTATACACTCATGAGTAAGGTTACTATTTATAAGGGTCATTTTACTATTTATAAGGGTAAAATTACTATTCATGAGGGTATGTTACTATTCATAATGGTAAGTTACTATTCATAATGTTTGTTTACTATTCAAAAAAAATTATATTGATTCTATAAGACTCTAAATATCATACTAATCGCAACCATGTATGTCTGTTTTTAAGGATTCAAATAACATATGTGGAAAAATTAAAATTAATGGACAGGTTATAGAAAAGTTTTTATTTAATAGACACTTATTGTTATGTGCATTGTGAGCTATCTAATGATTTGAAATTATTTCAAAAAGACATACAATTATAAATTGGGGTGTTATACTATGTATTTGTTATATTTAACATGAATCAATATTTGTTTACGGTATTTTATATTTAAATTGATATTTACTCTTTATGGGGTTACAAACCAAATGCTACCAAATAGGTATGAATCTATTTTTTTAAATATAATTTTTGGATTACTTATATTTTCAATAAAGGAATATTATTTCATGTTATTCATAAACCCCATATATTTTTTTATACTATTAATATTTAAGGAATTACCATATTTTTTTTTCAAATTTTCATCTATTTGGAACTTTAATCAAGAAAATAAATATTTTAAAGAATATATGATCATAAATCTCTTCTCGATGAGGAATATTTTCCTTCCATGTCCATATTTTTTATAATTGTTTTATAGAATCATTTTTTATTTTATTAAATAAATATTAATTAAATAAAATATTTTATTAAATTATATTTTTGGGGATTGAAGGAAATATTTCCAATATATTTACTTTCTACTTTCTTTACATAATTTCAAAAGGATTGATAATTTTTAGAATATATGATGTTAAATGATTTTCCTATTACCATAATATTTTTACTATACTTTGATTATTCAACATGTTTCCCATTATTTTAAAAATAAAATTCTTTTATGAATATATATTTTAAATATTTTTAAACAGTTTTATAATACTCTTTAAAGGGAATGATTTTTTTTAAAAACCCTTATTTCAGATGAATTGATTACAATCTTTTACTGCTTATGAATTTTTTGGTCATTATAATTCTCTTGAAACATTCATTTTCTTATAATAATCTTTAATCATACATTAAATTTCTATTCTGTATTATTATTATTTTTATCAGGTATATGTTTATTTTCTAAATTATCCAATGTTTCTATATACATTGTTTTTCATTTAATGTTATTTATGAGGTTGTATTGATATTTTATATTATTTATTCAATATAGTTATTTATTGATAAGGAATATTTTTTATAAATCAATATGACCATTCAATATCTAAGGAATTTATTGGACATGAATTAATATGTTGGTATTTTTTTGGATATCCCCTCAATGTGTGGATATGTATTATGGTAAAATCCAGTTATCTAGTCATATTAAATGGGTTTCAGTGTATGAACAATCGTATTTGAATCTATCTTAGCCCAAGGAGTTGATCAGGAAGTCTTGTATTATGTATTTTTTTCATTGTGCATTTAGTTATTATTATCCATTATATTATTTTATAGACATTATCCATGGATTCATTTTTTTCTAATGTTTTTAATTTAATAGAAAGTTCTTTCAGTTATCTAACTTATAATATTGATTATTTTTTATTTACTCCTGATAGTTTCCCCAACGAGTTCCCCTAATTGAGTGTTTGAGATTACCCTTATTTTGTTTTACATTCCCCATGATATGATGAAGTAATGATTAATTGATTTTCAAAGATATAGAATATATAATATTACTATTTTGAATTTTTTTCCACTGTAAAATGGTAATCATGTCTGTATTTGGTTCACCAAAACAACTAAATTGATTAGTCCATTGTGATGTGATCCCCTGTATCATATGTCACTATAATAAATTAGACAATGACTATGGGTTACTATATTTTGGGTTGTATAAATTAATATGGATAAAACATGTTGCATAATAAGAGATCAGAATGATAAAAAACATAGAAATATAGCTACAACATAGAGATGATACTTTTTTAAATGTATCACTAAAGTTCATTACAAAGGTTTAAGAAAACATATTACAATGTTTATTCACCATGGTATTATAATATATTCCATTTATAGAGAATAATTATTTAGCCAACAAAATAGTGAAATATCAAGGTACATCCATCACACGACATAATTTATGTGTGCGACATTGAGGGGATATAGAAATGGAATGTGATGGAAAATAAATTAAAAAAGAATTTATATTTAATGAAAAGTTATGGAGAGTATGGTACTTATATAAAAACTAGGACATTTTTTTCCTTAATTTCTTTATATAATAATTGAAATTATAGGTTGTGTAAAAAGGGAAACCATTTTCATAACCATGGTTTTAGCTCATGTGTTTGGAAATATTGGGAATTTTGTTGCTAATTTATTCATGATAGAACCAAAATAATGTTTTTATATTACTTATGTCAGGAAAAATTAATATTCAGACAAAATACTATTTATAAAATTTGTAACGCCCCGTCCCCAGTTAACCAGAGTCAGTGCCTTATTACATAACATTGGAATGATCACAAGGAATCAAGTCCCAAAGGACCGATCAGTTTAGCAGTCATGGAAAATAGATTACATACCTGAATGTTACATTACACATTATAACATACAAAACAACATAAATAATCTTTTATGAATGACATTATTCCCTTGGCTTAACCCTGTATATCAATAACAATACACTTCTTGGAATCCTGGGAAAAAATAAAACATAGAAAAGGGTGAGCTCAGATTCTTTGTAAGGATAACAATATAGCGGAAACTTTAATAAATAATCATAAACATTTAAGGCAATGTATAACTAAAACAAAAACCTTCTAAACTTAAAGTTCAACATAATATGGAAAAAATAAAATAATTCCATTTACTTATTCACATGGATATTCTACTAGTCAAATAATCGCATGCAATATCACTAACCACTTTCATAATGAGGGAATGCATAATTCCAGACTATAATAACCATGTAGCCAAGGCCTCATACCAAGACTACAAATAAGATTTTTCCAAGGCCTTGTGCCAAGACACTAGTTTGTCTCATGAGACCTACGGATGCATCTAAGAGCTATAGCGGGCTCCACCCGTCACATATTAAGTCCAATGCATTCCTCATATGAACAAGTTTAAACATAACATAAAAATTTGTATTAAAACTAGCATACAAAATGTCAATACTTTTTCCATAAACCATGAATGGTATAAAAATAACACATCCATAGTCAAACATATCACAAAACCATCAACACAATATGGAAGATTTGTATCATGATAAATCAACTTCAAAACAAGTTTTAAATCCATTAAATAATTTTGACATAGATGAAAATGATTTGTAAAACTCTTTGAGAGAAATACCCCTTTTTTCATGAAAACATTTTAAAGTCACATAATTTAGAAAAGAAGTAATTTAAAGACATTTTTGAATCAAAGTGTCCTATACCACTTTGAAACTTTTGAAAGGAATCATCATTTTAAAAACATTCATGTCTATATAAATAAATCCTTAAAAACCATATTGAAGACATGTACATTAAAGAGAAAGATTTAGAAGAATAAATATTGAAAAAATTTGAAATGATGTTTTAGTAAAGTGTCTCTAAAAAGAATTCCTTTGAAAACTCTTTCATAAAACATGGACATGGATAATAAATATGTCCCAATAGATACTTATATAAAAACAACCTCGGATAATAAAGAGATTGTGAAATTAACCCTTACCAATTTGGTAACTTACGAAACATACACCCCATGAAAGAGGTATCATACAATGAATATTTAAATACAAATAAATTAAAGTTTATTACACAAATAATACAATTATAGGCAGTACATACACCATAAAAAAGGTAATAGTGGCAATATGGCATGAATCTCACGGGAATAAGGAGTGAGATGAAAACCCCTTACCTTGTACTTTTCCATGATAGTGTATATGTTAACCTCCTGTATAATCGTTAAATCATTGTTATTAAATTATAAAAGAATATTATTCATAAATATGATATCATATATGATCTTTTAATATTGCTTTGTTAATAATATTTTAGTATTATCATCGTTTCGAGTGTTAACTGATTCGTTTTCCTTTATATGCGTCGTTACGTAAGCCGTGTTTTTTATGGATAGGTTTTATCTTATTCATATCCAGAATGATATCAAGTCCTTAAAAATTACTTTTAATAATCAAACAATAATTAGTCTTTAATGGATATGATGGCGAAACGAATCTCATCGCGTTCGTGGAGACCGTAATCCGTACGTTCGCACGAACGCTACTTCCCACTAGTGCAGAAATCGTTTTTTACGTCACCATTTTTTACGTCGGTTATATATAACCGACGTAAAAATGCGGCGAGTAGATTTTTCACGTCGGTTATTTTAATAACCAATGTTACAAATCGCGCCTGTTGGGTTTTTACGTCGGTTATCTTATAACGGACGTAAAAAACCAATGCGCGGGGGGTTTTTTTACGTCAGTTACCAAATAACCGACGTAAAAAATGCGTAGATATCGGGTTTTTTTACGTCGGTTATCTTATAACCGACGTAAAAAACCAAAGCCCCGAGGGGTTTTTTACGTCGGTTTCCAAATAACCGATGTAAAAAAACCCGATATCTACGCGTTTTTTACGTCGGTTATAAAATAACCGATGTAAAAAACCAAAGCGCGGGAGCTTTTTTACGTCGGTTTTATGATAACCGACATAAAAAATCTAAAAAATAGTTTATAACATCGGTTATATAATAACCGAAGTTATAAAACATTTAAAAAAATTAAAGCCCGTGTTCTGTCATTTACGATTTTTCGATTGACAGTCACCGGCTCGTCTCTCTCTCACGTGGTAAACCCTAATCGGCTCGTCGATCGCCTGCATTAAACTCATTTTGGCTTCATTGTTTATCTTCTTCACTCCTCTCGGATCTATCATCTCAACTCGCGACATTCAAGTAAGCCTTCCATGAATTTATTTCGTTCGTTTTTGTTTCGATTCTTGATGTGCTTTACGTTCGTTTTTGAATCTCGTGGAATTTTTTGTTATTGCAAATGGTTATTATGTCCATTCAACTCGCAACATTCAACTCGCAACATTCAACTCGCAACATTCAAGAAGGTGTATTTTGGATAAGACTATTTTTATCTCTTATTCTAGATTTTCATTCTGATATACGCTTTACGATTCTATAGTACAATGAAAAAGTAGATTCATTAAATCTTCTTAAACCACTTATACTTCATCTTTTCTTCTGAAATACGAATCAGTAACAACTCCAATATGATCGCTATATTGATCTATCTGAATACCAGCAACTTCATTACGAGCAACCTCTTAAGTATCTAAATAAATCAATATCTGATAAAAATATTACTATGACCATGAGAACATAGATATTTGACTTCACAACCATTCAAATTATTCAATCATTTAGAAAGAATAATTAATTTTAAAACATTGAGGATTAGCTTCAGCAAAATCTGAAAAATAATGGGTGGTACTGTAACGTTCCATTCTTCCAGCAGCATTATTATTTCCTACTTAGCTGGAATGTGTCTTTCTGGATGAAGATTGGTAGTACTTATTTTCTTAAAATCATATTTTCAATATGATTGTCCAGAAAATGATTTTCATGAATGAAATTGGACCAGGTACAATCGGTAATACCTATCCTTAAAATTTCATTCAACATTCTTACATCATAATATTTTTTCAAAAAATTATGATTTTTAGAACTCCTAGATTAGAAAACCATCATCTGTTTTCATATGCATTCATAAAAATATCAATTCATACCTATTACAATCAAATATTTCATTCTGGACTCATGGTGAGTCTGATAATACATTTCTTCTTTCAGTCATCTCCTAAAAATGATGGACCTTTTCATGCAAAGTGTATCTGATTTCTTTAATACGATGGTATGTCTGATTTTCAACAAAACCAAGTGAGGTGATTTATTTTATTATTAATAATTCATAAAAAAATTATAATACCTAAATATTATTATCATCCTTTTCAGATTTTTCATTATAAAAAAGGTAAAGGGTACTTTCTTTTCATTCTCAAGTTAAATTATATTTTTTATAAAGGTCTTTTCTATCTAGGTAGAAATAATTTAACGATAATTAGATTGAATTAGGTATATTATCTTATCTTACCATCCAAACACATTTTTATGTATTAATAATTATTATGTTTTGTAAAAACAATTATGACCCCCATTTCATTTTTGTTAGTTAATTGATCTACGAAAGTGTTATAAATGATTTGATGATCACGATTCAACCATATATATGGTTAGTCATTATGTGACATTTGGGTCCATAATATCCTTCTAATGCATTCGACAATGCATTATATATCATAGATCAATATGGGATACAGATGGTTATACCATGTCCAATGTGTTATGTGATGTGTCTCGTAAGAAATATTATAATAAATTATAGGAAAGGTGATTAACATATCCCAATATGAGGTGAATGAAACTATGTTTTCCCTTGACATATGTTATGACTTATATGATTATGTTTGTGCCACACTCTTATGTTATTCCACATACCAATGTTGTGATCTTGTGAATAAGGTTTTTTAAATCATGTTCCCACTATCATATAAATCATGTCTTATGTTATGCTAAAATTGTTATACTTGGACTCAGGTTTTATGATCTATGATTATATAGAACTGTTTCACTTATCTTTTTGATCATGTGCTTTGTGTATGCTCTTATACCCCCATGGATATCTTTTTATGAGATTAGATATTATATTTATATATATCATGTTTACCCATAATGAGTATCGTAAATCAAAACTTTTATTATTTTAATTCCCTAAGTTATAAAAATAAGTATTATGTAGGATGATTCAAAAATTTAATCTGTGAGATGAGTTGTTTTATGTGTGAAACCCAGGCCAAACACATATGTATTTTTTTATTGGTATTACATATATATAGTTCGACATATACTTTTTTTTACATTACCATGATATTAACATTACTTTTTCTAAAGAAATATTAATGTCCTTAGATTATATATCGGATCAAAAGGATATAGTAATTCTAATATATAATCAGAATGATCAGATAATATGACAATATTATTAAACATAAAACAAATGGTCTATATTCATATTTCTAATATGACACTTACAATGTATAGCTATTTGGTGTTGGGTACTTATGAAAACTACTACTACTTTCAAGATTTTGGCACTTGAAAGTGTTGAGTACTTTAGATCATAATGATTGAACAACAAGCATGAATAACACATGTTATATGCTCCATTAGGTATTCCTATATTTTAACATGTTTATTAGTATATTGGCATGAGATTATTATAAATGTGTATCATCTGATCATATTCACTTATTCCAGATAAAAATCATTTTGTTTATGTTTTATTGATGTATATTTTATTTGGAGAATCATTAGGCGTCATGGTTTTCTTTGATTCAATGAAATTTAAAACTGTTACATCTAACTATATTTTGTTTTAAAAATAATATTCAAGCATATTTTTTTAAATACCTATAGATTTGTTTTATATTTTAAATTGTTTTACATTCAAATTATGATTTTTTTCATATAAACATGTATTTGTCTTATCTTAAAAAAATATATTTTTTATTGATATTTGTTATAGGTAATAATGAGTCGAAGTTGGATTACAGCACATCGAATGAGAAATGAATTTGAGGAAGGTGTTGATGCCTTTTTGGAATTTTCAAAACGAAATGTTCCAAGTAGTGACATTTTTTTCTGTCCATGCCTGAAATGTTTGAATATAAAGAAGTTGAAAAGTAGATAGATAAAAGATCATCTGATATATCATGGTTATAATCCGAGTTACAGCCCTTGGATTTGGTATGGTGAAACTGGACGGAATGTCACTGATGATGATGATTCACAAGATGGTAACTCCGATGGAATTGAAGAAATGATTCGCGATATTGTAGCAGAACAAATTGAGATAGAACCGATAGTTGCACGTCTATATGGTGATGCTGAAAAACCATTATATCCCGGTTGTACAGATTTTACGGTTCTATCGGCGGTGTTAAGATTGATTAACCTGAAGGAAAATCATGGATGGAGTGACAGAAGTTTTACAGAGCTACTACAATTGATGAAAGACATTCTTCCAAAAGATAACGATCTTCCATATTCACATTACAAAGCCAAGAAAATATTATGCCCGATGGGATTGGGATACAAGAAAATAAATGCCTGTCCGAATGACTGCATTATATATAGGAAGGAATATGAATTTATGTCAGAGTGTCCAAAATGTGGGACATCACGGTATAAGGTGAAAGAAAAATCACAGGGTGATGTAGAGATTACAAAGCTCCCTTCAAAGGTATTTTGGTATCTTCCTATAATTAATCGTTTCAAACGTTTATTTGCTAATTCACATGATGCAAAAAGGTTAAGATGCCATGCTGAAGAGCGGGTATGTGATGGAAAAATACGTCATCCAGCTGATTGTCCACAATGGAAGAAAATTGATGCGTAGTATTCTACATTTGGAAATGAAATAAGAAATCTCAGACTAGGGTTGTGCACAGATGGAATGAATCCATACCGAACACTCAGTAGCACACATAGTTCATGGCCTGTTTTATTGGTAATTTACAACCTCTCTCCTGAAGTTTGTATGAAGCGCAAATATGTCATGTTGAGTACAATGATATCTGGTCCAAAGCAACCCGGTAATGATATTGATGTTTACTTGTCACCGTTGACTGATGATTTGAAACTGTTATGGGCTGATGGTATTAGGGTGTATGATTCTTATAAAATGGAATATTTTCAACTGCATGCAGTGCTTCTGTTCACTATAAATGACTTCCCAGCGTATGGAAATTTGTCTGGATACAGTGTTAAAGGGCATAAAGCATGTCCAATTTGCGAACAACAGACGTCCTATTGTCAATTGCATCATGGGAGGAAAACAGTGTACATGGGTCATCGAAAGTTTTTTCCTATGGAACACCCTTATAGAAGACTAAAAAAGGCATTTAATGGCTCACAAGAATTTGATACTGCTCCAAAACCTTTATCCCCTGATCTTTATTTTGAGAGGGTGAAAAACCTTGACGTGACATTGGTAAAGACACAGAAATCTGGTAATGATAGACATATTTGGAAGAAAAGGTCAATTTTTTTGAGCTACCATATTGGAGGTATCATGAAGTTAAACATAATATTGATTTCATGCACGTGAAGAAGAATATCTGTGATTCTTTGATTGGAACATTGTTAGATATTAAAGGAAAGACTAAAGATGGGTTGAATGCAAGATTAGACTTACTATCAATGGGAATACATTTGGAGTTAGCTCCCACACCTAAAGGAAGACGAACATTTCTTCCCCCGGCTTGTCATACATTATCGAAGAGGGAGAGAATTAGCTTCTGTCAGTGTCTTCATGATACCAAAGTGCCTCAAGGTTATTCTTCTAATGTAAAAATTTTTGTCTCATTGAAGGACTTGAAGTTGATAGGTATGAAATCACATGATTGTCACGTCATGATGCAACAAATTCTACCAGTTGCATTGCGTGGAATATTGACCATTCGTGTCAGAAAGACTATAATGAAGTTGTGTTATTTTTTCAATTCAATTTGTAACAAGGCGATTGATGTGAATGCTTTGAACATTTTGGAAAAGGATGCAATTTTTATACTTTGTCAATTGGAAATGTATTTTCCTCCAACTTTTTTTGATATAATGGTGCATTTAATGATTCATCTGGTTCGAGAAATAAAGCTTTGTGGACCTGTATATCTTCGTTGGATGTATCCTTTTGAAAGGTATATGAAAATATTAAAGGGGTATGTTAAAAATCTATATCGACCTGAAGCCTCCATTATTGAAAAGTATATTTCTGAGGAGGTAGAAGAGTTTTGTACGAGCTACTTGGATGCGGCGCAACACATAGGTTTGCCTCCATCTCTCCATGAACGAGTTAATAATGAGGGAAAGGGGATTCGCGGCTTGAAAGTCAAATCATTGTCATCTGAACAGATGAAGAAGTTAGAATCATACATCTTGAATAACATAGCTGATGCTCAACCATATATCACATTGCATATTAATGAGTTGAAACAATGTCATCTAAAGAAGAAAGAAATGTGGATTTTGAATGAGCACAACAAAACTTTTTTGTCATGGATTAAAAAGACTTTGCTTGGTAGACCAGATGTATCAGAGACATTAAAATGGATAGTGGGTGGTCCATGTTTAAATGTGATAACATGGTCTGGTTATGAAATTAATGGTTATACATTTCATACAAAAGCTCAGGACAACAGAAGTGCAGTTCAGAATAGTGGTGTATTGGTGTTTGCAGAAGCAATGAATTTTTCGAGTGCTAAGGACAAAAACCCAATTTCTGCATCAAATGCATATTATGGAGTGATTGAAGACATATGGGAGGTTGATTACTTTAAAATTAAAGTTCCCATTTTTAACTGTAAATGGTTTAACGGTAACAACAGTGTCAGACACAATGAATTTGGAATGACACTTGTTAATCTGAATAGATTGGAAGAGACAGCTGATTCTTTTATAATGGCAACACATGAAAAACAAATTTTTTATGTAGTAGATCAATCAGATATGCAGTGGGCTGTTGTTTTACAAGGGAAAAAACAATATGTTGGTGAGGATGAACTTGATGAATATGCTGATTTATGTGAGATCCCTACTTCAATGGAAATATTAACAGAACATAACGACGATCATGTTGAAGACATAGTTTGTGCCATAAGGAACGATCACGACGAAGGAATTTGGGAAAACAATCCATCTGTACATTCCTAAAATTACAGGTAACATATGTTTATTTCTTGTTTACATTTATTTTTTCCATAAATGTTAGATATTGTAAGTTTTTTATTTATTAAAACATGTTTTAAAATAAAATAAGTATTTGTTTTTGTTTGTTTTAAGTTTGTTTAGTTTACTTTATCATGTTTATAACCATTACATGAATTTTAAAATGATTATTTTTGTTCACTGACAATTACTTTACCATGTTTACAATGTTTACCAGGTTTACCATTTTTACCATTTTTACCATCTTGACCATCTTGACCATCTTTGCCATCTTTACCATTGTTTAACATGCTTACCATATTACCAATGTTTACTATTATGTAACTTAGTACACTTTTCTATTTTATGATTACAGTAGTATTAAAATATTTGAATTTGTATATTTGTTCACTGACAATTACTTTACCATGTTTACAATGTTTACCAGGTTTACCATTTTTTCCATTTTTTACCATCTTGACCATCTTGACCATATTTTCCATATTTACCATTGTTTAATATGCTTACCATATTACCAATGTTTACTATTATGTAACCTAGTACACTTTTCTATTTTATGATTACAGTAGTATTAAAATATTTGAATTTGTATATTTGTGAACTGACGTTTGTTTTTTTGATTTGAAGGATAATGACAGATCATTCAGATGATCAACCACATGATTCTGGAGAGGAGCATATTTCTGGTCATACCTCTGGGGATGAACATTCACATGCTCCTATTACGACAAAGAGTTCAAAGGTTGGTAAACGTGGTTGCACACGTTTACCAAAATTATCACTTGCCCGTACGCAGGATCAGAGGATAGTAGTTGAGTTTGATGATGATGATATTCCTAGAGGTCCGAATGCCAAAGATTTTAAGAGTTTTGTTGCAACTCAAGCTAAGACCAAAGTAAGCATTCTGTATGATGATTGGAGAGGTGTGGATAAAGAGATTATCTCTCAGTTGTGGGAGACGATTTTGGTAAGATCTTTTGTCATTGTTTGACCATTCTTTTAATGTTTCTAGTATATATAATATGTTTAACCTCTTCTTTATCAGATGACATTTGATATTCCTGACACTGGAGGAGTCAGGAAGAAATGCTTATCGTTGGCTGCCAGGAGATGGAGGGATTTCAAATCAACCCTCTCATCTGATTTCATTTATGGTCATAGGAGTCATGCCAATCCATGTCGTATATATCCTTTTATAGATGAAGACACATGGAGACAGTTTTTTGAAAGTAGAAAAAAAGAGTCATTTCTGGTAAGGGCAATGTAAACTTTTATAAACTTTCTTATATAAATGATTTTATTAATGTTTTGTTAATGATTTCTTATTCTTAAATTACAGCAAACAAGGAAAGCTCATCAGGAGATCCAATCTAAAAATTTATACCCTCATAGTTTATCTCGGGGAGGGTATACATTATTGGAAGAAAAAATGATAGCGGAAAAATTTCAACAACTAAGAGCTGAGTCTTCAAGCTCTGGAGAGGTGGCCCCTCCATCCCCTCCATCTAGACATGAAAAATGGAAGAGAGCTCGGAAGGAAAAAAAAGGGCAATATCTTTCGGAAGAATCAAGAATCGTAGCTGAGAGGATTGTAAGATATCTATTTAATTTATTTAAGTTAACTTTTTTTCTTCATATAAGTTTCAATCATTACAGAAATGTTCAATTAATTAATACAGGACTCTCTTGAGGAGCAGAGTTCAGAGGGGACATTTACAGCTACTGGGAGGGAAGATATTTTATTTGCAGCATTGGGAAGGCCCGAACATCCTGGTCGTGTAAGAGGATATCCGGCAGGTGTATCGGTAAGAAAAGTGTTTCCACGTTCTTCAACTTCTAACATTGAGGGGGTTTATAAAAAAAAATAGAATCCTTGGAGGCTGAAGTTCAAAATATTAATGCGAAGATGGAAGACAAGATTAGAGATTCGGTGCAGTCTATGTTTGCAGAAATGCAAAGACAATTTCAGACTGCAGCTCCCACTCCTCCACCTCCCCCTGCAGACCCCATTATTTATCCTCCACCTCTGCCAGTAGCTCCCACTCCCCCACCTCAGCCTGCGGACCCCATTTTTTATCCTACGCCTCCGCCGCAGCTTCCTACATATTGCGAGTTGTATGTTGATGATTCTCAACATCATATAGTAGAATACGGGTTGGTATATTGTATAGGAGATACATTTCATCATCAACAATTAGAGGTAGAGAATCAGAGGGTCACTGTACAGGATATTATAGATAGATCAGCTAGGGTACCAATACCTACAGATGAGGTGGCGACAGTTGGACAGAGTATCGGCCATTTTTTAGTTTGGCCATCCAGACTTCTTCGACTCATTACCATAGAGGTATGAATGTTATATCTTTTATTTTATTTTATTTATTAAAGTTGTTTTATCATTTGAAAACTACTATAATTCTCAATTTTTTTTTCACAGGAATACTTCAAAGGTAAAGAAATACTGTATAGACAACAACAAAGACAACAGGCTATGACATCAGATACAGATTCCAGTGGTCTTGACAGATTGTCAAGATATTCACATTTGTTGTTGGGTTTTTATGAGTTTCCAATGGAATCTCATGTTTGTGGACGTGAAATAAGTGTGGGGATTACAAAATCTGATATCATGGAGCTTGTTACTGGAGATAAGTTGGGCATCAACGTGGTGCAAATTTTTTCCATGTAAGTCTTAACACCTTTTCCCTGCGTTATATTTATTAAAAATGTATACTTATATATGTTTTGTATTAGGTATATTTATAAAATTTGTGAGAGGAATGAACTGACAGAAGTATATGGATTCATGGACCCGCAATTGATTTCCCCTGAAGCATGTGCATTGACTGAGGAACACAGAATGGTTTATATTGTTGAAAGATTTGAAAAGAATATAATCCAACAATGTTGGATGATGCCTTTTTGTGAGAGGTATGAAACACATTTCTCTCAAAGAGTTAATTATCTTTTAACATAAAAAACCACTAACATTAAATTTACTTTTATCAGTAATCATTGGATGTTAGGGATTTTTTTCCCAAGGGAGAAAGCTCTTTATTGGATATGCTCTGTTCATGGTGATGTGCGGGCAAGTTTTAAGAATATATTGGAAAAGTAAGTTTCAATTTCTCAATAGTTTTATATATTATAATGAATTTTAAATTTACCCCATTCGTATTATTTTCTAACAGTGCATGGGTATACTTTCGAAAAAACACAAAGAAAAGAAATGAAAAGATCAAATATGTAAAGGTGAAGGTAAATTTCCATTTTGATTTATTACATAAAAATAATATATTGAATTTACACTCATTCAAAACAGAATTTTCATGAACAACAAGGCCTCATCGAATGCGGATATTATATGTTAATATTTATGTATGAAATAATAACAACTGGGACAGTTGTGAATTTTGACCTGGTACGATTTCCTCTTAAAATTTTCCATCATATTTCAATTTGATTTATTCATTATACACGTTAACTATCTTCTTTTTCATTTGTAGCTTTTTGATGACCCTCAACCCTATACTGCTGAAGACATCAAACACGTACAAGTGGAGTGGTCAAATTATTTTATAGGTTTGATTGAATTTTAGTTGTTTGTAATGTAAAATGTAATTTTGAATATTGTCATTTTAATTGTGTATTTGGTAGTTGTTTAGGTTTGATTTAGTTTTTTTTTGAAGTTAACAGTGTAAGTTTTGAATGTTATATAAGTGAATGTTTAATTTTTCTCTACTTCTTGTTTTGGTCTACTTTTGATGGTTCTTCTGGTATGGATTTGGGTCTGTGGGGGAGGGGTTCCAAGGGTGTGGGGGTGTGTTTAGTGGGGTTGGGGGTGTCCAGCGGTCTGGGAGGGCTGTCCGGTGGGGTGGGGGATAGTCTTGGGGGGTGGCAGGGATGTCCAGGGGTGTGGGAAGCCGGTCCAGGGGTGTGGGAGTGCTGTCCAGGGGTGGGGGGGGGGTTGTCCAGGGGTGTGGTGGGGGCTGTCAAGTGGGGTGAGGGGGTGAGGAGGTGCTGTTCAGGCGGGTGGGGGGTTGTCGAGGGGTGTTTGGGGGTGTCCGGGGGTCGGGGGGCAGTCCAGGAGTGTGGTGGGGGCTCCAATGGGGTGGGGGAGGGTTGTCCAAGGGGTATACATGAGGGTGGGAGCTCCAATGGGGTGGGGGAGGGCTGTCCAGGGGGTATACATGAGGGTGAGGGCTCCAACGGGGTGGGGGAGGGCTGTCCATGGGGTATAAATGAGGGTGGATGCTGTCTAGTGGGTAAGTTTTATATGTTATCTATGTACATGCTTAATTTTGATGTACTTCTGTTTTTGTGGTACGATTTCTTGATTTATTTTCTGGTTGATTCTGGTGGAGAGAAGATCACTTCATTCTGTTTAAAAAAAAAATTGGGTTTATCACGTCGGTTATCTAATAACCGACGTGATAAAATGCCTGGAAAATAGTTTATCACGTCGGTTATTTAATAACCGACGTGATAAAAGGCCTGGAAAATGGTTTATCACGTCAGTTATTTAATAACCGACGTGATAAAAGGCATGGAGAATGGTTTATCACGTCGGTTATTTAATAACCGACATGATAAAAGGCCTAGAGAATGGTTTATCACGTTGGTTATTTAATAACCGACGTGATAAAGGGCCTGGAGAATGGTTTAGCACGTCGGTTATTGAATAACCGACGTGCTAAACGGCCTGGACAATGGTTTATCACGTCGGTTATTGACTAACCGACGTGATAAACCCCCTCCCACCGGTTTATCACGGCGGTTATACAATAACCGACGTGATAAACCCCCCTCCCCCGGTTTTTCACGTCGGTTTTATATGAACCGACGTGATAAACCACGCTTAGCCCGGTTTATCACGTCGGTTCTTATAGAACGGACGTGATAAACCACCCTCACCCCGGTTTATCACGTCGGTTCTATATGAACCGATGTGATAAACCCCCTCACCCCTGTTTATCACGTCGATTGTTTAAGAACGGACGTGATAAACCATTGTCCAGGACGTTTATCACGTCGGTTCTTCGATAACTGACGTGATAAACCATTCTCCAGGCCCTTTACCACGTCGGTTCTAAAATAACCGACGTGATAAACCATTCTCCAGGCCCTTTATCACGTCGGTTCTAAAATAACCGACGTGATAAACATCACGATTTTATGTTTTTGACGTCAGTTTTTAAATAACCGACGTCAAAAACCTTATTTATAACGTCACACGTATTAACGTCGGCTAGAAACCGACGTAAAAAATTAAAAATAACCGACGTAAAAAACGTTTTCTGCACTAGTGTCCATTTCATTTTTCATTTTAAAAGGAATCAAAACCAAATGATGCATAGGTATATTATTATTACAGTATAATATAATATCTTATATGTGTTACTTTATTTCATTAACACCATCCTTTATACATTCCTTGTATGGTATGAACGGGTCATATCACTTTGAGGGGGCGGTAGTCCGAACTTCCTCAAATGAAATTATCGTATATATACACACCATGAAACGAATAATGGGATGATATAAAATGGAATTAAAGAAGCTCATATATAAAATAAATATCATATTTAATTATAGTTCCATCATAATGGCCACCATGAGAGGTGATAGGATATACTTGAACAATCATCACTTCGTGAGGCGTTTGGTTTCCATCCACAGAAACATTATGTTCTTCACCCATTAGATGGAGGTTTGCGTAAGTTTAGTTATAATAATTCTATTAAAAAAATCCTAGTATACTTAGGATACTGTTTTTGTTACAAAAGAAAATAATAATAAGATTTTAGGGGTTGGATAAGTAAAATAAAAGAAAAGAAGCTAAGAGAAATCGTTACCTTTAATTTGGGTAACTCTTTTTGGTTTGAATCAAAAAGGACTCTTGAAGTGCCTTCTGCCTAAGTTAAGGCCTCTAAGATTAGGAGAGGGATATAGGGATCTTAATTGGTCAGATTTTGGACGATCCAAAAGGCTTGAGAGTTGTGAGGAATCCGTTAGAAGTGGTGTCCTTTTATAAGGGGGAGGAGGGGATCTTTAGAAAAAACATAAAGTATTATTTTATGATAAATTAACATTCAGGTTATAATGGCTCAAAAGCAGATTATTAAAGAATAAGGTGGATATGGGTAGAAATAATTTCAACCAATAGATTTTCGATAGGTTTGGGTCATTATATTAACCTTATCTTTTAGTTTTAACTCTTGGTTAATTAGTTTGAAACTTACCATGTCACTTTGTATTTTTATATTATATAGTTAATAAACTTACTATATACCTCCAAGAGACCCCAAGTGGTCCATTAATGATACACCTATCATGATACAAGTCATTTGGTCAAACCTTATATTTTTAGGAATTTAATATCGATTAATAATATATTATTTGTTTTAAAAACTCTTTTATGTCAATTTTGACAGTATTTGGTATTTGATTTTTGTGAAAATCATAACAGCACTATTACTTCGAAAAAAGTTAATTAAATAAATCCTAACATGTCATATTAACCTATAATATTCTTGGAATTAATTAAAAGTCTCAAATTATATTTATTTGGGTATTTATAATTTCTATTATTTTAATATTTCACTAATAAGGTAATTACTGCATCATCATTGTGTCATAAATAAATTAAATTATTTAATGTCTAAAAATTATAAATAAAATACAATTATGTAGGAAATATTTTTATCTTTCTAATAAATATTTATAGTTGAAAATATAACATATATATCCCTATGTAAAAATTGTTTTTCTAAAAGATATAAGTTTATGTCATTTTTGTATTTACTTTAACTTAATTAATATAAAGTGTCATTATCACTTACAAGTGGATCCATTGGGTCCCAAAATCAACCCAAAGATGCCCATGGTCGTACATGTATCAACCAATATGGTTAAGACACGTTTTAGTGTAATTTATTATTATTATAATATTATTTCTTTACCCTTATTTACCGGATTTACCCTTTAACCATGGTAAATAAAATATTTACTGAAGTAATTATTCAAAATGTATAAAAATAAAAGTTACCTATTTACAAACTTTGGACATCATGATTCCAAATATAGAGTCCATTTTTCCAAATTCGAAACACAAAAGTGGAAGAAATTAATTTAAAATTAATTCCCGCTGTCAAAACAAAAAGCGTGTTTTTTAAGAGATAATAACTATCAAAAGATTGACACTTGTATATGTCCGGTTTAAATGTAAAATTATTTCCAATGACCAAAATTGTATTAAATGGTAAAAATATATTCTAAATATACTTTAAAACCACTCAAATTCATAATTTATCACTATTAATTATTTCGATTAAAAAAATTGTTTTTAATAAAAATTTAGTAATTTTCACTATTCATCAAAATATGAAAGTTATCTGAAAAGTACCAAAATTTCATCCGAGGATAATTTTGATATTCGGAATCCAAAAATGAAGTCCATTTTGAAAGGTAAAATGTATAAAATTTTAAAAAGTAGGTACTACTATTCATAACAGCTACTTTGATTGGTCACAGTGTGTTAGAATCTCGAAGTTGCGTATAACACACACTACTGTATTATTCAAAGAGAATCGTACCGTGGAAGCTTGGGGTGTTACAAAATTCATAATTAAAATATTAGACTTTATGATGTTAATTATAGGTTTGGAATATTATTTTCATTCATTATATTACATTATAATAATAAAATAACATATTTTTTTCATTAATTCACATATTTTATTTATTAAATAATTATTATATATTTATGTAGTCCTAGAAAATTTTGAAAAGAAAAAACAAAATATTTATTATTCAAATAAAATTAAATTATTTTTAAAAATCCTCCAAATTTAATGCTACTCCAATTCGGATGTACTGATTTCAAATATTATGATAATTTTTTAAAAATAAATTACTAAATATGATTATTATATATTTTAAATAATACTTAATTATTGAAAAGTAAAAGTTTTTATGACATAATCATGTTTTAACCGTTAAAAAAGATACATGGGACATTATATAACTACATTATCTTTTATATTTGAATAAATATGTTTTATAAGAAAATTTCATAAAAATAAACTTTATTTAAAATCTTAATTGAAATTATATGTTTTCTAAAAATATAATTTTGTTATATCCAAAAATTATTATTCATATTCATCTTATATTTATGTGTATCTTTTTAAATAATGTAATCAAGGAAATGGGATTGAAGAATCCTCTGTTTAATTTCTATAAAGAAAATTACACCTTTATAATACTAAGGAATATATCCTAAGGTGAAGGTGTGGGATGGTGGTACCTTCATCATTTGGATCACCTAAATTTTATTTAGTGGTGATCTCCAAAAACATGAACTTCTAACATAGTCAATTCTTCACAATCTATAATTATTGAAGCACTTCTTGGGATTTTTTTAAGGGATACCCCCAGTAGAAAAACCTCCCTCCAATGTTTTGATAAATGTGATTCAAAAGGCATGGCCCTAGTGGATGAGGAAATAATTTCTCTATTCTTTATAAATTATCACTATTCATTACTCTTGGTATACTATAATTAGAATGGAAAAATTATTACAAACTCTAGAAACTCAAAACTCGAGAAGCCAAGATTTAGCAGTCACTTTATCTCATTAGAAAAATATACAAGTAATCACATCCAAAAGGACTGAATAATTTATCAATATTTGTTAAATATATACATACATTATTCCCAAATTATATTGAATATATAAAAAACATAGAATAAGAAAAATTATTCCATCATTGATATTATTCATAATATTTTTCAGGACCCAACCCACCAAGGAACCTCCTAAGCCTGAAGTTTTCCAGGTTTCACTCCCCAAAACTGCCTTAAAATGGCTAGTGGCTTATGACTTGCACTGAGTAAGATAAAAAATAAAATGGGATGCCTTATTATAATATCAATGTATAGACACACATAACCAGGTTCATGTAATAGTGTAGAGATACAATTAAAGAATAAATCAACTAAAATGTAAGAGATTCATATGAAAACCTATTGGAAAAACATCAAGGTGAAGCAATGTAATACAAAAAATATAATGAGTAAAAATACACACCTAACCAGAAATTAGGTCCCAACCTAAGAACAACTATATAATAGTGAAACTAAAGATCCCAACTCACAATCTAAAGGCTGACAACTGAACATAGTCAACACCTACAAGTACCAACATTATCATATGATATCATATCCATTAATTTCACCTTTAATATTAATTTCACCAGTATAAGACACAACACATGTGGGAAAATCCCATCCATGGGTGTGTTTATTAATATCAAGTAGGATTACCCAAAAACCAATAGGGAAGGAATAGAATAAGATATCTAACTCAGAACCTAAGGTAAGAGGTTAAAAGAACCCAATAATAGATATTATCAATTGAAATAAAAATTAATAGAGAAAGGGGATCTCAATATTCATGAATATATAATAAATAATATGAGTCTTCTTAAAGTTCACAAGGTCCCATAGCTGCTGGATAGTTCCATTCCAAGAGTCAAAAGAATCAAAGTAGAGGGCACATGCCGGACCACTACACTCCATAGTCAAGGGAGTTGTAACTCTAGTGGGGTATGACTCCACACTATATCTTAAAGATTGTGGAGTACCACTTGGTAGATAGATGACTTTCTCCCTCTATAGTGTGGGGGTGTACCAAAAATACATGTAAGATATGTGTGGTGGATCCCTATCCAGGTGTGATAGGTGAGACCCACCCTGAAAACTCTTTGATTTTAATCCTAAACTTTTCCATTTTCCAAACATCATTGATTGAAGTGTCTCACTTATAACAATTTCTTTAATATATCTAATTCTAAAATGATGTCTTCTATCATTTCCTTTAATAAACAATACTCGGGAAAACGTACTCAAGGAATTTAATATGAGTCCTGAAGAAAGAGATATGTAAGGTAGAAATTTCATGGAAAAGTACATGAAATGTAAATAGGCCACATAACATGTGACATCTCCTTGAAACCTAGGATTTCCCTCCAATATACACAGATAAGAATTACATGTAACTCCACATAGTGTTTACATAGTGTCACACAATGTATGTAGAAACCCAGTTTCTTAGGTGTGCAATCTTGTCACACAACTCATAAATCTATGTACTTCTACATGGGGTTTCCCTAGAGGGACTTAGCTTGTCTTCTCACACAAGGGGACTGGGAATATGTCATTATCCCATGGCGTTGATTCTAATATAGGATCACGTGGAGTGTCTTACCTAACACATATCATGTGATATATACCCTGACCATTACCTTAGCCACTACAGAAACCCATGATTCATAACCTGTGTTCATATGTGGAAAACAATTTGTAGTCTATCTTTTCATAGGCAGTAGATCCTACCGTCACACATTTTCTAAATTTCCAATTTTCACAAAATTTCACTCTATTTGACAACTCTAATCCACTAAAAAGTAATGGGAAAGACTCTAATAATCAATTACTATCCTTTTCTATCAAACAATATAGACTCTAATTTCTTATGTGGTAGCCTCCACACCTCCTTCCATCGTATAAGTGTCTTGGTCAATGATACCATCACCTGTATCCTATAACATGTCTTGATCCATATATAAAAAACTTATCCCTATTTAATTCACGTATCCATCATGAATCTAAGGGTTCTATTATGGTTGCATCTATCCCAAAAATGTTGATTTTGTAACCCTATAGTCCCATAATTATAAAATCAAATAATAGTGTGGGGGGCACAAAAACATGGTCAGATCATCATTGGTTGATGAAATATGAGATAATTTCCATAAATTAAAGAAACCAAGGGTGTGACATATATGTATATTTATGATAACAAATTTTCTTCTATAATAAATAAAACTTGGCTCATAAAAAGAATGAAAAACTGAATAAATAGAGCGGATATTAAATCCATTCTTGATAAAAATCAAAGGGTGGAAATCCATAAAATAACATGACCTACCACAATAATGGGTCGATAATTGGTGAAGAAATAATCCACCAGTTAAGATGGTGAAGATCCCATCGTGTTTAATCTTTTATCTCATGGTTATCCTTGATCATTGACATTGATCCACATCTCGGTCATTAATTCCAATAGATTGATCACTTAGTCCTATCTAATCTCTAAGTGCTATATGCATAAACATGGAGATTTTTCATAATTAAATATTTATATATATGGATTATAGTTTTTTTCATTTATATTACATAAATAAATATATTCTTCAATTCACTAAACCCTCCTACCAATGACTTCGATTAACCAAACACCCGACACTGTACAACATTATTTCATAACTATGGTAAGGCCAAAATTTACAAAACAACAATATTCATAAATTTCCCATTTGAGTTATCGACCTATGGTAAAACCATTTATTTTGAAAATACACACTTGTAAGATGAAATATAAATTACTATTTTAATGATATAAATTTTGGGATCCTAAAATACTGAATGTAAAGTAATAAATACCTGGAAAAATCCAAAGATTAATATATACATATACATCTTATTAATCTATAGAAACCAAAGACATTAAATTCACCCATCATTCAAGGATTTCTAAAAAAAAAACTCTAATAAAAATGTGGGGGTATTGAGCTCACATACGACTCTCACACTCCATGTATCACTCCTACACTCTACTATGCTGAAAAATAACTCAAACTTGAGGATTTATCTGTCTTCATAGTATCCTCTCATGTATATGCTTGATCTCCACTATGTACTCATAGAAGGTGTATCTATCCTCAAAGTTAAGTATCCTCAGTCAATGATGTGAAATTTGTCAAACATTTAAATCCTTAGTTGTGACACATGTAATATTTCATGAATGTAGACTAATAGTATTAAAAATTACAAACTAAAGAAACCTCTCTAACCACCCGTAGGATAATGAAGAACCCGGTGATCCTTGATGATATCTTGTTTCCTTGGAAAAATCATCACAATCCCTGTCTTGGGGAGACTCTCTATAAAACTTTGTCTCCCAAATAGAAATAAAATAGACTATTAGGTAGGTCTTCATAATATTATTTTCAATAATGATCCATCATCATATGCTTAGGGATCATGTAAATCTTCTCATTATTTTACTGCACCAGATCTGGTCCAATATGGGTTGTTCCACAAATCTCAATCCCGCACAAGGGTGACCAGTATGGTCACCGGTATAGATCCATGAAAATTTATATACATATTCTCCAGTGATATATGTTGTTATAAGTTAACTACATAAATAGAAAGTGATCCTCCCATATATATCTGAGGACTAGTACATAGGCTCTTAGTGCATCCTCTAGATCATGGATATTTGATTTAATCTAGCCATATGTTTGGGGGTGAAACATTTCTCTTCTACATAATTAGGTCCTGAAATCCACCAGTAAAAAAATTAAAAATTGTGACATTAAATAAACATCCTGGTAATATTCAATCATCATGGACACCCCATGAATCCCGATGATCTCATGCATGTACAAACACAAACTCTCAATCAAAATCTTGCCACTGATGGTAAGAAACTATGCTCATATGGTAAGACTCTCAATAATCACCCACGTAGTATTTTGTAACTTATATATCTATGGAATTACCATTATTTAATATATAAAAATTCCATCAAAATTCCATTAAGTATTCCCAAGAGTTTGATTCAAACCTATGGGAACCAGATGTTCAACCTCTACCTTCTAAAACATTAGGCCTTAAGAAACAAACTCAATTATGCTGCACCTCATTATAGCCCACCAAAACTACCAATTAAAGAGCTTAAACATATTTTATATACCTATAGTCAAAACTAGATGTGGTTGAATCTACTTCAACACCTCATTATGTAACACAACTGGATCTACCATCTGCTCATGATAAATGATTATGTACTCCCCTCTATCTAAAATTCCATTTGGTGAATCTCTTGAGGATATATAGTCACTAAAAACATCATAATAGAAATATATTAACAGATATATTCATACAGGATGAATAATTAGTGGATCCACCAACATTTAATAGACAAAGGTTTAACCCTTCTACTTCACTATGTTTAGTTATGAGGTTGTCAACTACATTGATGCCTCCTCCAATAAGTGAGAATAGAATTTCCTTCTAGGTTATATTCCACCAAAGTGAAATTATTTTTTGTAGAGACTATCATGAAGTTATAAACCTATAAGAACTCAAAACCATGCCTATTTCTTAGGTGATGATCTCTCTCGATCAATATGTATCTGGGGCCCTAGTTTTATAGTTAAAGAATGAAATTTTAATTGAGAAGATAATGCCACAACATCATCAATATATAGAATATAATTTCCAAATCAATGTTGTGTATTGTATAATTTTATGCGTTGGGTCTCAACTATCCCAAACCACAAGATATTACTACCAGAATCTACATCAATAAGAATTCAATCCTAGATCCATAGCCATCAAAAAACACCACAGACCCAACACCCTGCACTAGAAGTCTCAAAATGGAGCACTGATAAACCTTATACATAGCTCATCTAAGCCTCTATGACACCAATCAGTATTGTAAAATGGTTTAAACTTACATTTTATGAAATCTTGAGGAGCTAATATCCTAGAAAACATTACCATTGACCTCTAGTTATACCCTACCATACCTAAAAAAATACACAACTCTCACACACTCTTTGGTGATTCCCAAGAAAGTATGACAACAAAATATACCAAATCCATATGTACACAATTATCATAAATGAAATTCCCCATAGAGTGAATATATCATATCAAAAAAGGACACTTTAAGAGCTTACTATATTTCTAATTCTCTAAAAGAATGTCTAGAACCATCCTCAAATACTCAGCATGCCCATCTATAGATGTAGAGTAAATGAGAATTTCATTGATAAATACAATAATAAACCAGTCCTGTAATAGTTGGAATTTCTAGTTTATAGGATTCATATACAATATGAGAGCATTAGTTACACAGAATGAAATCACTAGGAACTCATAATGGCTGTAGAGACATCAGAAATATGTATTTGGTATATTATCCATGTAAACCATCAACTGATGGTAGCTGGACAAGAGATAAATCTTTAAAAAATCAATATAAAACATTCTTCTAGTCAAAATATTTTTTAATCCCTAGAAAGGGGTACTAATTATTCTTCATTACATGGTTTAGATGATGATAATTAATGTAAATCCTCACACTCTAATACATATTTTTCATGAACAATACTGGAGCTATCATGGGAGATAGACTAGGTCTAACACAATTTTTTTCTTGAAGGACTTACTACTACACCCTTAGATCTCAATACTCGATGGGTCATTCCAATATGACAAAAAAGATTCTTGTTCGGTCTCATGGCCCAATTCGATGCAAAATCCAATCATACACATCTAAGAAAATCCTATTAAATCTTTAGTAAAAACATATGTATAATTATCCACTACCAATAGAATCTAAATGTCTAAATATATTTCTACTCTAAGGGATAAACTCTTAAAATATTGGGTGATAGGTTTCAACATCCTTCTTGAGATCCCCACCCACTCACCAATAATATCCCCATAATCCATGAAGGAGAAAACTGAACTGTATGTAAAAAGGTGTATGAATATACTTTGATTGAAACCTATCTAGGCATGCATCATAAACAACCAATACATACTCAATACAACACCATATGGTTTCAATATAAATACAAATAGGTTGTAGGAGAAAATATCTCCAATGTAAACCAACTTTCACTTCTAGAAGAAGAGGGATACTGAAGAATAATTCTCTATAGGAACTATTGGTGGTAAATGCTGGGCCTATAACCATACTAAAAGAACTATATATCAAAAAAGAGATATTGAGATAATTTAATGACTCCCACATATGTTTAAAAGTACTAATAATGATGTATAAAAGACATAGATCAAACCTCAAATCATCCCTTTATCATCCTGATCATATCTATCCATAGCCTAAAACTACTAGACCCTCGACCACCATCCCTATGAACACGGAATGGGACCCCTTGTGGTAGTGTATAGAGTAATACATATCATATTTCTCCTCATATCTCTCCTTCCAATGGTGCTACAACTTTCCCTTTATCAATTATGCCTCCATGGGGGGCTCCCTGGTCACACATGGGAGATCCCTGATCACGGAATTGCCTCTACCATAGAGGTCCATCCACTACTTATCCCCCATATCCAGCACAACGAGCCAAGAAATATTGAGCCATGTGACCTCTCCCATCACAAGAAGAGAATCTCCCCCCTATGGGATTACTGTACCCTTTTCCTAGATGTTGTGATACAATACCACATGTTGCGTCCAATCATGAGTATGCCTCCTTTGCTGAGAACCCGATGAATGATTTCCACTATCCAAAACCAATTAATTAGTGCCACAATGTTCACTATCATCTCTAGATTCCCTATTTACCTCAATACTGATGTTCTCTATTACATAATATCTCTCTAACACTCTATCATAAGTAAGAATTCATAAGGACACTACACTTTCTCAGATATCCAAATGATTGACCTGATCAAAATTCCATTCCTATAAGTATCCATCACATAACATATCTAGATAATATCATGTGAAGTTGATAAACCTTTATCTATACTCATCAAATATCATATCCCTTACTAAATCTCAAAAATAACCTGAATCCACATAAGGTTCTATCTCGAGGGGTAATACTTGAAGCAATAAAATATTTGAAATTATGTCCACGATGGAATTATATAATTATTGGTCTGAGTGATCAGAAACAATTAGATAACTTCTTCTCCATTATGAATAATGTTTACAAACATAACTATATAATCAGGAGGGATCCAAAGAAGCTAAAAAAATAGGACCATTACTTAAATCAAATTACCTACTTCTTGAGGGTTTTGATCACCATGAAACCTAAGGTTCCTATAAATGGAACTCATGTAATGTTCTATGACTTTTTGCATCATATTATTAACCTTCTAGAGCTATTGGATACCCAGAATGCATTCAATCATCCTCTTGGAGTGCTATAGGTTGATTCACACATTTCTCATCAGGTTAAAGAACTATTCATTTCATACATAGGGGAAAACACCAAATGAATTTGTCTTATAATTGAGGCCTCATCATAGAATTGGCCATCATCATGGCTATGTATCTCTATACTAGTAGGTTGTAGTCAGAGAGGATTCTTGAATATTAATAAGAAAAAACACATTTAGATAAGAATATATTTGGAGATGACTCGATTAGTATATTAATATAAAAAAACCAATACTATAATATAATTATACATTTATTTTACATGAAAATGATGCCAATACAAACTAAGTTGACATACGAGTTATTAGTTTCCTCATGTATGGATACGTTAGCCATCACACCATCCCTAGGCTTCCAAACCTAGATATAGAACATAAAAAATCCTTTAATGTTTCCCTAAGTTCCCAATACAATCCAAAATACTTGTAAAACACCATATAATATGGAAAACACTCATGTTTTTCACTCTATCATGACACAATGCATCAGGTCCTTATGTGGGATTTCCAAAAGTTGAGACTGAAACCCCAATACCTCCAATAATAGCCTAATGGATGGTGACAAGTACTGAGTAGGGAGAAAAATAAATGGGAGGTATTAGAATAATTTACTTGTATACATAGACACACAACTAACTGCATGAATTTGATTAGTTGTATAATAAAATGAAGGATCATCTGGAGTGATACCAATGCATTTGAAAACCTCTAAGAAAAATATAAAAGTGAAAAAGGTAATAAAAATGATATAAATGGGAGAAAGACATGCCCATTAGAAAATGAGGTCACAATATGACAACAACTAGAAAGGTGGAAACAAAATACCTCAACTAAAAATTTCTATGGGAGACCACCAAACACAGTCAACACCTCCAAGTGCTGCTACAATCCTTTGATACTGGGTGCACTGAAGTCAACTCTAAACTTTCTATTATCTAAATAAGACACAACAAATAAAGATAAATCCCATTCAGGGGTGGTTATATATATTCCCTGTAGGACACATTGAAAATCAAGAGGGAAACAATATAATATAATAGTTAGCTCAACCCATAAGGAAAGAGGGTAAAGAAAACCCAATAATAGATTTGATCCATGGAAACCCAAATTAAGACAGAAACTAGATCTCTATATTCACATCCAGCTAAGAATGATGATGAGTCAGAATGTAGTGCCAAAGGTCCCATAACTAATTCCCAGTGACACATGCAACCTTAGAATTATTAGAGTGGAGGGCCGACACCTCACCAAAACACTCCATAGTTGAAGGATAACTAACATCATTATAGGACCCACTCACTGCCAGAGCTCAATGACTGGGGAGTAACAATACATATATAGAGTATATATTTTAAAAACCCAATGATTTTATGGTACGTCTCTATTAAATTTAACATCTTGGATATATTATCATTAAATCCAAGATATATTATTAAATATTAATATGATTGTTTGGAATAATAATCCTTCCAATAGAATAGTAACCTCACCTATTAAATTATAAATAATACTTAGGTATCTTATTAATGAAAATATAATATATTTATATAATGGAATATGTAAATAAATTTCTTAAAATCGATAAATTAATTATTGGTATTTATGTGAAATGTTAGTATTTATTTACAATTTTATAATTAATATAATGATTTTAAAGAAAATTTATTTTCATAAAATATATTCATAAATTAATATTTTGTGGTCTTATGATTATAATATAATTTAACAAGACTTTAATTAAGTTTTAAAACTGTAATAAAACCAGTTATAATTTTAAAATTGGTACTTTTTGAATAAATGATGATTTTAATAACAAATTAAATATCTCATATTTATAAAATTATTTTAATAAAATGGTTTCCATTTTATAAATATAAACATTGAAAAATGGTTAGGGAGAAATGTTTGGATTTTTCTAATTTAGTTGATTTTTTTTGTGAATTGTGAAATACTATAATTTTAAGTATTTGACATTATAAGTAAATAAATAAATTTTTTAGTCATGGTTGAGTTGTGAATGTTGTAAGTGGACATTATATCAAACTAAAATTCTCTAGTAACTTTATTTATTCACAAGAGTCAACAATATTTATAGTACTGATCCAAAATAATAATCAAATAAATAAAATAATCAAAACCTCCCCTCTCATCCACTATAAATACCACCCCTCACCACCCCTTCTCCTCACACATTCTAATAATTTTATATTACTCATATTCTCCCCAATTACTCTACCAAACCTTTTATAAATGTTATTTTATTTATAGTATCACCAAAATACCATTTCAAAGTGCCTTAATGAGGTTCTCAAGGAGACAACACTCAAGAGGAAAAACCCTACCTTTTCCTATTTTAATTTCTTTTATTCTATTATATTTCCCTCACCTCCCCTATCTATAGTGTCATGGTTACTAAAATATCATAAATATAATATAATATTATTATGTTAATAGAATATCCATCATCAATTATCTTCTCTTCTCCTTTTATTCTAAAAATGAAAATATCGTCCATGAGGTGTTGATTCTCCGCCTTAGTGGACGATGAGTTTTTGTTTTTCATTACCACCTTCAATACTGGTAATAAATCCCTTTTTATGGTTAAATAAGAATATAATATTTTTTTAAAAATTATTTAATCTTATGGAACCAATATATAATCATATTATTAAATAAAACGATACTAGTTCGTTATTGTAGTTAAAACTGCAAAAATAAATTAAATCATTTTCATTAACATTTTATCTAATGAATCATAATCATACCATAAAAACAAATAATATATGAGACCATATAAAATTATTTAGTTTCATTAATACTATATTATTTCAATTCTATTGATGTTATTACAACTTTAAAAGACCTCCCATAATTATACATAAGGCAACCGTCTATAAAACCATGAAACAAATGCTCTAGAGATAACAAAATTTAGCACTGTAACTCATCATGATGGCCATAAATGAACTTAATAAAACTATAATAATTTTTTTTATTGAAATTTTTTTAATTAAGTAATTAATGAATAATATTTTATTATCTGGGACATTAATTACATGTTCATAATGGTTTCAGATATAAGACATGCGTTTGGTCATCTCACTTTTATTTCTATGATATACGACTTATTCACCAATTATTACTTGTTTGTGGTGTATGTATACTTCTATTTTATATATAATATAATGAATCCATTTACCTTAATGGTATTAAATTTTTTATTTTGATAATTCTTTCTTTATGGGGCATATGACAATCACACTTTTAAAAATACTCATTTAAGTGATTATTTTTTTAAAGTTTAGATGAAATGTTTTTTTAACCTTAAACAAAATGACTGTATCTCCCTGATATCATGATGCCTTAATGTATATATGAATAAATTAATGTTTTACAAAAAAAATTTCAAATGAAATTTTCTCATTCATAATTAAATATATTTTTAAATAAATTATTTCAATGTAAAAGTATTATTACTCTCAGGAATTTCTCAAAGATTTTATTAGAGCATTTTCATCAATGTTAACACTATTTTGGATATTTTTATTAACTGAATATTATCTATTATAATACCATATAACATATTTTATTTAAATTTTTATGATTATTTTGAATATGGATGTGGAATTTCGATACCATTCATTATATTATACTCGATGGTTTATTATTATGTTTAATGATTAGGGAAATTATTTACAATTTTTTCAATGGCCTGAAGGCCTTCATTTTTATTGATTTTTGATAATCCACATTTCAAGGTGGAACCCTTAAAATTCTCATAGGCATAAGTATTACATGGCCCTATAGGCCTTAGAGTAATTCATTGCCCGTAGGATTCAAACATTACATACAACACAGACTAACTACTTGAAACTACTCCTCCCAGAATCTTCATCATGAAATCAGCTATCCACCTACGCATGGCTGTTGGGATAGGCTATCCCATGCATGCATAGGCTTGTCCCGATAGCAGGTTCCATACCCTCTCATTCTTACAATCCATGTAGCTTCTCTTGTGGTGAAAGCTCTGTGATCATCCTCCTATAGAGCTTGTTCTGTGTAGGTTGTCTAGTTTGCATCGACACTAAAGGTGGCCCGAAGGCCTTGAGGTGGCCCGAAGGCATTACTGGCCCAAAGGCTTGGGTGGTCTGAAGGCCTTAAAAGAGTCAGGGACAAAATCGGCGGCCCTAAGGCCCAGACAGGGGCAAATTCCCAGCTGCTATAGTGCCAAACAGTGCCTGCTACAGTTCCCACTATAGTACCTGCTAAAGTATTTCATAGTTCTGCTACAGTACCTGCTACAGTACTGCTATAGTCCCTGGAAATTGTTCCTCCGCTTGGATTTGATCCTGGTTCGTCTGGATGTACTTAAGAGTCCTCACCAACTAGGCTGAGGGGCATGTAAAAATTATTTACAATTCATATTATAGGTTCAATATGAATTTATATATTGATTATGTTTCACCCATTTTATACGAGGAATACACTAGAATGAATAAGTATTAGGTGGGGCCCACTATAGCCCCTCTATGCATCAGTAGGTCTCTTGAGACAAACTAGACTGGGTTTTGGCTGATCCCTTACCCATTAATGTAGAATTCTTGGATGAGGCTTTGATGGTATGTTTATGATGCCCCATATTATGAATTTACTCATTATGAGATTAGTTATTGATAATCCATGTTACAGTTCGACTAGTAGAATATCCATGGGTTATTATCATTTTCATGTGATTATTTATATGGCACTATTTGATCAACATTTATTCCTTCCAACTTTTCCTCAAGATTGTGTTTTAACGACATGAATTTTTAGTTATTCACCTTGCATTATTATTATTTTTATTTTTGATATCCTTCGCTGTATTCTTATCCTTATTGATCATTTGAACTCACCCCTTTCTTATGTTTTATTTTTCCCCAAGATGCAAAGATGTATATTATTATTGACATGTAGGGATAATCTATGAGAACAAGGGGGATTTCCAATAGAGTTAATAAATTTTATTTAATTTCAAGTTTCAATGTAATACTTACGTTAGTATCTATTTTTCCAAAGATACTAAACTATTTGGTCCTTTAGGATGTGATTCCCTTGTTTATTATTCCAATGTAAGAAAGTAAGGCACTGGCTCTTGGCTACTGGGGTAAGGGTATTTATAGGTTTTATTATAGGGGTTTTTGAAGAAACCATTGAAACATGATTAAGGAAAAAATAGATTATGGAAAAATAGCCCTATAACTAAATTTGATAATATTCCCATGTTAACAAAGCTTATGATTTGGAGATTAGTTATACATTATGTGTTTAACTAGTTTTAAAAATTAATAATCTAATCTATTGTATTCTATTATTTAGAAGTGGAACCTAGTGGATGGACTAAAAAAAATTAATTCACATATTCCATGTAGGTATCTCTCTCCTATGAAAGATAATGTTGTTTGATTTGGATCTCTAACTAGAGATGAACATCTTATAACTATTCTAGGACATCTGTATCAAGTTATGAGTAATAAAATTAATTGCATGGAGAATCCCAATCCACAATTTGGTCTGACAATGTTTAAATGCTTCATGAAATAACAACATCCATCATTCAATGGGTCTAAAATTTCATTTGTAGTATAGAAATGGATAAGTTCCTTAGAGAAGATATTTCTCTTTTTGTTAATGTAATGAAATTAAGAAGGTTATCATGAAAATTTATCATCTCTATAGAGATAGGAATTAATGGCGCTCGTTAATTCAATACACAAAGGTGGATGAAGAAATTGAAAATATATAGTGGAATGATTTAAACGAAACTCTCTTAGAAAAAAATTTCCCTCAGGAACAATGAGTGGACATGGAGAGACAATTCTTAAGTATGAGATAAAATGAGGATGAACAAATTTCTATCAATGAAGACAACATTACAAGTTTAGAAAGGCATGTCGTGAAATACATTCATAATCCAAGGATCCAGCCTGACCATTTCTTTTAAGGTCTAAAATAATTATACGAAGTGAACTAGTCACCCATACATTCTCATCACACAAGGATATAGTATCTTGTTCTATCAAGACATAGAAATGATTTTCCAAGACATATGGATTCTAAGGGAAGCAATAAAATAAGTAGAATGCTATGTACTCTAGAAAATTAAATAAGGGATGAATTGAATTTCAAACTTTCTATAAATTTGGTAAGAAACATCATGTAACATGCCTATTGATAATGAGATTTTGTGACAAGTGTGAAGGAAAATTCCACTTCCCATTTTATTGTGAGGGTTATAAATAATTTGACAATGTGAAATGATTCAGGTATAAGGAGATGGAACACTATGCACATGAATTTCATATAATTCAAGGTAACTTTCTTCTGAAAAGGCCAGGGGAAAAGACCATGATTTTGAAGTCACAATAGGTGACGTTAAATTTATTAATGATGTAGTGGAAGGTAATTTAATTATATCCAAAAAATTATCTAAATCTTTATTTTTTTCTAGATCATCACATTTTTTTATATCTTTCCAGTTTTCTAAAAAAATTAGATAATTCCAATTAAAAAATAAAAGGGGGTTTCCATTAAAGACTCCCAATGGAATCTTTATCACAAAAAATATGTGTCGAGAAGTTCCTATTATGACACATAAATATGCTCCAATTTATTATTTTATTATCATACCTATGATTGATTTTTTAATAATCCTTTTTATGAAAGTTCTTGAAAAATATAATGAAAAAAATTATTACAGAGAGAAGGAAAATTATGATTTGTGATGAAGATATAGAATTTGAATTCAACATCTGATCCATATCTGAATCCACCTGTAGTAGCTATTCTAAATGATATATTTGAGAAGAAGACTATATACAACTTATAGATGAAAAAGGTGATATTAGAATTTAGGATGTTCTTATTGTGTATGAATACATTGATGTATCTCAAGAAGAATTACCTGGACATCATCCAAAGTTGGAAGTTGAGTTTTCTATTGATTTAACCCTAGATGCCAGACATATATCAAAGTCTCCCTATATAATGGCCATGATGGAGTTAATATAGTTAAAAACTAGATTATTTGAGTGTTAAGGTATTTTTATGACCTAGTGTTTCAATTTTGGGGATCCTTTTCTATTTGTTAAGAAGAAAGATGGATCTACAAGGATATGCATTGACTATAGGGAGATTAGTGCTATTATGATAAAGAAAAAGTATCCGCGATGTCACAATGATGAATTATTTGAACAACTTCTCAAAGTTTAATTTTTTTTCAAAGATTGATCTTCCTTTTGGATAGTATCATTTTTTATGAAGATGTAAGATATTCCAATGTAAATTTTTTGAACAAAGTATAGAAATTGTAAGTTTACATTAATCCCACTAGGACTGACTAATGTACCCTCTATTTTTATGGATCTAATGGAGACAGTTTTTAAAGAATATCTTGATAATTTGGTTGTGGTATTAATTGATGATATATTGTTTTACTCCAAAAGATATGGGAACTATAAGAGAAACGTTTGGATTATTATAAAGGCTATTATAATAAAAGAGTTATATGGGATGTTTATAAAGTTTGAGTTATGGATTCAAATATTTTCTTTTCATGGTAATATTTTCTCCAAGGATGGAATATCAATAGATCTTATGATGATTAAGGAAGTACATGAATTTCCTACACCAACAAACATAACTGAGGTGTGTAGTTTCATTGGTTTTGTATGTTACTGTTAGTGTTTCATTCCGAATTTTTCTGGATTAGCTAACCCATTAACCATGAATACTCATAAATGGGTTAAGATTATTTGGACAATCTAATGTGAAGAATGATATGAATAATTTAAGTGGAGAATAATGAATTTTCTGATTTTGACACTACCATCACGTAATGGTAGATTTGTGATTTATAGTGATTCACCGAATAAATGAATTGGTTGTGTCCTTATAAAGAATTATATATTTATTTATTATGAATCAAGGTAGTTAAAAACTCTAGAATAGAACTATAAAACTTCTTATCTTGACTTAGTAGCTGTAATTTTTACTATGAAGATATGCAAAAACTATATCTATGGTGAAAGATGTGAGATATATATGAATATGAAGAGTTTGAAATATATATTCTCACAAAAATAACATAACATGAGGTAAAGGTGATGAATTTACCAACTAAAGGATTATGATTGTTCAATACACTACCACTAAGGGAAGGAAAATATGTTAGAAAATACTTTCAGTATGAAAGATAATGGATTTTAGAACAAAATGAGGATTGAATGTGATCATGTTTATATGGATATAGTAAATATATATATATAGGAATTATTATGGAATGTGAACCATCACTAGTTTTTCAAATGGTTTCCAAACTAACTTTATTGGAAAGGATAAAAAATTCTCAGTCAAGTAATGAGAATTTTCAAAAGAAAATTAAAGTTGTAAATATTGGGAAATTGGTAGACTTCATATATGAAGATGGAATTTTGAAATTTGGGAATAGTATTTGTGTTCCCTCTATACCCATGTTTAAAATGGAATTATTATATACTTCTCATAGCATAAATTTATATATACACCTTGGTAGCACTAAGATGTAAAGATAGTTGGAAAACATTTTTTGTTGGATAATATAAAACATGGAATTTCAGATTATGTATCACGATGTTTAGTTTTTCAATAGGTGAAGGTTGAAATACAACAACCAAGAGGAGTCATGCAGGCTCAACCTATTACTATAAATAAATGGGTTGACATTACTATGGATTTTATCATTGGATTACCAAAGACTCTAAGAAATAATGATGTACTATAGGTAAAAGTTGACCGAATCACCAAATATACACATTACCTGGCTATAAGGGAGGATTTTCCATTGGAGTTACTTCCACGACTCTATATTAATGATGTTTTAAGACATAAGGGGGCCCCTATATCGATTATGTCTGATCAAGATCCATTTTTTACAACAAAATTATAGAAAATTATTCAGAATATTTGAATACCAAGCTTCATTTGAGTACTACTTGTCAGCCTCAAACCGATGGAAAATTTAAAGTCCTATTTAAAATTAGAAAACATTTTGAGATTATGATCACATAAATTTATAGGTATGTGGGATTAGTATTTACCATTGGTAGAATCTTCCTGTAATAATAGTTTCCATTGAAGTATTCAAATGGCACCATATGAAGAATTATATGGAATGAGATGTCGTACTCCAGTATGTTGGGATAAAGTCAATGAGAGGAAGCTTGTAAGACCACAATTTATTAAATAGGAAAAGACAAAGGTAAGGACTATTCAGGATCATATCAAAGATGCCCCAAGTAGGAAAAATATTTATTATGGAAACCTGAAAAAGGATTTGGAGTTTCATGTGGGAGATAATGTTTTTTTGAAAGTATCACCACAGAAGGGTGTCATAAGGTTTGGTAATAAAGTGAAATTGATCCCTATGTACATTGAACTTTTTCAAATTCTATATAGAATTGTAGGTCTATATTATCATTTGAAAATTCCTCATAGCCATTATAATGTACATGATGTGTTGAATATCTCTTTTTCAAGAAATTACTTTTCATAACCAACACAAGTTCTCAAATTTGATGAAATAAAATTAGAACCTAATTTATATAACTTTGTAGATCCAATCAAGATTATGTAAACTAGAGAATAGATGTGGAGGAATTGTATGACTCGGATGGTAAATGTACATTGTAAAAATAATAAAATAGAAGAGGAGACACTAGAACATGAGGAGATTCTGATGAATAACTACCCAAATATTATTATTAGGTGAGATTTTGGAAAAAATTATGACAAATGTTTTTGAGGAGGGAATAATATAACCCCAAAATATTTTATGGTATGTCTCTTTTAAATTTAACATCTTGTATAACTTATGTTTAAAACTATGATATACTATTAAATAGTTATATGATCATTTGGAATAGTAATTTTTCAAAAGAATAGTAACCTAACCTATGAAATTATTAATAAAATTTAGGTATCTTATGAATGAAAATATAATACATTTATGTCATGGAATAAGTAATACATGTTTTAAACTTGATAAATTAAATATTGGTATTTTTCAGAAACATTAATTTTTATTAAATTTTCTGTAAATAATATAAAATATAAAAATAAAAATTACATTCTTAAAATATATTCATAAATTAATATTTTTTTCTTATGGATATAATATATTTTTATGAGACCTTAATTAATATTTCAATGTGTCATAAAAGAGTTATAATTTTAAAATCCGTATTTTTTGAATAAATGATGGTATTAATTAAAAATCAATTTTATCATATTTCGAAAACTATTTTCATAAAATGGACTAAATTCTTTAAATCTACACATCAGAAAATGGTTCGTTTTAATATTTTTGATTTTTCTAAAATAGTTGATTTTTTTAATAGTGAAATAAGATAATTTACAACGTTTAAAATTATAAGTAAATAAATAAATTTTTGAGTCATGGTTGAGTTATAGATGATGTAAGTGGAAATTATCTCGAATTCAAAATGCTTTAGTTACCATATTTAGTCATAATAATCAATACTATTGATTTTCATGATCCAAAATACTAAACTAATGAATAAAATAATAAAAAAACACTCTTCTCATCCAATATAAATACCACCGCTCACCACCCCTTATCCTTAAACCATATAAGACATTTAGCTTGAATGTATTCTACCCATTTCCTATCCCAAACATATTCCCCACGTTTTGGTCTTACTGGTCTTTCCAAAAGCCCATTTCCATGTTCCTTAATGAGGTTCTCAAGGAGACGACACTCAAGAGGTGAAACCCTCCTTCTTCCACTATTATTTTTTTATTTTATTATCTTTCCCTCACCTAAACACTCCATAGTGGAATGGTAAATCATGTATGATATATATACTATTATTTTATTATGTTACTGGAATACTTGTTAGAAAGTATACTCTATTCTCCTTTTATTCTAAAAATGAAAGCATTGTTTGTGAGTTGTTGATTCACAACCATCATTGACGATGATTATTTGTTTTTCATTACCGCCTTCAAGGACGGTCATAACACCATGTTATGGTTAAAAAAGATTATAATATTTGAGTTAACACATATTTAATGTTCTAGAACAATTATATAAACATTCTATTAAATATGACGATACTAGTTTGTGATGGTTGTAAAAACTGCCAAAATAAATTAAATCATTTTCATTAATGTTTTATCTAATGAAACATCCTCATACCATATAACAAAATGATATATGAGATAATATAAAATTTTTGAAGTTCATTAATACTATATAATTTCACTTATATATATAAGTTATTCACATTTTTAAATACCTCCCATAATTACACCTAAGGGAACCGTCTATAAAACCATGAAACAAACTCTCCTAAAACAATGAAATTAAATAATATAACCCATAAAATTGGCCATAAATGATATAAATAAAGTTATAATAGAAAATATATATTTAATAGGTTATTAAATAAATAAATAATTAATTTAAATTTATTATCGAGGACATTAAGTACAAGTGCGTAGTGATTTTGTACATAAGTTAAGAGTATTCTCATATAAGTTTTATTTTTTTGATATATTTCTTATTCACCACTTAATAATTGAATGTGGTGTTTGTATTTTTCCCATTGATATATAATATCATTAATACATTTATCTTAATGATATTAAATAGTTTAATTTCCTAATAATTACTTTTATGGGGAATACAACTCTGACACTTTATTTTAACAATATTCTTTTAATTGTTTCAATTTTAAAGTTTAGATAATTTTTTTAAACCTTATATGGAATGAGTGTATCTTCCCTATTTCATAAATTATTAATGTATTTATGAATAATATAAATTTTTACATGTTTATTTTCAAATAAAATTATTTTATTTATAATTATGCATGTTTTTAAATAAATGCATTCAAATTAAAAGTGGTATTTCTATCAATAATTTCTCATGGATTATATTATTGTAATTTAATATATGTTAACATAAATTTTTTGGATATTTTTATTAATTTATGTTGATATATTATTGAAATTTCCCTGACTAGGGAGACTCTAAACCGGTTCCTGATCTGGGTCGTCACATGATCTCAAGCGCACCTCCCCATTTCCCAAAGGCTGCCTAATTACAATGGGGGTCTAAGAGTCACATGGGGAGTCTATAACAGATTTACCAATGTAATCCACCAATAGGGAACAAACCACAACAAACATTTAACATGTCATGTCATACTATAGTGACAACTGAAACAAAACCAAAAAATGAATAAAAACAATGGAAAACCAAAATGGTTCTGACTCTAAGTTAGGAACCTCATCCATGTAACATTCAAGAATGAATCAACTCCCAATAATAGGGTCTTTTCCCCTATTCTGACCAGTAAGCTTAAAATTTACTTGGGTACCTAATGGCTGCTTGAGCAGGGTGTGAGTATAATTCAATAGGCCACCACCAACGGTGTCTACTAAATATCTAGTCAAAATAGATAGGTCATGCAATTATTAAATAAATGGAAAGTAAATAAAAGGAAGTTAGGGTGCTGTTAACTAGAAACCTTCAATTTAACTATTATTACAACTATAACAATTAATTATTTTCATCTTCCTCATTAATTAGTTCATCATCAACATGTTACCTTGGGTTAGACTTTTACATCACTCACACAATGGTTCGTGGAATTTATCATTGTGCATAATGGAAAAATTCAAGTACCAATATCACCAGGGATAATACATCAAAAAATCACAATTTCCTCACCATAAAGCCTTATTTTGTGTATAATGAAACTGTTAGGGGGAATAGAGCTCTATCCCCTCCCCTAACTTGTGAATTGTGGGTGGAGTCAGAGCATCAGTCCAACTCAACCCGTGGGAGGAGCCTTAGTCTTTTATCCCAACACCTCAAGCCATGTACACATTCTTATCATCCATTCACCACAAAAAATCCATATCACAACCCAAGAAAATTAATAAATATTACAATCCTAATCCAAAATAATCAACATGGTAATTAACATTATGCCATAACCCAATAACACATTTACCATTAACATTACTTGGCCCATTTAGCCCAATTCCCATTCTCATGCCTATCTCAATAAGCATATTCTATAATTACCTTATGTCAACTCATTTAAAATATTCATCAATTCCCTTATAAACCCCACTTAACATATTTCCCTCTTCATATACAATTAAATTTTAACATATTGAACATTTCATATGCACGAACTCTCTTAGGAATTTCTAACATAATTCATAGGCCACATGTCACGATCTCATTTAACCCAATTAACCCATTCCTATGTAATTTATAACATCTGCCATCACTAATCTAGACACACTACGAATATTCTATTTTCAATTCCATTAAACAAATCAACATACTCATAAAGAGCTCTATATCATCACACAACAACCTTGCACTTAAACAAATTTCTTGGTCTGGGAAGAATCAGCGCACCACATGGGTGGCCCTAGGTTAGTAAAATCACAATTGATTCATAACAAGGAAACCATGAGGGTTTCTATTCATCATTTAGGCACAAATTTCCACAAAATTAACTAAAGTATTCAAGAACACAACAAGAGATAACCAGGAACAAGACCAGACATGCATAAATGTACAAAAGAACTATGTCATATAACTTATACACAACCTACCTTGAATCCATTGACGAACACACTCTAAATTTTAGCCTTAGATACTGATTAAATCACCCTTTGAAGCCCTTAACATTTTATCTCTGTAATAAGAGGGGTTTTTATCTTTGAATGAAGGTAAGAGGGAGATGAAAACCCTAAATCAAAAAGAGAAACAAGAGATGGATCAAACTCACCTGAAGATTCTATCCACAACCAATGGTGTTCCAAATGTATTAGGATTTACGTTGTATAACTTATTAGGAGCGTGGATTTTCATGGTTCATCCATAGGGTTTCTGAAGGGAAATGGAAGAGAATATAGAGTTTGAACATAAAACCCCGAGGTGTCATTTTTGAAATTTTTCCCGACTTTACCAGGTTATATGGTTTACCTGCATGGTTTGGAAAACCAAGTGAAAACCATGAGCGAGGCACTATCCCAGGGAAGTTTGGTTTTAGGGTAACCTATGGAACCTCGCATAGTTTATGAACCATGATCCAACTATGCAATATGCCACTACCTTAAATCGCATGGTTTGTCCTTCCCCTCACATGGTTTTCCTTAACCATGTACAAACCACGAAACATGCCCAAAAGATCCTTATTTCTTTATATTTCACGTTACAAACCCCTAAAATACTCCTCAGGATCCACATGAAATTTGAAAAACATTTATTTTGCCAAAAATAAAATACATAAATAGAAAATTAAACCAAAAAACACCTTATGAAAATCTGGTATCTTACAACCTCCCCACCTTATAAAGACTCATCCTTGAGCCATGATTTGAAGCATTATTGAGTTTTCTATGAAAAGATATGGGGACACTTCACCCACACATCTAACTCTCATTCCTAGGTTTTATCCTAAACTTTTTCATGTTTCCATAATATAAAACAAAGGGTACAATTTGGCCCCACAGTACATTCTTGCTATGGTCCACAATACAAACTAGATTCTCCTCAAATTACACATCAACCTCAAGCTCCACATCCTCAAAATTAATCATAATTTTAGAGCTACGAGACATGAAAAACATTGTGCATTCCATAATACCACTACAGATGAACTAATCGGTAAGGCACCAGTCCAACCCTATCTATGATCTCAAATGAACCCACATACCTAGGCACCAACTTGCCATGTTTCCGAATTCAATGATGACCCAACCTTCGTGCTATTGAAGAAAAACACTCTCACCCAATATAAACTAAATAGGCCTATGATGCTGATATGAATATGCATTTTACTTATTATGAGTTGTTATCATGCACTTCTGAATCAATCAAACTTTTTACAACATCCCCTGCATGAGAATTAGTCCCAACATCTTAGACTCCCCAGATTATAACAAACACAATGAAGATCTACGTGGTCTCCCATAGAGTGACTCAAAAGGTTCCATCTGAATTGTATCATGGAAATTGTTGTTTTAGAAAAACTCAACAAGTGATATGTTTTTTTCCCCAAAACCCCCAAAATCTAGGACAAAATCCCTCAACATATCCTCCAATACTTAAATTATATGCTCTAACATTCCATATGCCTATGGGTTATAAGTTGTACTCAAAAGAAACTGGGTACCAAGGGAACATTGTTATACCTTCCAGATGTGTGATGTGAAATGCAGGTCATGATCCAAAACTATGGTTCTCAGAAAACCATGCAACTGCACCATCTCTCAAACATATAACTCACCCAAATAATCTACTGTGTAATCCTCTTAGATCGACAAGAAATGTTCCACCTTAGTCAACCAATCCAAAACCACCCAAACTGCATCATTCTTCCAAGGTGTCCTCGGAATTCCTACTATGAAGTCCATCGTTACGTCATTTTGCTTCCACTCTAGAATAGAAAATGACTGTAACAAACCACTTGGTTGCTGATCCTCATCCTCCACCTATTGAAAGGTAAGGCATCATTCCACAAAAATTTCAACCTCTTTATTCATTCCAAACTACCAATACTTATTATGAATATCATGATACATCTTAGTCAATCCTGGATTCACTTCCCACTTCAATTCATGGAACTCGTACATCAACTCTTCCCACATACAGATAGGTACAACCACATGACCAGAAACACTAAAAATTATATCCTCACCAATAGCCAAACAATAAGGTGAATCCCCCCCCTTAAAGATATTCCTCCACATTAAAACACTCCAGATCCTTCAGTTGACCATCCTTGACCCATCTCAAAATCATAGACTCAATTTCCATAGAAGCAAGAGTCATTTTCATATGCCCATCCTACACCTCCATGTGTATCTCAGTAAAAAAGGCCATCATTCTCCACTTGGATTTGGATTCCGAAAACACCTTATTTTCAGTCTTCCGGCTCAAGGATTCCTTAACACTATTCCATTTTCCTAGCTAATAAACCAACTAGAAATTAAATGATTGTAGGTACTTGACCAGAATTCACTGCCGAATATTCAAATCTAGATGAGGGAAGATGTACTTAAGACTTTTGTGATCAATAAACATTTTGAACCGCTCTCCCAATATGTAATGTCTCTAAAAACTTAAGACATAAACCAAATTAGCTAGATCAAGATCATGAATAATGTAATTTATTTCATGAGACCTCAACTATCTTGACCCATACACTATAACCTAATCATCTTGCATCAACATTACTCCAAGCATAACACCAGATTCATCATAGAACAATGAGTACCTCTTACCAAGTTCAGGTAAGATAATAATCATTGTGGTAGTGAACTACTTATTAAACTCTGAAAAAAATCTCACATGCCTCCGACCACTCAAACATATCTATCTTTTTGGTTAATCCTGGGAGTGAAACTTCCATATGGGAGAAATCCATAATAAAAGTTCAGTATGAACTAGCCAACCGCAGAAAACTCCAAACATTAGAAACATTATTGGTATTCTCCCAAGACTCCACTTCCAACACTTTATATGGATCTACTGACATACCTTACTCATAAATGATATGACACATGAAATGATATTTATAAATCCATAACTGGCATTTTGATAGATTGGCATAAAGATTATGCTCTCTTAGTGTACTCCAAATATTGTCAAGATGTTTATATTGATCGTTAAGAGTTCTTGAGGATACCAAGATTTAATCAACAAAGACATACACAAAATGATCTAGGAATGGGTGAAATATTCGGTTCATTAAATCCAAGAACATAGTTTGTGCTTTGGTCAACCTAAATGACATCACCACAAACTAATACAACTTGTATCTGCTCAAGAAAACTGTCAGTGGTATGTTAGATGGTCTCACACTCAATTGAGGGTATACTAATTTTAAATCGATCATAGAGAATACTGAGGTACCCCTCCTCTAGTCTAATAAGTCATCAATTCTAGGAAGTGGGTGTCAGTTCTTAACATTTATCTAATTCAACTTTATATAGTCAACACATAATCTCTATGATCTATCTTCCTTCTGGGAAAACATCACGAGATACCCCTAAGGCGACATAAGTGGACAAATGAACCGTTTTTTCTCCAAATATTCAATCTGAACGTTAAGTTATTACAGTTCTATTGGCACCATTCGATACGGTGGAATAGAAATCAGTTCTACCCTTAACAAAAATTTGATCGTAAACTCAACATCTCTCTTGGGTGAGAGCCCCAATAAATCCTTAGGAAACACATCCTAAAATTGATCCACAATGTGTGGGATGACAGGTGCCTCCCTATATTTTTCATCTTGCATAAGATAAGGCACACAAGCCATAAGTTCTCAAAATTTATGGAAAATTGGACCGTCCCAGCTTACTCGAACATCCCACTCACCACGAAGGACATAAGAATATCCATCGAGAGTCATGAACATTACCCATTGTTGGTAACAAATGAAATAGGCTTGATACAACATCAGCTAGTCCATACCCAAAATTAGTTCAAAATAATAACATCTCAAGGACCAAGAGGTTCTATAGAAAATGATATCTGAAAACCTCTAGAACAAAACCCTTATATTGTTTGATATTCTCAAATTGTAACCCCAATGGAGTATCAATTAACAAAACCCTGCATTCAATTTCTATTGTTAGGACCGACACAACTAATAACTATAGAGAAATAAAATAATGTTGGGAACTTGTGTCAAATAAATCACTAATGATCATAGAATCTATAAGAATCATAACTCGAATGGTAGACAATATAACCACACCACCTCTACATGTATACTGAACTGCATGAATACGACATGCCCCTCTATCTTGGGTTTTAGCCTAAGTACCTTGTATTAAACTTCCCTTCTGGTATGGAATATCTCACCACAGGGTTCGACATCCACCACCCCTTGTGTTATGACCAATGGAGATCAAACAATCTATCTAATAAGGGGTGACTAACCCCTTTACCACACTCACCATCTGCCAATGATATCCATCTTCACCCGATAACTGAGGATTCTTACAGAACCTCTATATATTCCCCAACCTGCCACATGACCAGCACATGGATAGTGGTCAAGGAAAATAACATCCCCCATGTTCCCCATCATACCACATTGGTAATAGAACACCTCATCACCACCCTAATAAATTGGCACTCTCTTCTAACTTCTCTGCATACATTCACCATTTTTGGAATTCCCAAAACGATGCTTCCTACCTCCTTGAAGCTACACCAAATGTCCACCCAGCTGGTGCCACAAGTCCACCACCTCAATCTCCCTTTATGTTACCTTCAGAGATTAGGGCCTAATCTACTACCTCTAAAAATCTCATCAGAGGTAAGATATTCACTTGAGACATGATCTCGTGCCTAATCCCATCCTAGAAGCATATTTCCATAGTAAATTCATCTCATACTAATGTCAGAATGAAGAGACAAAAGTCAATGAAATTACTATCATAATCCATCACTAATGTAACCCCTAGGGTCTAACTCATAAACTCCACAACCTTCTCCCTCCATAAGGACTCTAAGTAGTAGTGTTATTGAAACTTTTTTTTTAAAATAATTCTATACCATTCCATCAGCCTACTCCGTCTGAATCATAATGTCTCATCAGTAGTTTTCTTGTCCCCATAACAATAGGCTTCTAGATTGATTCACCTATCAGAAGGAGCCTCTAGATGATCAAGAATTTTTGTATGGACTCTATTCAAAACTCTACTGCCTATGGACCACTCTCTATGGTAAATATTAGAGGGTGTTGTAGTTGAAACTCACTTCTTAGCTTGAACATACTCTCTGCAACCCACCCTAGGTCCCATTCTATTATCTACCTAAAAAAGAAAAGTTATTGTGGAACTACACTTCCATATTATCTTGAACCACTTAATCTTTTTTCTTCACTATTCCGGGAGAATTCTTAGAAACATCCTCTTTTCTTCCAACCGGCACACATCTTCATGGTGGAATTTCTATACAATTACAAACACTACATTTAGAACAAAAACTATAAATCTTCAATGAAATATAAATAAAGGATCATAACTATCCATATTAAAACCATTTCATATAAACTTTAAAAAAGTCCCGATCAAACCTGGAAGACTACCCTCGACCGTCTTTACCGAGGAACAAGGTTAAAATTGGGTAACTGAATGAAAAAATTACAAGCCCTACATTTTACACCATTAAAAACATTTTCCATATCACAAAATACTTCAACAACATTATAATTCACTTATAACCCCTTGTTAATAACTATTCTGTAATATTTATTTGACATTGTACTTCCCTTTTTACCCATTTTCACTGTTCATTAGACACCATTTTAATTAATTTAAATAAAATCAAATTCATCATACCCTTTTTGTCCCACACAACCATCCCACATGTGTTCCTACCATGATGAATTCTACTCATATACATAGGTTCCTAGAATGATTCATAAATGAAAAACCTCATACCACTTTGTTCACAATAAAAATATCATAAAACTGTCACGTCACACAAAAAGTGCATCACCCATTGGAGAAGTATCATAAAATGTAACAATACACAAAGAGAACAACATATCCCACCATGGGTAACTTGGGTTCTCCTTCGTACATGGGTTAGATACTCCCATCAAAGAGCTCATTAATAAGGCCCGTCACTTTCCTAATCTTCTACCTACCACCTCAAATAGTAAGTCATAGAAAAAATTTCCTATGATAACACTTTGTAACGTCCCTAACCTGGGAGATACTAAACTGGTTCCCCGATCTAGGTCATCACATGACCTCAAGCGTGACTCCCTATATGACCTAGGTTGTCAAATAGTAGTGAGGGTCTAAGAGTCATGTGGGGAAACTATACACTCTTTACCAGAGTAATCCAAAACCAAAAACAAATGGAATAATGTAAACAATATAGAATAACCAATGAACATGAATAAATAACCACCACCAAAACTGGGTGCAAACCACAAACAACAGTAAACATTTCATGTCATATTGTAGTGCCAAGTGAAAAAAAACCCATAAAATAAATACAAACATCATAATCCCCAAAATTGTCCATACTAAAAGTCTGGAACCTCATCTGTGTAACTTTCAAGCATGAATCAACTCCCAAGTAGATGGCGCTTTCCACTTTCATGACCTACAAGAACGAAATCTACTCAGGTACTTAATGGTGGCCCGATAAGGGTGTGAGTACAAATCAGTAGGAAATCACCGATGATGTATATAAAATAATCTATCTAAATAGGTAGTGCATGAAAGTATTAAATAAATGGAAAGTAAATAAAATAAAGTTCAAGTTCCATTATCTTGAAACCATTACTTTAAATATTATTACCATTAGAACAATTCATAATTTTCATCTTCTTTATTATGTATTTCATCATCAAAATGTTATCCATGTGTTATGAATTTACATCATTCATAATGAATCAAGGAATTTATCCTTGTGCATAAGGGAATATGTCAAGTCCCTATCTCAATAGGGATAATACATCACAACATCACAATTTCCTCACCTCGAAGCCTCATTCTGGGTGGAATGAAACCATTAGGAGAATAGATCCTCATCCCCTTCCTTAATCCTTGCATTATCGGTAGAGTCAGAGAAATATTCCAACTCAACCTGTGGGAGGAGCCTCAATCATTTATCCCACACCTCAAGCCATACACACATGCTTATCATCCATTCACCATAGACAAACCATATCATAACCAACCACAACCAATACATATAACAATCACAATTCAGAATAATGAACATGGTAAATAACATTATTCCATAACCCAATAACACATTTACCATTTACTTTAATTAGCCCATTTTTTCCAATTCCCATTCTCATGACAAGATAACTAATCATATTCAATAATTCCATTATATCAACTAATTTCAAATATTTATCAACCCCATTATAAAACCCATTTAACATATTTACCATTTCACAAACCATTACCAATTTAAAATATTCACCATTTCATATGCGCTAACACTCATAGACATTTCCAACATAATTCATAGGCCACATGTCACGATCTCATTTAACACAATTAACCTAATTCAGTGTTATAGAAAACAACCCCATTAAGACATTAAATTTTTTGAAACACTACCAATATTCCATTTTCACTTCCATTAGACACATCAACATACTCATCAATGGTTCTACATCATCACATAAAGACCTTTTGGACCGATGTTGGTCAAATCGTCCTTGATGTGTCCCATAGGGACCATGAGGGTTTATATTCATCATTTAGACACCTATTTCACCAAAACTCTCCAAATGAATCTAGATCATGACAATATAAAACTATGAATATGACCTAACATGCAATAATATACAACATAACTATGAGAAATAACTTGTAGACCACCATCCTCAAATCCATGGATGAACACACCCTTAATTATAGCCTTGGATCCTTATTTAAACACCATTTGAATCCTTAACCTAAATCTAAGTACAAAAATATGGTGATTGAGATTTGGATGAAGATAAGAGGGAGATGAAAACCCATATCCAAATAGAAAATAAAGAGAGGGATAAGACTCACCCTTAGCTTTGATCTGTAACCAACAATGCTCCAAACTAATTATGATTGATAGAGAATCACAACATTAGAGTTTGGGTATCTAAGGTTCATCCCTATAATTGTAAGATGTAAAATAGAGGATAATATTATATTAGAACATTAGACTTTGAGGTTTCAATTTTTTAATTTTCCCAATATTACTGGGCATCACAGTTTACCTGCATAGTTTAGAAAACCATGTGAAAAAATGAATGATCCACTATCCAAGGGAAGTTAGGTCACTTAGTTACCTGAGAAATCACACATGGTTTATAAACCATGATCCAACCGTGGGATATTCCTATTCATCAAATCACATGGTTTAACCCTCCCCAGGAACATTTTTCACTAACAGTGCACAAACCGTGCAATATTCCCAAAAAGCTCATTTTTCCTTCTCTTTCATGTCCTGAACCCCTAGAACACCCCCAAGGATCCTCATGATATTGTAAAAAACTTATTTATCCAAAAAATAAATGAGTTGAACTAAAATATAAACAAAAAATACCCTGATAAAATCCAATATCTTACACTTATGATACTATCAGACATATTTTATTGAATTTCTTATGATCATTTTGTGGATGAGCTATTTTGATACCATTCATCATATTATACTAGATGCTTTATGATTATGTTTAATTATTGGGTAAATTAATTATGTTTCATTATATATATTAAATATGAAAGTATATGCTGATTATGTTTCACCCCTATCATATAAGCAATGCATTAGATATAGTAAGTGTCGAGCGGGGCCTACTATTACCCATCGATGAATCTATAAGTCTCCTAAGACAATATAGACCCAATTTTGGCTGAGTCATTACCCATTTATATATAATTCATGGATATGTCTATGATGGTAGGTTTATGAGGTCCCAAATTATACATTTCCTCATTATGAGATTAGTTATTGATAATCCATTTGATTGTTCGACTAGTAGAATATAAATGGTTATGTATCATTTTCATTTGATTATCTATATGGTATTATTTGATAAACTTTGATTTCATCCATATTATGATCAAGATTATGTTTTAACGGAATAAATTTTTAGTTATTAGTCATGCATTATTTTTTATGTTTATTTATGATAGCTTTCTATATATGATTACCCTTACTAAGCATCTGAGTTCACCCCTTTGTTATGTTTTATGTTCCCTTAGGATGCCGAGATATTTATTATGATTTACATGTAGGGATAATATAGGATAATAAGTGTAACATCCCAAGTTTTTATGAAATATGTTCTTTCAAATAAATTGAAATTACTTAATGGATTTTATTATATGATATACATTGACTAGCTTGCATCCTACACAATACCATGTTTATTTTGTATTTCACACAACATCTAATCCCTTTGACGACTTATGTTACACACAAGCCCAAGGCTTACTAGACAACCACATACTATTAATATTATAATGATAGTTATCATAAATCTATTAGAATGACATGAATGAAAAAGATTAACTAAATTATGATATTAGAGTTTAAACATGTTTATAATATGACTTCATTGGTTTCCAATTAATTATAAATAATAATAAAGGGCAATTGATTATAAAGGATTTAACAACCCAGATAATGATATACTTATTATTTTTCATATTTATTAATATATATAAATTCAATAGAAATATTAGAATAAAATAGATGCTAAATCAAATATATTTCCTTAAAAACAAAATTGAGTTTTTTGAAATATTTAATTGCATGCATGAATGAGTTATTCTGAACAATAATATACTATTAATATTATTATTTAATATGACTGTTTTACCTCTTTTTAATGATGAACCTATATGAAATATAATTTTTGAAACTTTTATAATATTTTTATGATAAAATAATTTTTTTTGAAATATAAATATAAAAGGTTACTTTGGGTGATTTTTTTGGTATTTTTATGAGAACATTATAATTTTGACAAATAGTTAATAACACTAAATTTTAGTTCAATACTTATTTTCATCAAATTTATTGATATAGTTAAATAATTATTTTAACCTTTTTAAGTATAATTATTTCAATTTTATATCAGTTAAACCAATTTAGGTCATTGGAAACAATTTCATATTGATGTTAAGTATGAAAACTCTACAAACTTGTAAAAATTTGTTCTTTAAAAGTCCGCTTTTTCACCCCATCTGTGTGATTACGTTTAAATTAATTTCATCTGATCATATGATGGGAATTTGGATGAATATATTCAATATTTTTAATCAAAATAATTTATAATTTATAATAATTTCAACTTAGTTTTGGGAAAAATATTAGGGAAAGTAATTAGTATTAATTATAATGATTAAGTTAAAAATGTGGTTACTTAGTGGTTAAACATTTTTAGAAAGTGTCTAAATGGCCTTGAAACATTTAAAAAACTCATTTTTATAGAAAATATTCGACCATATAAAATATTTTGTCAAATATGGATCATTATTTGAGGTAAATTATATAAGGGATACCTCTGAATATTGTTTACCATTTTATATTTATAAGAATGCCACTCTCCCTCCACTATAAAAAGTAACTCACCTTACCCTTTTCTTATAACCTTTCAAGTATATTTGTATCATAGAAACCTGAAAAAATAATCTCCAAAAATCCCTCACTTGAACCTAGATTCCAAACTTTGGGAAACAACCAACCAAGAAATCACTTTGGTGCAAACTAAAAGGAGTTACTTGAAAATGAGGTAACATTCTTCAATGTGCATTTATGTTTTAATTCATTCACCAACCCTTAATTTATTATTATTAAATGATTATATATTAATATAACTATCATAAACATTCTACTATGTTATATTTTTCGTTTTATACCTACAATAATACACTCTTCTATCAAATGAGAAATGAAATTATAGTTCGAGTATGGTGAACTACCACCTCACGAAATGATGTCATTCATTTTTCCTTTACCACCTCTCATAGTTGGGAATTATGATGGAATTTTTTTAAATGATATATATGATATTTATTGTGTCTTAATACTTCTGTAATTTTTATATAATATATACATACATGATTTTCATTTTGTGTAAATACGATAACATCATTTATTGATGTGTGGACTACCGCCTCCTCTATGCATTGTGATACATCAAAAAATTACTTGGAATATATTAAGGATGAGTTTAATTAAAAATATGTTTCATAAATAACATATGTATGGTATTTATTAAATAATTACCATTATAAAAATATAATATATCATTTTTTATTTCCCTTTCACACACTTAAAAAGTGATAATATCATTCGTGGATATGTGAACTACCACCTCCTCAGTGTGATGTGATTCATTTTACATCAAAATAATTATATATGTAAGTTTATATTTTTAAATAACATGTTAGTTTTATATAAATATCATTTTGTAAAGATAAAATACACTTACTGTATTTTCATAATGATCGTTTAAAAATTGGAACATCACTCATCCGTATGTATGACCCATCGTCTCCCTGATTGTAACATTGGTTCATTTTTCATAACCATATTTCATGATTGGTTTCACTATTATAATTTATATATAAATTGGAAAATTATTTCATTATTATTTTTCTTGATAGGTTTATATAATGATCCCTTTGAACATTGTTTACCTACCAAAGTAGTTTTTGACAAATAAACTGAATATGGTCAAAACTCCCGACATAAACTTAATTGTTTAAGTGGTTTTTTACCAAAATTGTAATAAGTGAAATAAATGCCATAAAAAACTTTAATAATGTTTTTAATCAACTAAATAATTAAAATAATTTTATTATTAGTGAATATAAATACACACATGAAAAGTAGGACTTAAGGTAATGAATTTTCATCTCACTTTTTACATATGTGAGATGAATTCCATAATCACTACTTAATTATTTTATGTGGTTTATATATTACCCATGTTGAAATATTATATCATGAATAATTTTATCTCCATGGTATTTAATTTCTTTTTAATTTTATTATTGTTACTTTTTAGGTTTCCAATTCATATGTTATCATAGTGGTATGGGATTTCGTCTCAATCTCATTTCTTTGAAGCATATTTTGATGTTATACACCCACCTTCCTTTATGAGTTGTATATATATATATATCCCCTTTTACATATAATATCTTGAATTTATTTATTATATATATATTTAATGTTTTGTTAAATGTTATTATTTCTTGGGGATTATGATTTAAATGTTCAAAGTGGTATGTGACACATTGAATCTTTAAATATTTTGTCTTGATTTTTTTCTCCATGTTAATATTCTTTATATTATTTTACATATTTATTTATATAGATATAAAAGGAATATAAAGTAAATTTTTTTCCTAATTTTAATTTAATTAAAATGTTTTCAAAAAAATATTTTTATGTGTATTAAGAGGAACATTTTGACTAATGAAAAATGAAATATCATATTTTTAAAGTATGATGATGATGTCCTTTCATATAATTGTGACTTTTATTTGGATTTATATCTTCCTTTTTAAGATTACACATTTTTTAAAATTTAAAAAACTATTTAATTTTGTTTGGTTATTTTAGTATTGAAAATGTTTTTCAAATAAAAAGGTGTTTATTTATTAAAAATGGGTTCTCAAAAGATAAGATTATTTTATGATAATGAGTTTTATTTTAGATTTAAAAAGAGTTTTTAAAGGGTTTTATAATGAGAGTGTTTTACTCTTTATATGGTACTTTATAATTATACAAAATAAATGAGTCCTATATGAAACATACGAAGGGTTGATCCCTATTATAGCGCATAGGAGATTTCGATACAACTTATTTGATGGGTTGATCCCCATTACAGATGATGAGAAGTGGTCGATACCGATATATCTTATAGAAGGGATGATGCCCATTATATCTCATGGGTGAGACCAATATATCTTATACGAAAGGTGATCCCTATTTATAGATATATAATTCATTGGGTAATGATAATATTAGATGTTAGACTAATAGTTATTCTAGTTAAAACAGTTTTCAAAGGGTTTATTTATATGATTATCTAGCTCAACTAATGGATTTTTAATTTGTTGATATGGGTTTTATTGATTTTCCCCGAGAAAAATGTTTATTTTTTTTCAAATGAAAATGTTTTATTTAATATTATCAAATAACTTTGAAAATAAATGTATGAATTAAATCAGTTTTCATTTTTTTACAGAACCAATAGTTTCCTTTCTTTTTATATCTCTTACCGAAATTTTGTTCTCTTTATATGTTTCAAAAATGTTTTCATGATGATTAAGGATAGATATGGGAATGGAAAATAATCCAAGTTGTAATCATAGAGATTTTATTTGAAAATAAATCACTATTTATTTTAAAAGTTTTATATTGTGGAAAAAATGGATACAGTTTAGGATTTTCCACTTTGTATTTTAAGGTTTCATTAAATATGAGTTATGACCTAATTATCTAAAAATATATACCTAAAAATATCCTCAATGTGAATGAAATTAAAATTCTTGACTTAACCTAATATTATGTAATTTTTGTAGTTGGGTATATATAGTTGGTATCGAAGGAAATGTTTCAAAAAATTTATAGGTCAGGATTGTGTTAATATAATTATTTTAAAATAATTTACATTATGGTTAAGTAGAAAGGATGTTGTATTTTTAAATTTCCATGTTTCTTCATCTAAAATATGTCTATTTAGAAATTTTTTCCATAGAAGAATCATGAAATATGTAGTGGGAAAGAACTAACTGGAAAATATCCTTCCAAAATTGCATCTTGAGATGGTTTGAATTGGAACTGAGAAATTTGTTACAATGATTGATCATCTGACACAAGCTATAAATGGTTGTGGTATCTATACTACCATGATGGAAAATAGTATAGTGAATAATTTCATGAGGAAACATACTCCATCATTAAATGGATTATCTAACCTAGTGGTAGCTGAAGAATGGATCAATGTACTAGAGAAGATATTTGAAGTCATGGGATGTTTAGAACATCAAAAGGAAACTCTTTCCATTTATTGTTTTGAAGGGGAAGTTTATCAATGGTGTTATTTAGTAAATACTACTAGAGAGAAAGATGATCTTCATTCCAGGGAATGGGAATGACTCAAGGTTATTTTCCTAGAAAAATATTTCCCAAAGGTTGTTAGGCTAGGATACAGAAACATTTCCTAGAGTTAAGGAAAAAGATGAATATTTTGTGGTTACATATAAATCAAACATTACAATATTTTCCAGGTATGTGTGGAACATTATTTGAGACATTAATATTAAAATTAATATATTTTTCATAGGATTGATACCAATTCAATGGAGATATTTGGCCTCTCAGGAATTTAAAAAATATGAAAAGGTGGCTCTTTGTGATGAGAATGTTAAAATCGAGTTTTTTGGAAATTAAATTCCATAAGATCAAAAAGTAAGAAACAATAAAGTTGGAGGGAAATAGAGAATAAACCAACTAATAATTATGTAGGTAATCCAAAAACATATTCTAAGTGGGGAAAATACTTTTTAGGGAATGTATATAAGGATCTAGAAAGTGTTATTAATGTGTTATGTTTTGTCACAAGGTTCATGACTACAAGGAATAGAGTCTTAAACAATTCAATAATGATATAATAGATATACACTCAAAAAATATATGATTTATATACAATGATTTGGGAAAATATGCTAACATGTTTATGAAAAGACTTACTCATTGTGAAAATCATCATCATCAAAATAAAAAAGAGATGGAAAATAATTTGTTACTTTTACAGTTAATGTCGGTCTATTTAGTGAAGTGACCAAATCTATGGGGATTTCTATATTTTTTGAAGGTTGATCAAAATCCTAATTTCTTAGGAACCCCGATTTTAATGTTTTAAATAATTAAAATACCTTGTGAGACATTTATTGATTTTTTATAGATGAGATAGGTATATGTTTAAAATTTATTTTTGGAATAATACCTCTACATGTGTGGATATAATTATAGTGGTATTCATGAACATTAGGGTTATATATCTATTGAATGATTTAGTGTTAACTTCGGGTATTACTATTGAAATTTAGAGATTGTTTCATTCTCTCATCACAAAAATGTTTGAATAATATTAATATGTGCTAACCAAGTAGGTTTCGGTTAATATATAATGTTAGAAGGAATATCATGTTTTACATTTGAGGATTATGTGATCCATTAGAAGTTGATTCTAGTGATTCATGCATGAAAATTTATCTTGGATACTCATTTTTTGGGGCATGATATTATTTTATGATGGAAGTTGATTAAATGATAAATCTCTGCTAATCATGTAAGTATATTTATTTATGTTCTTATATAGTAAAATAATTACTAAATTATATGAAAATGACGTAGAAAAATATTTATCCTAATACCTTCATTTCATTTGAACTAATGGTCTTATAATTCATCATATATTTATAGTTTTTAGGCCCCTAACTTTACATTGATGATTCACTTACTATTGATCAATGACCTTTATCACTCTCTATAATTATTTATGCTTTTCTTCCTTGTCCAATATTCGCTCCCAACCTATATTCTTCTATGTAGAAACCCTGTTATGAGTTACATTGGGTAAACAATATAGTTCCATCTTTCCCTTATTAAAGTATGTTATTGTATTCATTTTTACGATGTGGGTTTCTAAGAAATGAAAATTCATGTATTAATCCTTTGAAAACCAGATGAATTTTGAGGGAGAAATTCATTTTAAGGGGGGTAGGATGTAATATCTCGAGATTTTGCAAAATATAAACATTAAAATTAATTTAATGGATTTTTTTAAATGCTATACATTGTTTATATTTCATCGTATGTAATATCATCTGTATCTTGTGCTGGATGAAACATCGACTTACTTCGATGACTTATGTTATATACAAGCCCAAATCTTACAGTACAATAATATACTATTAATATTATTATGATAGTTATCACCTAGCCATTGTAATTATATGACTGAAAGAGATTCACTAAATCATGAAATAATAGTTTACACATATTTATAAGATGAATTCATGGTATACCAATTAATTATAAATAAAAATAAAGACCAATTGAATATAAAGGATGTAACAACCCATGTAATGATATAATAAGTCATTTTCATATTTATTAGTATTTATTAATTATATTGAAATTTTAATATAAAATAGATGTTAAATCCAACAGCATACCTGACAAGAAAAATTGAGTTCTTATAGATATTACGTTGCACACAAAATTGAGTTATACTAAACGATAATATACTGTTAATAATATTACTTAATATGGCTATTCTACCACCTTTTATTGTAGAACCTATTTTAAATTTAAATTTTCACACTTTTATATTTTTTATACGAAAAATTATACTTCATTTTTTGAAGGATAAATATAAAAATTTAATTTGGGTGATTTTTTTTTCTGAGAACGTTCATATTTCGATGAATAATGAATAATACTAAATTTTAGTTCAAACTGCATTTTAGTCCAATTTATTTATATTGTTAAATAATGTATTTAATTTGTTTTTATGTATAATTTGTTAAATTTAATATAATTTAAACCAATTTAGGCCATTTTAAACAATTTCACATTGATTTTAGATATATTAACATTGTAAACTTTTGAACATTTTTACTTTAAAAACCCACTTTGTCGTCCTATCTACGAGATTAATTTTAAATTAATTTCCACCATTTATGTGATTTTAATTTTAAAAAATGGATTATATATTTGGAATTATAATTTTTTTTAATTTATAATAAATAAAAAATTAGTTTTTGACCAAAAATATTAGTGAAGGTAATTAAAATTAATTATAGTGATTAAGGTAAAAATGTGGTTACTTAGTGGTTAAACTTTATCATTAAGAATCTAAATGACCTAGAAACTTGTCCAAACCAATTTTATTGACATTATTAGAACATCTAACCTATTTTATATAATTTGGATCATTTTTTATGAAAATTATGTAAGGGAGATCCCTCAATAGTGATTACCGTTTTGAATTTACAAAAACGTCACTCCCCCTCCACTATAAAAAGAAATTCATTATCCCCATTTATTTAGGCCGATCAAGACCATTTTTCTCCCAAAAACCCTGAAAAAATAATTTACCAAAATCCACATATTCACCATAGATTCCTCACTTTGGGAAAAAAATCCAACCAAGAATCGCTTTGGTGTAAATAAGGAGTTACACAAAAAAGAGGTAACATTATTCAATGTGTATTGATATTTTATTTATTTCTTATACCAAATTTTTTTATTCCAAAATTATATAATAAAATAATTTTCCTAAAAATATTCCGTTTTTTTTTTGTTAAGGGTTCAACCTATACCTACACACACTTCCATAAAATGGGTAACAAAATTAGCGTTTGTGTACGATGAATTACGGCCTCGCGAAACAATGCCATTTTTTCCTTTACTGTCTATCATGGATATAAATTATGATCAAAATAATATTTTTATATTATATACATGATATTTATTTTGTATTTATACTTCTTTAACTATTATATAATACACACCATTATTATTACAAGTTTTTGTAAATAAGATAACATTATTTGTGGCTGTGTGGACTACCACCTTCTCAAAGCGATGTGATATGTTTACACATTACATGGAATGTATTTAAGATTTGTTTCATTAAAAATATTTTACATACATAAAACATATATTATATTAATGAAATAATTACCTTTATGTAAATTTAATAAATCATTTTCTTTATTACCCTTTCACACATTAAAAATGTGACAACGTTGTTCGCTGACATGTGGAAAACTGCCTCCTCTATGTGATGTGGTTCCTTTTAAATAGAAATTATTATATATATATGTATATATTATTAAATAAAATGGTATTTATGATATAGTTTTCATTATTTAAATATAAATGTTAATTAACTTCTTTCTATAATGATCATTGAAAAATGTGAACGTTACTCATGAGTACATACAGCCTACCTTCATCATGATAACAACGTTGGTTCATATTTCATAACCATATTTCATGATTGGTTTAAAAATTATAATTTATGTATAAATATGATAACTATTTAATTATTATTATTCTTTATATTTTTATTTATTAACACATTTGACCATTGTTGACCTTACAAAGTAATTTTTAACACATAAACTGAATATTGTCAAAATACCTGACATAAACTTGATTGTTTAAGTATTTTTTTTACAAAATTATAATATATTATATAAAAGTAATTATAATATTGAATAAGGTTCTATAGAAAGTAAATAATTAACATTATTTTATTATTCTAGAAGATAAAGATACACGAGACAAGTCAGACTGAATGTAACATATTTTCATATCACTTTTTACATCTATGAGATAGATGTCATAATCACTGCTTACTTATTTTTTTGGGGGTATATACTATACCTTTTGAAGTATTATATCTTGAATTATTTTATCTTAATTTTATTAAAATGTATAATTTTATGATTATTACTTATTTGGGATTACAATTCATATTTTACCATAGTTGTAAGGGATTTTTTCATAATATCCTTTCATTGAGGAATATTTTGATGTTAAAGACCCACCTTATTTTATGATGTATATATATAGGCATTTTAACACATAATATCATGAATTTATTTATTCTCATGTTATTTGATGTTTTTTTAATTTTATTCTTCCATGTGCCTTATGATTTAAATATTCAAAGTGGTATGGGACACTTTGAATATTTAAAGATTTAATTTTTAAATATTTTTCTCCATGTCAATGTTCTTGATATTATATTAATGATTTATTTATATAGATATAAAAGTATTATAATAGAAATTTTATGTCTAATTATTATTTCATTATTTTTTTTAAAATGAATCTTTTTTTGGTATCTTAAAAGAAATAATTTGAAAAATGAAAAATGAAACATTTGATTTTAATAGTATGATGATAATGACCTTTTATGTCGTCATGAATTTTATCTAATTTTATGGATTAATTTTCAAGATTACATGTTTTATTAAATGAAATCACAATTCTCTTTTATTTTGTAATTTTGATATTTATTTTTGTCATGGAAAATGGTGTTGGTGTATTGAAAATGTATTCTCAAAAGAAAAATGTATTTTAATCCGAATGTGTTTTTTATGGATTTAAAAATAATTTAAAGAGTTTTATAATGAGAACGTTTTACTCTTGAAATGGTACTTGAGATTTATATGAAATGGGTGAGCTTGATATAACTCATAAAAAGGGTTGAGCCCCATTATAGCTCATGGGTTATCTTGATACAACTTACACGAAGGGTTGTGCACCAATATAGATCGTGAGAAATGATTGAGCCCTATATATATTATATGAAGGGTTGAGCCCCATTATAGGTCATGGGTGAGATAGATATAGCTTATATTATTAGGTATACACATTATAGATATCTAATTCATTAGTTAATGATAATTTGTGAATTTAACTTTATTTTTACTCTAATTAAAATTTATTTAGAAGGGTTTATGTATATTATGATCTAAGTCACCTAAATTAATTTTAATTACTTGATATGGGTTTAAGGATTTTCTTTGAAAAAAATATGTGTTTTTTAATGTGAAATTTTTTATTTAATATTCTAAAATAAAATTAAAGATAACTATAAATATTATATGATTTTTTATGTTTTCATCAAATTAAAAGTTTCTTTTCTTTTTATATATATTACTGAGATATTGTGCTCATACTGTGTTTTTAAAATGTTCTTATTGGGATTGAGGATGGGAATGGGAAATGAATAAGTCATGTTGGAAGTAGTGGATATTTTCCTTGAAAATAATTAAACTATTATTTTAAAAGTTTTATGTTATGAAAAAATGAATACTGTTGGGGAGTGTCCACTTTGTATTTTCTGGTTTTATTATATATGAGTTATAGAATAATTCTGTAAAACTCTAAACCTGAAAAGAACCTAAATTCAAAAGAAATTAGAATTTTGGAATTAACTCAAGATTATGTAATGTTTAAGGTTAAGCCCTTAAAATAGGGATGTTTAGAATTGAGTTATTGTGTCATACTTCATTTCAAGTTGTAATATAATACTCAATGTTTTAATCTAGTTTTACAAATATTCTAAAGTATTTGGTCTTTAGGGTTGTAATTTTCTTGTTTATTATGCCAATATAATAAAGTAAGGCCCCAAATCTAGGCTAATGTGTCTGAGTAATTAGTTGTTTCCTATTTATCATGAGGGAGTAGAAACTGAAAATGTATGAAATGTATAGAGGACCTATATCATAGAGCGATCAGGGAATATTGACCCCAAAATATATGTGAAGATCATCTTGATATTTTCCATTGGCGAAGAGTTTCTAAAATAGGTGTCATTATCTTAACACCGAATTTCATTGCTATGATTCCAAAACAAAGAAATCCATCACATACTATATGGAAAACAATATATGATAGGTTACTCATTGGAACAAATTCAAGTTTCGAAGAAGAAGATAAACATGGTAAATTTTTATTTGATATATACATGATTTTTTTATAGGGTCACACGGTGTATGAAATATTTTAAACACCTAGATTTTCACTCCCCTTGACACTCATGGCCATCAATATAGCTCCAAATGACATATATACATTATCAAATGGTGTTTATAAACACATGGGGTCATGGTCATGTACTCTCATCAGACAACATAGAAATCCCTATACCATTACACAATGTGTCCCTAAAGATACATTGCGTATCTTCTCTCATGGGGTCCTAGGAATGTTATATTAGCACACGAATTGGATTCCATGGTAGGATCACACAAAATGTGGGACTTATAATGACTATAACGTTTATAAATAGAATTCCATTTCTGAATGAATTAAATTCATTATTATGTATGATGGTTATAAAAAACTCATTCGCATATTGGGTTTTATTATATCCAATTAAATTTTAAATAAATCTAAGAATCATGACCATTGATAATATATCCATTTATCGACGATCTTATGATTAGTATAAATATAGGGTTATGATAAATCCAATTGAAATAGAAAAATGGATTGATGACCTCGACCACAAGGATCGTACCATATGAAGCCCATTTATTAATGAATCTGAGGGATATAGAATCAATTATATTTTCTATTTACTATGAATAAACTAATATCTATCAACTAAATCATGATCAAAATCATTTACTGGGGAAGTTCAATGTAACACCCCAGGTAAATAAAGAATATGACATCTTTATATTTATCCATATTTGTGAATAAAATATTAATATTACTTTAAAGGGGATGCTATGCTCGATGGCGTACCCAATACACAACAACGAGTTTCTTGGGAATCTTACGTTGCACTCTAATAATAAAATAATATTATTTTAAATGGTAATTAACGCCTAGCTGTTGTAATGGCAGGAATGAACAGAACTAACTACAAAATGATTATATATGTTTATCAAATATTTTTACTCTTTACAATAAATTTTAGAGGATTAAAAATGCAAATTAATCCAGTTTTTAAGCGTAAACATTCTAATATTCTTTAAAAGGTCGATTAACCGCCTTTTGATGGAGAACCCCTTTTAAATCCACTTTTTGAAAATTTTATAAGCTATATTTTTCAAAATAAACATATTATTTATGATTCGGACATTGAAATTTACCTTGGGTTAATTTTTGGTATTTTTCTGACAATGTTCATTTTTCAATGAATAGTGAAAAATACTGCATTTTACATCAAAACTTCTTTTTCATATAATTTAATTATATGGTTATATTATATTTTTAATTTGTTTTAAAGTGTAATTAGAATATATTTTTACCATGTAATTCAATTATGGTCATTGAGATTAATTTCACTTTGGAATTAGTCATAAACAAGTGCCAAACTTTTCATAAATATTGTTTCTAAAAAACCCGCTATTTGTTTTGACAACGGGAGGTTTTTTTAAATTAATTATTGAAATTTATGTGTTTGGAATTTGTTAAAATGAATTAAATATTTGGAATCAGAAGGTCCAAATTATGTAATTAAGACTCTTTTGTTTTTGGACATTATGAATAGTAACGACGGTAATTATCATTAATTATCTTGATTAATGAGTAATCGGGTAGTTAAAGATAATAAGATAATATCATAATAATACAAAATGACCACAAAATGTGTCCTAAGGCTCCTGGTTGTCTCATGGCCGACCATGGGATGCCTTGTGCCAAACTTGGGGGCCCCATGGAATCACTTTTGTGAGAAAGTGACTTTTTATCTTTTTATTTTTAAAGAATGTTAAATGTAACAAAGAATGTATCACCTAAGTAAAATATTTTTAATTTTGTCTAAATAAATGATATTTTGGACTATAAATATTTATTGAAAATCTAAAACTATTTCCTACATCATAGTATTTTTCTTATAATTTTTAGACATTAAATAAATTAAATTATTTATGACATCATGATGATGCATCGATGACCTCATTATTTAACGATTTAAATAAAATGGAAAGATAATGTAAAATATAATACTTACACATGTCCAAAAACTATTGTATGGGTGGATTTAGAACCCTTATCACCTTATCCTAGAAACACATCAATGTGGGACCATTAAAATCCGAAACTCATTTGAAAATAAAGTTACATTTTATACCTTTCCAAGAGTGCCCCTCCTCTCCTCTTATAAAAGGCCCCCACCTATACCTCCTTACCCACACTTCCAAAGCCTTTTTATCATCCAAACTCTGACCATTGTGTCTCTCCACATCCCTATATAACTCCTTGAAGCCTCACTTTGGGAATAATTCTTACCAAGGAAGCCTTTGAGCTCAAACCAAAGGGAGTTACATGATTTTAAGGTAATGTCTTCACTTGAGTCCTTTTGTTTTATTTTTCTTATACAACCCCCTAAACTCTTTTTATTCATTTATTTTGTAACAAATCCAGTATATTAAATATACTAGGATGTTTTAATAATAATTATTCTAGCTAAACTTACACACACCTTCATCTAATGGTTAAAGAACATACTGTTTCTGTGGTTGGCGATTTTCTGCCTCACGAAACGATGATTGTTCAATATTCTTTTAACACCTTTAAAGGTGGACATTATGATGTCACTGTATTTTATATATGATATATATGGTATTTATGTTTACTATATGCTTCTGTATTTTATATTTATACCATACCTTTATTCTTTTCATGTTGTGTAAATGCGATAATTTCATGTGAGGAAGTGTGGACTACCGCCCCCTCAAGTGATGTGACTCGTACAAGCAATACATGGAATGTATAAAGAATGAAATTAATGAACATATGTGACCTATATAACATATATATTATACTGTAATTATAATATATATATATATATATCATTTATTTTTAATTCCATTAATATGACAAAGAAAAAATGAAAGTAGCGTTCATGCGTACGTACGGCCTACCGTCTCCATGAACGGTGCTTTTCGTTTTTATCTCCAAATGATATGGAAAAGTATAAAATGAATATGTACTGGATATATATGATATTTTAATCATTAATACTATTCTGGAAATTATTTACTTATAACTACATGGACAATCATTTTTCAAACAAGTTCATTTTTGACTCATGTTCCAAACATCGACAAAAATGTTTGATATGAACTAACATTATTAAACAATTATTATAACATTATAATATGTTATATGAACTGAATAATAATATTTAAAGGAGTTCCTTAGGCAATTATAAATTTAACCAAAGTTTATTATTCAGGAATATAAAGAAACGAACAAGAAAAGTCGGACTTGAGGTAAGGGATCCTAATCCTCTCTTTCTTTTTTAAGTACACACCCTTTTATGTCATTCCTTTTAAGCTCATATTTCTTGTGATTGGGATGTTATTTTATATTACTCTTAATTCATATGATGAGAGACCCTATTTCTTCTCATCAATCCATTTTGGAAGTTTTAAGTGGCGCCGTTAGGCTACCGAGTTTTCGTAAGGGATTTTTCATCTCACTTTTATTCCCGTGAGATTTATGCTACATTTGCCACAATTTCCTTTGAGTGGTGTATGTACTGCCCATTATTATACACTTTGTGTAGTATAATTTCATTTATGGGTATTCACATATTCATTTTATGACCCTTATTCCATTGGGTGTACGTTTCGAAAGTTACCCAACTCGGTAAGGGGACCTTTCACCCTCCACTTTTTAAAAGACTTCATTTGTTATGTCTTTTAATTCACATACTATTATGTTTGGATATGTTCTTTTATATCCTTATTGATTTAAATAGTATGTCCAAGTGATGATATGCCCTTTTTATCTCTCATCAACTCATTTTCTGAATTTTGAAGTGACGCCGTTAGGTTGTCAAATTTTACCAAGGGAACTTTTTAACCAAATTTCGATTTCTTTGGGTTCAACATGTAGTTATTGAATATGTCATATTTTGAGTATGTGTGAATGACCTTTTATTGTTTTACACTTAATATCCACTTATATTGGGTGTATTTATATTTTTCACACATAATTTTGAGATTGATTTATCCTTAATTTAAGGATACCTTCTTTATAAGGGATTTCATCACATTTGACATTTCTATTGAGACTTCATTATTGTTATGCACCAATTCACTCTTATATGGTGTATATACTGTCCTTTGGAATATTATATCATGAATACATTTATTCTCATGATATTATAAAGTTCTGACTAAATGTTATTCCTCAATTATTGTATTCAAGTGTCTCTAATTTTGGTAAAACCCCTTTAAGCAAAATATCGCTTTAAATGTTTTAATTATTTGTTCTTATTAATATTCATGTTTTCAAAATGGTTTTAAGGATTTATTTATATGGATATTAATGGTTTAAAATTTTAAAAGCTTCAAGGTGGTATGGGACACTTTGATTCAAAAATCTCTTTATTAAATGTTTTAAATAGTTTTGGAAATGGTTTCTTTTTGAATGGATTCATTATTTCAATATACTAAAATGTTATATTGTGATTGAAATGTGGAAATTTTATGATTAATTTATTCATGTTTTATGTGATACGTTTATGTTATGGTTCTTGGGCATTGTTATGAAAATGGGTGGTTCCGTGATAAACTAAGGGAGGGTGAGCTCGATATAGCTCTCCAATGCATTGGGTAACGCAAAGGAGTGAACCATTAAGGTTTCTCCAAAGAGATTTAGGGAATATACTGTGGTGGGTATTCCAAACGTAACCAAAAGGGTTACTCCCTACGTAAGAATGTTATGAATGCCTCAAGTTACCTTTTATGTCTTATGATTTCTATGATTTATTCATGATTTTATGAGGTATGTTAAAGTGCCTATGTTTTATGGGTAAAGTATGATTTCATTCTTATGTATATATGAACTCATGTTTCCTTTCCATATTTTTATAACCCTTACTGAGCTTTTTATGCTCATCCCAAGTTTTTTTTTGAAATGTTTTACATAGGTCAAGGGAAAGGTACATGATGTGATGATAGTGTCAAGGATGTGTCAAGAAATAATCAATATTTTATTTTAAATATGTTTCTATTGATGGGAAGAATGCATACTATCTTTTATGTAACCACTTTGTTTAAATGTGGAATGTAATTAAAGTTTCATGATCTAATTCTCTAAAACTCTAAACCTGAAAAGATCCTCAATGTGTAATCTTGTAATAACTCAAGATTAAGTAAGGTTTATGGATCGGGCCTTATAGTTGGTATCAGAGGTCGGTTTAGATAACTTTGGAGGTTAGGGTATTCTCTAAGCATAAGTGACATTACCATAATGGTTAGGATTTCCGAAAGAGTCCTAGTTTTAGATCAACTGAATGAGTAAGTATATCTTAGTGTTTACCTTCCTCATTAGTACATGATGGTTTTGTTTATATACTCACACTGACATTTCTTTTTTTAGTGAATGGATGGATCTAGCAGGCACCAAAGAGACAACAGGTTTGAAGGAAAATGTGGTGGTTCTCTGATTAAGATACTAGATAAAATGGGGGATTCAATGAGGAAACTCGTGGTTGTTCTAAAACAACTATAAAGGAGTCATGATCAACCAATTGAACCTTGGTATGATCTGTAATGCATCATGTACAAGATGACCAATCTATGTGGAAGTTTAGGTAATAATTATAAAGGTCACCATTAGAGTTTATATGATCTTGCTTTTGAGGTAATTATGGGTTATTATATGTTATGATGGAAAATGAAAGGTATGAGATAGAAATGAGTTTAAAATATGTTATGATTATTTTTGAAGATTTTATCTCGTTTTGGGGAATGTTTTAAGAATTATATAGTTTTAGAAAAAGGACAACACGCAGACCGTGTGACAACCCGTCGCGTCAGACAAAGCTGCGGGAATCGAACCCACAACCAAAGTGCGACTGGAATTTATTGCCTACCACTGGACTACGTGAAGTCCCTGGTTAGTTTGACTAATTCTTTTTAGTTTGATGATTTTAGGAATCAAGATTAAGTTTATTTTCGGTTATCTATGGATATTTATTAACCTATCATGGAGGATATGTGATTAGGTTAATTACTTTTCAATACGAGACATTAAGAGCAACTAATGTTGTTTGGAGATAAATGTTACGATTTAACTTGGAAGACTATGTGACTAAATCCTTCAAATATTTGGATTTCAATCTTAGTTTGGTTTACTTTGAAGAATTTTATGGAAAAATTTATTATCAAATGGTCCTCGTTGAACTTTGGGTTTTGTTGGACAAATTTTGGAGATTAAGAATAGATTTTCTTTTTATAAAGGGTTATCCTTTTCTGGATTATCTGATCTTGTACTAACCTTTTTGGTTTTGGTTTTGGTTAAAGTATAAAGACATGGGAAGTATATAGTTCTCTTTTGTGGATTAGGTGATTCTCTAGAAGTTGATTATAGTACTCTTAATGTGAACAAGTCTTCCTAAATACTCGTCTTTTGGAGAAAATATGAGTTTGTGTAAGGAATCTAATAAAATTTGAAAGTCAACATGATAAGTGATTATGTTTCCTTATGAATAAATTCCTCAATAAAAAGTAACTTAAAACAAAAATTTTGTCTATTAACTTTTCCTACTGGGTAATCGAATACCGTTTAAACCATCACAAGTTTGTGATTTTCTTGTGGTTAACTTTCTCTTAAACATGTTTTCTATCACTCTCCATCAGAACATGACCCTTTGTTTTTTCCTCCATGTCCATATTCTCATACTTGGAATCCTAGTATGGGTTAACTCAGGTGACCTTTTTACTTATCTTTCTTTATTTTAAATTGATTGTTTTACAGACTCTTGTTCCGATGTGGGACTTTCAAGGATGTTTCCAAGCTCAATTTTAAAATTGCGAGGATGCAATTCCTAAAAGGGGGGATGTAACACCCCAGGTAAATAAAGAATATGACATCTTTATATTTTTCCATATTTGTGAATAAAATATTAATATTACTTTAAAGGGGATGCTATGCTCGATGGCGTACCCAATATGCAACAACGAGTTTCTTGGGAATCTTACGTTGCACTATAATAATAAAATAATATTATTTTAAATGGTAGTTAACGCCTAGACGTTGTAATGGAGGGAATGAACAGAACTAACTACAAAATGATTATATATGTTTATCAAATATTTTTACTCTTTACAATAAATGTTAGAGGATTAAAAATGCAAATGAATCCAGTTTTTAAGCGTAAACATTCTAATATTCTTTAAAAGGTCGATTAACCGCCTTTTGATGGAGAACCCCTTTTAAATCCACTTTTTGAAAATTTTATAAGCTCTATTTTTCAAAATAAACATATTATTTATTATTGGGACATTGAAATTTACCTTGGGTTAATTTTTGGTATTTTTCTGACAATATTCATTTTTCAATGAATAGTGAAAAATACTGCATTTTACATCAAAATTGATTTTTCATATAAGTTAATTATATGGTTATATTATCTTTTTAATTTGTTTTAATGTGTAATTAGAATATATTTTTACCATGTAATTCAATTATGGTCATTGGGATTAATTTCACTTTGGAATTAGGGATAAACAAGTGCCAACCTTTTCATAAATATTGTTTCTAAAAAACCCACTATTTGTTTTGACAACAGGAAGTTTTTTTAAATTAATTATTGAAATTTATGTGTTTGGAATTTGGTAAAATGAATTAAATATTTGGAATCATAAGGTACAAATTATGTAATTAGGACTCTTTTTTTTGGACATTATGAATAGTAATGACGATAATTATCTTTAATTATCTTGATTAATGAGTAATCGGGTAGTTAAAGATAATAAGATAATATCATAATAATAAAAAATGACCACAAAATGTGTCCTAAGTCTACTGGTTGTCTCATTTCCGACCATGGGATTCCTTGTGCTAAACATGGGGGCCCCATGGAATCACTTTTGTGAGAAAGTGACTTTTTATCTTTTTATTTTTAAAGAATGTTAAATGTAACAAAGAATGTATCACCTTAGTAAAATATTTTTAATTTTGCATATATAAATTATATTTTGGACTATAAATATTAATTGGAAATATAAAAATATTTCCTACATCATATTATTTTTTTTATAATTTTTATACATTAAATAAATTAAATTATTTATGACATCATGATGATGCAGCGATGACCTCATTATTTACGATTTAAATAAAATTGAAAGATAATGTAAACTCTAAGACCCACACATGTCAAAAAACTATTGGATGGGTGTATTTCGAACCCTTATCACCTTATCCTTGAAACACATCAATTTGGGACCATTAAAATCCGAAACTCATTTGAAAATAAAGTTACATTTTATACCTTTCCAAGAGTGCCCCTCCTCTCCTCTTATAAAAGGCCCCCACCTCTACCTCCTTACCCACACTTCAAAAGCCTTTGGCTCGGCCAACCCCTGCCCATTTTGTCTCTCCACATCCCTCTATAACTGCTTGAAGCCTCAATTTGGGAAGAAGTCTTCCCAAGGAAGCCTTTGAGCTCAAACCAAAGGGAGTTACACGATTTTAAGGTAATGTCTTCACTTGAGTCCTTTTGTTTTATTTTGCTTATCCAACCCCCTAAAATCTTTTTATTCATTTATTTTGTAACAAATCCAGTATCTTCAATATACTAGGATGTTTTTATAAGAATTATTCGAGATACACTTACACACACCTTCATCTAATGGTTAAAGAACACACTGTTTCTGTGGTTGGCGATTTTTTTCCTCACGAAACGATGATTGTTCAATATTCTTTTAACACCTTTAAAGGTGGCCATTATGATGTCACTGTATTTTATATATGATATATATGGTATTTATGTTTACTATATGCTTCTTTATTTTATATTTAAACCATAACTTTATTCTTTTCATGTTGTGTAAATGCGATAATTTCTTGTGAGGAAGTGTGGACTACCGCCCCCTCAAGTGATGTGACTCGTACATGAAATACATGGAATGTATAAAGAATGATATTAATGAACATATGTGACCTATATAACATATATATTATACTGGAATTATAATATATATATATATATCATTTATTTTTAATTCCATTAATATGACAAAGAAAAAATGAAAGTAGCGTTCATGCATACGTACGGCCTACCGTCTCCATGAACGGTGCTTTTCGTTTTTATCTCCAAATGATATGGAATAGTATAAAATGAATATGTACTGGATATATATGATATTTTATTCATTAATACTATTATGGAAATTATTTACTTATAACTACATGGACAATCATTTTTCAAACAAGTTCATTTTTGACTCATGTTCCAAACATCGACAAAAACGTCTGATATGAACTAACATTATTAAACAATTATTATAAAATTATAATATGTGATATGAACTGAATAATAATCTTTAAAGTAGGTCCTCAGGAAATTATAAATTGACCAAAGTTTATTATTCATGAATATAATGAAACGAACAAGACAAGTCGGAATTGAGGTAAGGGATCCTACTTCTCTCTTTCTTTTTTAAGTACACCCTTTTATGTCATTCCTTTTAAGCTCATATTTCATGTGATTGGGATGTTATTTTATATTAATATTACTTTAATTTTTATGTTCATATTATGAGAGACCCTATTTCCTCTCATCAATCCATTTTGGAAGTTTTAAGTGGCGCCGTTAGGATGCCGAGTTTTCATAAGGGATTTTTCATCTCACTTTTATTCCCATGATATTTATGCTACATTTGCCACAATTTCCTTTGAGTGGTGTATGTACTGCCCATTATTATACACTTTGTGTAGTATAATTTCATTTATGGGTATTCACATATTCATTGTATGACCCTTCTTCTATGGGGTGTACGTTTCGAAAGTTACCCAACTCGGTAAGGGGACCTTTCACCCTCCTCTTTTTAAAAGACTTCTTTTGTTATGTCTTTTAATTCACATAATATTATGTCGGGATATGTTCTTTTATATCCTTATTGATGTAAATTTTATTTCCAAGTGACGAGATGAACTTTTTATCTCTCATCAACTCATTTTCTGAATTTTGAAGTGACGCCGTTAGGCTGTCGAATTTTACCAAGGGAACTTTTTATCCCAATTTCGATTTCTTTGGGTTCAACATGTAGTTATTGAATATGTCATCTTTTGAATATGTTTTAATGACCTTTTATTGTTTTACACTTAATATCCAATTATATTGGGTGTATTTATATTTGTCACACATAATTTTGAGATTGATTTATCCTTAATTTAAGGATACCTTCTTTATAAGGGATTTCATCAAATTTGACATTTCTATTGAGACTTCATTGTTGTTATGCACCAATTCACTCGTATATGATGTATATACTATTCTTTCGAATATTATATCATGAATCCATTTATTCTCATGATATTATAAAGTTCTGACTAAATGTGATTCCTTAATTATTGTATTCAAGTGTCTCTAATTTTGGTAAAACCCCTTTAACCAAAATATCGCTTTAAATGTTTTAATTATTTGTTCTTATTAATATCCATGTTTTCAAAATGGATTTAAGGATTTATTTATATGGATATTAATGTTTTAAAATTTTAAAAGCTTCAAGGTGGTATGGGACACTTTGATTCAAAAATCTCTTTATTAAATCTTTTAAATAGTTTTGGAAATCGTTTCTTTTTGAATGGATTCATTATTTCAATATACTAAAATGTTATATTGTGATTGAAAAGTGGAAATTTTATTTTTCCTTTATGAATGTTTTATGTGATACGTTTATGTTATGGTTCTTGGAAATTGTTATGAAAATGGGTGGTTCTGTGATAAACTAAGGGCGGGTGAGCCCGATATAGCTCTCCAATGCATTGGGTAACGCGAAGGAGTGAAACGTTATGGTTTCTCCGAAGAGATTTAGGGAATATACTGTGGTGGGTATTCCAAACGTAACCAAGAGGGTTACTCCCTATGTAAGAATGTTATGAATGCCTCATGTTACCTTTTATGTCTTATGATTTCTATGATTTATTCATGATTTTATGAGGTATGTTAAAGTGCCTATGTTTTATGGGTAAAGTATGATTTCATTATTATGTATAAATGAACTCATGTTTCCTTTCTATATTTTTATAAACCTTACTGAGTTTTTTATGCTCATCCGAAGTTTTTTTTGAAATGTTTTACACAGGTCAAGGGAAAGATACATGATGTGATGATAGTGTCAAGGATGTGTCAATAAAGAATCAATGTTTTATTTTAAATATGTTGCCGTTGATGGGAAGAATGAATACTATCTTTTATGTAACCACTTTGTTTAAATGTGGAATGTAATGCAAGTTTCATGATTTAATTCTCTAAAACTATAAACCTGAAAATATCCTCAATGTGTAATCTTGTAATAACTCAAGATTAAGTAAGGTTTAAGGCTGGGGCCTTATATTCAAGGTCATCGAGATCACCATCCAAACCATGTATCTGAACAATCCCTTAAAAATATCACCATTGAACACCATACCCTTGGTGTGTTTGATGGTTTCGTAAATTTATATATTTCAAGACCAAAATAAAATAAATATGTATATTTTATTTTCAATTTAATAATGTATATTTTTACTTCTTAATTTTCTATATTATAAATGATTTTGATTTTGATACAATAAAACAAAAAATCACATTTTTGTGTTATATGAAATTTTCATTATGACATTCCTTTTTGATGAATTCATGAATATTAAAATTGAATGATATTTTAGAAAAATAATACAATTAAATAATCTTTACTAAATATAAACTATAATATAAATTTTTTGATGTGAAATATAATTTTTTATAAGGGATCAAAAACTGTTATTTTCAAAAAAACATTGCATCTATCAATATATGTTGATTCTTGTTTTAAATGTTAAATTTAATAATTTTTTAAAATTATTTTGGTAATGTAAATATAATTTTGGAATAATAATTTTAAAATTATCCAATAGTGATGTTTAATTAATTTTTTGTGATAGTTGAATTTTTTGGCTAAGAATTAAATATGGTATAAATATATGGGGTGTATTATGACATCATAATATCCCAAAAGTGATGTAATAAATTCTATAAAAGGTATCCATGACCAAATATATGTTTAACATTAAAAATAGTTTTATTTTTAAGGTTATTTTTTTAATTTTATAAAGCCTCCATGAATCCTCAAAAACATATATTATATTTTAAAGGTTTTAAAATCATTTCGTTATGAACATGAAGCACTTAAACATCCCCAAGGGTAATATTTTAATGATTTTGGACCATTAACAATAAAATAAATTAAAACATTTAATATTTTAGAAACAACTAGAAAAAACTATGGGAAGGTTTGTGACTTTGATTATATTATTATATGGAGTCCAAAACCTATGTTTGAGAAATAATAAAGAACTCCCTATTATTTCCTATATAAACCAACAAAATATCCCCTTATTATTTACTCAAAAACAATGTATCATGTTCTTACTATTACACACTATCTATATAGTCCTCCTAAGTTCCCCCAAATCATGAAAGAAGCTCCTCCCAATCTTTTGAAATCACACTATCATGGTAATGTATCCTCTCCTTCTCCTCTTTATTCACGAATCTTCTCCATTTTATGATTTTTTTCCAATTCCTAATGTTGGGATACATTCTTCCACATCCCTATAATGGTATATTTTATTTCTAAATAACAAGAAACCAATTTTTCTCTCATTAAAAAAGTTTACAAAACATTATGTAATATCATTCTAGTGTCAAAATTTATCTACATTTTTTATATACTAAAACATAGTGTTTTGAATAACATAACTATTTACACTAAAGGGTATTCACCTAGACATAAATATAATTATCTTATTTGGTACATCCAGGTATTTATTAAAAAAAAATTTACCATTAAATTAAACTTGATAAAAAATTTATTATGATATACGATCTATGTGGCACACTTTTTCATATACATGATATGATTATGATTGGTGTGCCTAGATGTCCCTCCAATGAAATTGGTAATGTTCGAGTCTCATGATATACCTTGTATGGTTCATGGGAGGTTATCCTAAGAACATTATGTAATTATTTCTTTGTATTTATCCTTCACATATACTTATGATGTAATGTTTAAAGTTGTTTCCATATTCCAATGTTACCTTTTTGTTATCATACTATATCATGTATCGTTGTCAATTTTTATGATTCTCACTCCTTTTATATCCCAATGAAAGGCCCATTATATATTATGTAATACATTTTTCATGTTTTTATTTTTTATTCCTTTACTGGGATTGGTATCTCACCCTTTCTTATACCGTTTTAAGAATTACGAAATAATATGAGAATGTTAAGGAAGTTTTAAATAATAATGATGTACCCCTTGTTTTAAGTTGTTCTATAATGTACCAAATTACCCAAAGACACGGTATTTTTCAATCTTATTGTTTGTATTTTCTATATTATTATATAGTAAATCATGAATTAATTTGATATAAATTCAAGGATTTTCCTAGTTAGAACCAAAATAATGTTAAGTTATTTTTCGTATTAGGATTAGAATACTCTAGAAAAATAATTACGGATAAGAATAAACATAAGAAAATATCACAAAAATTTGTTAAAGTATAGAGAAATTGGTTTCAAAAAAATACATCTTTGTATGGATACTACAAGTGGATGTGGCTCTAGCATAAATAAATATTAGGGTAACACCCAAAAACACTCTATTGAGAAAGAATTGATTAGGAACTAGTGAATGAAAACATACCTTATTGTAAACATAGTTTGACACTCCCATGGGATATGATTTTGATAATTCCCAAGCTCATTCTGAACTATTATTGTGACTAAATGGCCCGAAGGCCTTCATTTTTATTGATTTTCTGATAACACCTCTTTCAAGTGATGAGGGGCAACCCTTACAAGTCTCGTAGGATTAGGAATTAAATTTCCCATAGGCTTAGAGACATTACATGACTCGTAGGGGGAACCCTTATGAGAACAATAATTTGAAAAATATTCTATGTTAGGAAATCGATCATAGATAACAAAGATTAAATCCTAAAAATTCCTAAGATAAGGAATTAATTCCATTCATATGGTATTCCTTTAATATTATTGGATTCCCATTTTTTGTTTAATATTTTAAAATTAATCATCCCTAATTTTCCCTTTATTATAGACATTGGATGTAAATATAAAGAACTAAGTAAACAACCAATGTGAAGGGAATTGTGATGATTAGAAAAACTATTTTTCCAACCCTATGGGAGAAGGAGTCAAAAAAATTTAGATTCTACACTCTCAGTTGACACAATAACTGAATAGAAATCTAAATTAGGAGGAATAAAAAGATTTCATAAGAAAAAACATGTTTTAATTGCAACCTTTATATATAAAGGCATCCGAATTTCAATAGATCATCTTATCCCTTAATCAAAGAGAAATAGATCAACTCCAGTGAGATGATCATCTCCATCCTTCAATGTTTTTAGTGGGATAATGTCATACTTAATATTTATCATATAGAGGGATAAAGAAATCAGTAGTGGACATTGATCAATAATACAAAGCATGAGAAAGATTCCAAAGTGATGTGGTCGAAGAAATTAATATATATGTTCTTAAAAAAATATTTTACCCATCATCCTCACAAAAAATTTAAATGTATTTAATTTCCTCCCAAAAAAAAATAATGAATCTAATGGGGTGTATGAGGAAAAAATCACATGAATTTAATGATATGCCATTAAATTTGTAATTTCCCTCGAATGAAAATTTTACTACTTCTTTGGTTGGCTAAACTAAGTCTACAAAAGCCCTAGAGATCCAAAACTTTGATATCAATGAGTAAACTATATGATGTTTCCTCAATGATATTATATAGATAAATAATGGCATGGGTTTCATGGGTATAATAAGTGGAAATTAGAGTTTAATTCTAGTGGTGCGATGAATAAATATAACAATGGTAGAAAATTTCAACATACCACTTTTCCAAAGTGTATAAAGAAGAAGCCAAAAAATTCCCAAAAGGGGGTGAGGAAGTGATTTAGCTATGATAAAGAAGGGAACCTCACTAGCGATTACCAATGGGAGAGACCCACCAATGTAATGGATGAGTGGAATTCTCTAGTCAACCCTCATCCTATTGTCCAATGTTTCAACAACAATGAATAATGGAACATTTCAAAACAATTCTTGAATCCAAGGGTGGTCTGAGAAAATCAATTCCTATAGACCCCAACCACTGAGGTGGATACAAAAAATTAAGTGGTAATAGGTATGATAGTTATCCATTCAAGAATAGTAAACATACTTTTTAATTATGCTTGTACACATTCCTTCTTACCACGCAAGTTTAGTATAACTCTTCAAACACCCCCATAAACCCTAAAAGTAGAGTTATCAATGAAAATTGAAAATGGGGCCCTTATTGAATTCAAGTTATATAACTCCCCTAACAAAATTTTTGGGATGAAGTTCATAACGAACCTCATGAAATTTCATTAACTGTAACTTTATAAAATTATGGGTATGGATTGACTTTCCTTACATAGAGACAATAAAAATTATAACTAAAAGGGAATCCATCTTCATATATTTAATCATCCTCTGATCCTATATATTTTCATAGAAGAGGATGAACCATATTTAACACCCAAATATCTAACATGGATAATATTTTTCTATAAGAAAGTGTATCTAGATCAAATGATTGAGTATAAGAAAATGATCATCCTTGAAGTCATGCCCATTGTGAGGATATATGTTGAATTGTTTCCTAAATAATTTCATAGTATTCCTCTTAGCAGAGAGGTTGAATTTTCAATCGATCTTATACATGGGGACTTTACAATATCTAAGACTCCATATATAATTGTTGTTTTGGAACATTATATGATAAATAAATAACTACATAAGAATCTAGAAAAAAGGTTTATATTCCAAACTAGTTCACCATGGGGTGCACTAGTCCTCTTTATAAATATGTAAGATTGGTTGATACACCTTTTCATTGATTACTATGAGCTCAAAAATATCATGATAAAGAAAAAGTATCATCTTCCAAAAAATTGATGACTTGTTCAATATGTTATGTGGAGCCTAATAATTCTACAAGGTGGATCTTTGGTTGGGGTATTATCATGTATGGCTAAAGAAGGAGGATATACCCATGAATTATTTACTTACAAGGTACATTCACAGATAGTCCATAAAAATTCCATTCAAACTCACTAATACTCTAAAATTATTCATAGACATGATGAACGAGGCCTTTAGATATTACATTGAAACATTTATGGTATTCTTTATAGATGATATTCTAATATACTCCCAAAGAATAGAGGATCATATAGATTATTTTAGTAGTATAATAAGGAACATTTGAAAGGATAATATTTATAAAAAGTATAGAAAATGTGAGTTATGATTGAAGGAAGTCTCATTATATGGGAACATAATCACAAGAAATGGGTTTTCTGTGGCCCCTTCAAAGATAGAGTCAATTGAAGGTTGTTCAATACCAACCACTATGATGGAAATATGTAGTTTTATTTTATTATATGGGTACTATCATCAATTTTTGATAAGCTTATCATGATTATCAAACCGTCTAACCAAGATAACTCTAAAGGAAGATATGTTTTTTGAATAAAGAATATGAAGAGAGATTAAAGGATATGAAAAATATGTTTATTTCTGAACCAATACTTATGTTACCCACTTGTGGGGAACATATCATGGTATACAATAATGTTTTGAATAAGGGTTTGGGTTCTGTACTAATGAAGAATGAAAAAGTGACATCCCATACCTCACAGAAATTGATTTTTTCATGAACATACCTACCCAAAAAATGATTTTGATTTGTCCAAAAAAATATTTATGTTGAAAATATTATGGTGTTATCTCTTTGTGGAGAAGGCTGAAATATATATGGATCATATGATCCAAAAGTATATATCTACCCAAAAATACTTGAATATATTCTAGAGAAGATGGTTTGTGAAGATTAATGACTATGACTTCTCAATCCACTAGTATCATTGGAAAGAAAATAAAGTGGAAGAATATCTAAGTAGAATAGATCTGATTGTTTTATCCTTGATAATATTTGATTAGGATCCAATATTCTTAGACTTGAAAATGATAGACATGGAAATCATAATAGAAGGAACATCATCAATCCTTTCAAAAATTATTGCTAAACCATTACTTATAGATAAGATATATGATTCTTAAATACATGATATTGAAATTTGGATAAAGTAGAAAGATATATGAAAAGGTAAATCCTTAGATTTTAAAATCAATGAAAACAGAGTTGTAGGATTTGGGTCATGACTATGCGTACCATCAATTCATGAGTTAAATAAGGAGATGTTAGATGATGCACATAGATCGACCTTCTCCATCTATCCAGGGAGAAAAAAGATGCATCAATATCCCTAGGAGAACTATTTTTGGGATAATATTAAGAATGATATTGTGTAATATACATTAATGTGTCTTTTATATCAACAAGTGAAGGTCGAATAGAGAAAATATAAGGGAATTTTACATCCATTACCCATTCCAACATGGAAATGGGAAAACATTACAATGAGATTTTTCACTTGTATTTCAAAGAAATAAATATGAAAAAATCTTTTATGGGTTAGGGGGGATAATATTACAAAGACTAATCATTTAATTTCAATCTGAGGGGACTTATCATTCAATAATATTTTGAGTATATACATTAGAGAAGTGGTGAGGATACAAGGAACATAACTATCAATTTTATTTTATCAAGATACAATATTTACCTCCATTTTTTTAAAGAGTCTCCAACATGATATAAATAATAAGTTAAACTTCATAATTAATTGTCACCCAAAAACTGACATAAAAAATGAGTAGACTATCTAGATGCTCAAAGACATGTTTAGAGAATACTAAATAGACTTGAAAAGAGGATGAGATCAATATATTCCTTCTGTAGTGTTACCATACAACAATAGTTTCCACTCAAGTATCCAAATGGATCTCTATGAAGTGATTTATGGGAATAGATGCAAAACAATTTCATTTTGGGATGATGTTGGTGAATGCAAAACTAATGGGATTCTAAAATGGATGAGTAAATGGTTAAAAAGGTCATGAAAATTCATCAGCACATTAGGGCTTCTTAGAGTCGATAGAAGGTATATGCTGATAATCTTCGATGAGACCTAGAGGCTGAGGTTATAGACATGTTATTCCTCCATATATTTCCATATAATTAATTCATGATATTTGGTAAAAAGGAAATGTTTAGTCCAAGATACATCAGTCGCTTTGAGATCCTTGATTGCATCAGAGTGGTGGCCTAACAACTAGAACTCCCACCCAACCAATCTCAAGTAAATAATATGTTCCATGTATACCTCTTGAGGATTTAAAAGTCATGCCCCTAATATGTACTGAAATTATAGGTAGTACCATTGGACAATGATATATTATATGAAGAGTAGTCAGTGAAGATATTAGATCATAGAGAGAAAGTTCAAAAAAATAAGAAAATAGACCTGGTAAAAGTTCTATGGAAAAACCACAAGTTTGAAGAAGTAATGTGAGAAATATAAGAGGTGATGAAATAAATTTTTCTCATATATTTTAATGTGTGAAATGAAAAGTTCAAGGGAGAAATTTCTAAAGGGGGTAATATTTCGAAGAACTGAACTTTTTTAAACAAAATTCTCTTTGTCATTGAATTAAATTCCTTGTTATGTATTATTTTTATAGAAAAACACATTCACTTCATTATTTTTATTATATCCTATTAGGTTTGAAATACTATTAAGAATCACAACCATTGATAGTATAGATGTTTAACAGTGATCATATGATTAGTATAAATATTTGGTTTTTTTAAATTCAATTGAAATAGAAAAAGGATGTGATGACATCGACCAGTATGATCATACCCTATGAAGCACATTTATTAGAGAATCCAAGGGAAATAACATCACAAGGATTTTCCATTGACCAAGCCTAATCTGAGATCCAATAATAACAGTATGAGTGAAACTGTTTATGGGAGAATTTCAACCTTATCAAGATCATAACCCAAACCATGGATGCCAAACCACCACATGAAAATATCAAGATCGCACACCTTACCCTAAGGGAATTTCTAGTGTAATAAAGGGATATGAATAAAAACCATAATAATAAGAATATATAGATATTATTTTCAATAGAAAAGGGATATATTTACATATTATTTTGTTACTTCATAAATGATGTGGATTTTGATATGATAAACAAAAATAATAATTTTTTTAACATACAATTTCCATTAAGACACTTCTTTTTGACAAAATCATGAATTCAAAAAAAATATTTCAATTAAATAATAAAATTAAATAATTTTTATTAAATATAAATGATAATATAATATTTATGAAGTCAATCGTGATTTTTTATAAGGGTTCACAAATTGTAATTGACAAAAAACCATGAATTTCTCAATAAATGTTTATTCATGTTTTAAAAGTGAAAATTCGCTTTTTTAGAAAATTATTTTTATTAAATAATTATTAATTTTTAATTCAAACAAGGAAATTATCCAACATTGAATTTTTCATAATTTATGGAGATAATTTATTTTTAGGTAAAAATTAAATATGTTATAAATATATGCTGTGTATTAGGAAACCATAATGACCCAAAAGTGATGTAATAAATTCTATAAAAGGAATCCATGAACAAACCTATATATCAACTTTAAAAAAAATGTTATTTTGATTTTGTTTTTGTAATTTTTCACGGCCTTTACGAATATAAAAAAACCTATATTATATTTGATGGTTCTAAAATCATTTCCTTATAAACATGACTCACTTCCACATCACCAAAAAAATAGTTTAGTGTGTTTAAATAATGAAATTATGAAATTATAGAAACCAATTTTATTTGAAAGAAACCATGGGAAAAACTATGGGATGTTTTGTGGTTTATATTATTTTATTATATAATTTACAAAACCTACATTTGAGAAATAATAAAGAACACATATCTCTTTCACTATATAAACCCACCCAATAACCCCTTATTATTCACTAAAAACTATTTGATAATGTCCTCAATATTTAATCCCATCTATAAAGTCCTACCAAGGTACCCACAAGCTCTCAATATGCTCCTCCCAATCTTTTGGAATCACTCTCTTAAGGTATGTGATCCTCTTCTTCTCCTCTTTATTAAGGAATATTACCCATTTTGTGCCGTCTATTTCCAATTCATAATGTATGATATGTTTCTACACATACCAATTTGTATCCATTTTATGTAAAAATTATTAGATACCCCTTTATCTCTTATTAACCCATTTTATGAACCTATTTGTAATGCTATTATGCTATATAAATATCACATTGATTTTTACATGCCAAGCCATTGTGTTACGAATACCATCTCTATTTCCACTCAAGGATATTCACCTAAACATGCCTAATAATATTTTATTTTGAAATTACATTTATTTGTTTAAAAATAATTGATATTTTAATTAAATTTTATTAAATATACTCTTATGATATAGGATCTATGTGGAACAATTATGCATGTACGCGATATGATTATGAGGGGTGCACCCAGAGAGAACTCCAATGAATTGGGTAATGTTTTAGTCTCATAATATTCCATGTATGATATATTGGAGGTTATCCTAAGAACATAATGTTATGATGAATTTGTAGTTAACCTTAAATTATGCTTATGATTTCATGTTTTAATATGTTTATACATTCCCATGTTTCCTTTATGTTATCATGAAATATCATGCCTCATTATTCTTGTTTATGATTATCAATCCTTTTTTATACAATTGAAAATACTATTGTATAAAAATTAATAATTTCTTCATGTTATAATTTTTTTATTACCTTACTGGTACTTTAGTTCACCCCTTACTTGTGTATGTCCTCAGGTTATCACATGCAGTTTTATGAATTATGGGATATTATGAGCATGTTAAGGAAGTTTTCAATAATTTTTATGTACTCACTATTTTAGGTTGTTATTTAATGTACCTAATTACACAAATACACTAGAATTATTGACCATATAGTTTTTATTACGTATATTCTTATGTAATAAATCACAAATTAACGTGTAATAAAGAAAAGGGTTTTCATAGGCCTGGACACAAGGCATGTGAACAAAACTCCATAGAAACTATATTTATTATGAGAACTGGTGGAGATATAGAGCCTATGTTCTTTAGGGGTACACTGTGTGTACTCAATATTTACATCAGTTGAGAATCCTTCCCTTACACAGATGTAATATATTCCATTCTCACCATCATTCACAATGATTGAACCCTAAAATCAATAAAAAATTATGGGTACAGCCTTCTATCATTGATTCATAGCCTTCATTTGCTAGAAATATGATATATGATATCCCATGGGGTATCCATCACAACTTAAATAACTGTATTTGGGTTAAAATGCATGATTTCATCACCTATATCCCATAACATGTCTCGTTGCATCCATAAAACACCAATGACTATGCCATTGAAACATCCATCATAAATACAATGGTTTGACCAAGCTCAAATATGACATAGAATTATCTAATAAAAAACACCATACAATTAACTTAAATTTTATAAACCAAGGGTATAAAAGAAAAGAAAAAAAGTTAAATAATTGGGTTCAATAACATTAAAATAACATGTCTCATGTAAAGATTGTAAAATTTAAACAAAATATCTAGAAAGTAAATCTATTCATGATAAAAAACAAAAGAGAAATAATACTAAAAATAACATGCCCTACCTTAAAAAAAACGACAACTGATGAAAATCATTTCCTTAAGTGATTAAGGTTAATATCCTATTGTGTTTCATCATTTTTCTCATAGTTCTCCTTGATAACTGTCATTGATCAACCTCATTAGGCCATCAACACTAATGAGATATCACTTTCTCCTCTATAATAGGCAATCGTTATGTGACTAACCATAATATTTTACATAAAGAAATATGTATATATCGAAATTATTGTTTTTTGTGAATTTATGTAAAATAAATAAATAGATAAATTATTTTACTTAATAAAACCACCAATGGATGTCCTCAATTGAACACCCAATGTAAACCATATTTAATTAGTTCCTAGGGAAAACACTATATTCTTGGAACAATGGTGGTATTGAATTTTTCATTTGAGTCATGACTAGTGAGAAAAAAATTGTTTTGGAAATATGTGTACATGTTCATAAATATATATTAATATTTAAAATATATTAATTTCATGGTCCTATGAGACCAAAAAGGAATCACTAAATCTGATGAAAAATCTAGATATATATATATAAATATTAAAATGAACATTCTATTAAAACAAGATTCCTTAAAATACCTTTCCTAATATCATAGGGAATGGAAAAAAATAAAGGGTGAGCTCAGATACTTGATAATGGAAACATACTGTGGAATCTATCATGACTAAATAATGAATAATTAATGCGACATATTGTATAATCAAAGCACGTTCCATTCAATCAATTACATGAGGTCAATGAAAATCTGTGATTAATATCAATATATAAAACTCATATATAATGAAAAATAAATTATTAATAATGGAAATATATAATTATATACATTAATGATAATATCCTATTATCTAAGAAATCAGGAATCTTATTTTTATGGACTCTCAAGTAATAATGTATCATTTAACCAAGGCTTCTCAAAAAAGACATAATCTTTGTATAGGTAGGTATACACCAAATACAAAACTATTATCACATGATCTTAAAACCACATACTATAAATCATGAAAACCTATTTTTTGTCTCATATGACATATCAATGAATCGAGGGGATACATTTTACCAGCTCCACCCACCAATTTCATGTATAATGAATTCCAGATTTTTATAATAATATTTTCAACTAATTCTCAAAATTAATTACAAGTCAAAAAATATTCTTTTTGAAATAATAATACATAACATAATTACCTCATAATCATTGACCATATTGATAAATAATAAATATGATATCATAGGATCATATCCCAGTAACAAAAATGAGTGATGTCATAGTTGAAAATAACTTGAAATGACCACTCAAACATTTCATGAGGATAAATACCCTTTTCACCTTAATATCACATATAAAAATATAATTAATTCCAAAATAATAATTAAAACTTTTTCTTTTAAAATATATTCTAAAATAGGTATATAAATCATTGATACATTTGTAAATAATGATGATAGAAAACTTCACTTATTCATTATACATTTAAATAATGATTCCATCAACATTTTTGGTAAAAATGAAAATTTACATCATTTTGAAAAATACAAGAAGAGTGATTTAAAAGAATGTCATAAAATGTAAATTCATTATTATAAATGTCAATAAAAACCATGTAAGAATATTAAAAACAATCTGGATATCATTTTTAAAATACATAGATATAAAAGAAGAAGGATTTTCGAAAGGAGAGTGTTACAAAGTTGGTTTTTATTAATTATAGTCCTTCACACTCTGGAGAACATAGTGAAAGTAAAATGAATGAAAAACATGTAATATATAAAAATAACTAGGTGATAATAAATTACATGTGTTTCTTGAGAGGTCAATCATAAAATTTTATTATCCAAAACATATTGATAAACATTCCCTGTAAACATTGGGATTGTAACATAAATCTATTAACTCAAGTTATACTTTAATAGAAAAGTTATTTTAACCTTATAAATAATAAATTTATAATTATTATACACACATAACATACCCATATAAATATTTATAACATCATATATAACCTATTTATACCATCTTATCACCTACTAGTTGATAATCATTATCATTATCATTATTTCAGGTGTAAACTACTTCGTTTTTCATGATAATTTAGGTTTGGTTGTTACCATCCTTGTATAATGAATATGGTTCCATCATATCCATAATTATATTCGTGATATCAATTATATATATATATATCAATTAAATATATAATTATTACCAACCATTTAAATCATGAAGGAAAAACATATCTCATCACTTCCTGGAGGTGGTAGTCTACATATATGCACGAGAGACATCATTATATTCCAAAGGGTTAGAAAGTAAGAATATAGATTTGAAAATATAATGTTACAAGTAAAATTATTTATTTAATATGACCTATATTCAATAGATAAATATTTATATCCATCCGTGTAATGTGATAATGAAAAATTAATTACAACACTATTTTGGAGACGCTAAGACGTAAGTAAGAATGAATGATGATTTAAATTTTTATAAGATGGAAAAGATACTAAAAATGATTTTAAAAAAATAATTATAACATCTAAATATATTTATTCCACATGATTTATTATTTTAGAATGGTTACAATAGCTATATAGGTTGATGAAGAAGAAAGAAATATGAAAGAGTTGGTACAGATGATTAAATCTTCTTTTGTAAAAATCCTTTATATCCCTTCATTAGGACCCTCAGAATGACCTTTTAAGAATACTATTACATCTAAGATATGTATAGGAAATTTTAGAAGTGAATTTATCTGGGTTTTTGTAAGTGATATTAGAAAATGTGTGGTAAAGAAGTGAAATAATGGGTATCTATTTATGAATGAGGAAAGAATTATTATAATATAATATATGTCTAAATCTTAAAAAATGGATCAAAAATGTGTTTTATTCAATTATAAATAGGATATGGTACTTATACAATCACCTAGTAAAATTTAGATATGTTATTATTCCATTTTAAACCATATCATTTGGATTATCCCCTTTGTTATCTAATTTAAACTATAATCACGGTTACAACTTTTTCAATATTAAGGGGTTATAATTTTAATTATAAGGTGAAAATTTTCAGATAAATGAAAAAATTATGATATTTTATATTTTATCATATCAACCTTATCTAAATTCACGATTTTTAGTTTTTTTAATAATTTAATGAAATATTTTTCTTCAGAAAATTTTATTATTGACATTTTTTAAAATATAAATTTAATTTGAAATTAATGTCATTAAGAGAGTGATGGAATTATAAGACAAGTCTTAAAATAAACACTAATATTTAATATTTATTAATAAAATTCATGTAGTGTAATAATTAATCTAGTTTGTTTTACTTTTAATATTTTTGAAATTATTTATTTTATTTACCAATTATATAAACAAATATTTTTTTGGTGTTGCGTACACATTTAACATTATTATAAAATTAATAAAAATTATAAGTAAATTAACATCAATAAAGTAATTAATTTATATTAAAAATAAAATTTTATATTTATTAAAAACATAATATATTCCCCATGGGAACATATAAAATAAATAAAAATAGTGTTACATTTTATAATTTTCTTTACTTAAAATAATATAAGGGTCATTATCAAGGTAAAATGGAAACAAAATTCGATATACTGTAATTTTTCATTTCTTAAATCTTAATAATATCTTAAAATGATATAAATAAAATTTTTTGGTTGATTTTGAGACCTTATCTCATGGTTTTGACCTTATTTTACCAATTTTACTTTCATTTAGGTAATAAATATTTACCATGGTTACTATTCATAATGAGAAAAATAAAAGGGTCTTATTTTCAAAATTTTAACCTCATGATTCCATATATGTTATCCATTTTTTTATATCCAATCATTAGAATTTTGGGAAATCATCTTTAATATAAATGCATAAAATAGAATGAAAAACAATTTTCAAAAAATTTGTTTTGAGTATTAAAATTATCTTATATCAAAATCATATATATTTATAATTAATATGAAATTGATATTATTATTATAAACAAAATTATTCATTTTTTAATTTAATGTTAAATTATTTATATTAAAGAATGTTTAAATCGTAGTGTTTAATGAAAACAAATGACAATATTATGAAAAATATGTATTTTTTACTATTAATTAAAAATCAAGCATTTAAAAAAAATCAAAAAATTTCACCCTATGTTAATTTTGATATGAATGTTTTATAAATTACTTTAGTTTTAAAAAATAATTTTTTTTAAAATAAAAATTAATTATAATTTACTTGAAAAAATTGCAATAAAATTATTTTTGATAAATAAGTATTTTTGAAACATAAAACTACTTTACAAAAAATTTAGTATATAATTACTAAGAATGAAATAATTTATTTGATGTATATATGTCCATAACATGATTTTTTTATAATTGGGTTCCTCATATTCATACCCTCTAATTCAATATAATGGTTATAAAATTTAAATAATAATAATTTCATAATATATCACAATTCACTTAATCCTCAGTGGCACATGATTCAAATTTTATTAAACACATAAAGTTATATTTATATAAATATATCTTAAAATATGGGTATGTTACATTCTTCCCATTTAAAAAAATAACACCCCTAGATTTTTAACTTAGACATCAAAGGTTAAAACTTTGTTAAAAAGTGTATCATACATGGGGATAATGAAACATCTTTTAAAAGGAAAAGTTGTAAACATAATGGTTTGCTGAAATATCACATATTTGGGTTCCCAGATATATAGAAAATTATTCGTAAGGTTAAATATATATATTGAGGAAAATTTTAAAATCCATGGAATAAATGATATTGATAGAGAACATAGTCATGATAATATTAATGACAAAAAACAATAAATAAGTTATGGGTCAAAAGACCATCAATTATTCAAAAAAAAAGAATGTAAAATGATACATTTTTTATTTCAAGATTCATTCCCTAAAGTTGAGGGAATAATTTTCTATCATGAAAAAGAATGTAAGAAATATATTAACTTGATTTCATTCATTTTCATATGCGCAAATTTACACTTTGGTTGTGATTTGTTGCATTTCCAAATCATCTATTATTCCATGAAATGAATATTCAAGGTGAATTTTTAATTCCTAGAGAAAAAAAATTTATATGTAGTGGATCATAATATATATAAAACAATGATGACTAATTCCATATTTCTCTAAATATTTAAAAAACCAAAATAGTTAGCACAAGTTATCCAATATAGATAAATATAATACATTAATATTGTAAACCCAAACAACAACCCCCATTGTTCATCTTAATCCATTCCATAAATAATTTAATTTAATAATACTTAAAAATATGTTTGAAAAAATTAAAAGAAAAAAATACAAATTTTTTTTATCGCATATACTTTTTTATGATTAATATTATCATTTATACATAGACAACAAGATGTAGCTCATAATGTAACATTCCAAACATGTAAATACATTAAAACACTATAATAACTTGAATCACTATAAAACCTTCATGAGAACATAATTACATAAAAAATTAACTATATAATTATTCTATTAATATATGTATAAAAAATAAAATATCTTCCACAAATATAAAAAATTGAGTAAACACTCTTATAAATTACATTTTCATCAAATCACTAGTCATATTCATGTTCACCAATACTATCCCAATTACATTATCAATTCCAACCATTTATTTCCCTAGTGAAATATTGTTAACTAATTATTATTATTATATTTAGGGTTATCTTCCACTTAAACATGTTTTCTCAAAAAATATTACATCACCAATAATTGGGTTTTCTTAGTTATCAATACTATTCAACATACGATTTCAAATCCTTAGTGAATAAGTACTTATAAATAGTTTATTGAGGTTTCATTATTCTTATAACCATATTATAATTGATATAAAACTTCTATAACATAATTATTGAATCCCAATATATAAATACTTAAATCATTTCATATCACAAATTGTCATAGAATAGGTCCTTCCTTGGTCTAGGTGTTAACTCTAGGATTAGTAAATTGAATCAGATATTTTATAGGTTTCTAACATATAATTAATTGAACTATAAATGGTACCTTAGGTTGAACAAAATATAACTCCATAAAACTCTTTATTTTTCTTTAGTAATTAATTGATCTATTTAATTCATTTCAATAATTAGATCAATAGATCTTTTTTCCTCTGTGGTCATTACGACATGATCATCTATAAAAGTACTTATTTCAATTATTTTACGGGTAATGAAACTCTATAATTATTATTTTTTAATCATATATCATGACATCTAATTGGGAATAATAAAAATCGTTCTCCTTCTAGATCCCATATAATTAATTTTCTTAGCCATAAAATCATTAAATTTCAAATCACATTCAACAATAACATTATTCCTCTTGGTACCAACCAATCACTAAAATGAAATTATATTCACATTGTGACCACTAATTGTGTATTCATATATTCATGAAAAATAAGTTAAAATCAAGATACATTCATTTCAATGTAACACACATTAGGTTTGACCTAGTCCATCCATGATCAACATTTATTAAAAAATATCACAATAGATTATAAAAAATGTGAATTAATCTTAGAATATCCCTCTAGAGTGTGACACCAGGTGCGTAGTAAGGAAACACTCATTGTCCACTAGATTTTATTTTGAGATATACTTGACCAAATGTTTTCGGCGTTATTACACCTAGATGCATATATTCCAAAACCACAACAATATGTAGTATATTGATAGGGATGCCTTTCTAGGGAAAACATTTAATCTCAAAATATTCATATTTCAACCTATACATATACTTATCCTTAATGTCTGGCATAGGGAAATTCTCATTAATTTATGTTTTAATCAACCTAGTTCAAATATTTGCAACTGAATTTTCTATGTAAAAAATTATAGAGAACCCAAAATCCAGTATTCGAGGGTTGATGGTTAAATTATTACATTGGCACTAGATACTAGTGATCACATCCCAAAATACTAAAAATGTTTATTATAGATTGTAAAATAAAAACTTAAATGATTCCCATATTACATTTCAAATATAAAAACATTGGATAAGAAAAATTCTTCCATCCATGAAGTAAATCATAATATGCTTCTTCATATCATGAGGAAAGTAAATAAAATAGAGGTTAAACTCATATTCTCACTCAGGTTTATGTACATTAGTAACTATCTAGAGCAAATATAGAATAATTAAAAAAGTATAATGGATAATAAAACTATATTCCATTGAAACAATTACTTGAGTTCAATGAGAATCCATTGAAATATAATCATAAAAAATACATGAATAATGAAAACTGAATTCTTATTAATATAAATTTATAATTATATACATTTAAAATCAAGGCCTCTCAATCATTAAATAATTAATCATACAATTAATGCCACTATTCCAATAAATTATCATTCTATCAACGTATCTCAGCCAAGACATTATCATTTTATGGGAAGGTATACATCAAATAATATGATTTTATAACATGATATTATATACATACAATATAAATCATGCTAAAAAATTGAATGAATAAACCTATCAATTCATCAATGGTCCATATATTACTGAGTCCCACCCATAACACACACATGAAATCCATTCCTCATATTTAGAACGATCAAAATAATTTGTTCTCAAAGTTCCTTATATGAAATCAATTATCCCAATTAAACCAACAACACATAACATCAATATTTCATCATCATATAAAATATAAATAATTAATAGTCATGGAATCATTGGATCATATCCATAGTAACATCCATGAGTGTTTTCATAGTGGAAAAAACCATTAAAAATAACTGATAGATTCATTGGGGAAAAAACCCTTTCAAATTTGAAATCACATATGAAAATATAAAAGTTTCTAAAATACTAAATAAATATCAGAAAAAAACCATGTAATGATTCAAAGTAATATTCAATTATTGAGCGGTCATGATGGTGGGAAATTTGTTTCTTCTCATGTATGTTCAAACTATGATTTTTCAATATTTTTGGTAAAATGTCAAAAGTACCTCATTCATAAATCCAGATAAGTTTTTTAATTTTTTTTTAAAATATTAATAAGGTATAAAATTAATTTAAATAATAATTGCATAAGAATATAAAAATTAATGAAAATACTTTTAGAATACAAGGATATGGAATGAAATGATTTTCGAACAAAGAGAAAAACAAAATTGTTTTTTAAAACAAATATATTATTTCAGTATCATGAGTACATAAAGAGAAAAATAGGAAAGGTAAACATGTAACCTCCAATAATATCCATGTGATAATAAAACTCATTTCTTTATTGAGGGATGGATCATAAATTTCATTACCTAAAACAAAATCTTCGAAAAGTTATAGTAAATAATGAGATTGTATCATAAATCCCTAACACAAGCTCAACATGCCTCGTAAGTACTTATAACCTGATGTATAATTAATTTATCTTTATTATACTTATATAAATGAATAGTATACATATATCTAATATCATATATCATAAATTTATGACATCTTAACCCATGTTTGTTAATAATATATTATTTTTAACATTACTTTGGTTGTTAAATACTTCATTTTCATGATAATTTTGGTTTGGTAGTTCTAGCCCTTGTATTTTGATTAAGGTTCCATAATATCCAAAATTTTATACATAATTAAAAAAAATATATATTAATTTAATATATCATTATTACCATTTATATAAATTGTAAATGAAAAGTGAATCACATCTCTTTGTGGAGGTGGTAGTCCACACATACGTATGAGTGACATTATCATATTCCAATAGATTGAAAAGTAAGAAGGTTGATATGATATTATAATTTCATAATTATAATTATGCCCAAAATATCATATATATTCATCAGTAGTATATTTATAACCATCCACATAATGTTTTGATGAAAAATAAATTACCCCGCTCTATGGACATGGTAAGACATATGCAAGTAAGAGCGATGTTTTCTCATATCCTAGGAAGAAAACGATATAGAAAATATTTTTCTAAAATTCAATATAAAACCAAAAAATTTGTATGATACTGATGATATTATTTTAGGATGTCTATAAGTTATTTATATGATATATAATAACAAAGAAGTTTTAAGTATTCTATAATGATGATTACAACTTCTTCGGTGGACTTCCATTAGATCCCTTCTTACGGACCATTAGAATGGTATTTGATGAAGAAAATAAAATATAATTCAAATATAGGTAAATTTAAAAGTTAATGGGATACATTTTTGTAGTTACATAAAGTTAAATTTTCTGTAAATAAGAGATGGAATGAGTGTCAATTTATAAGAGAGGGGAGGGGCACTTTTGGAAATTCTTGAAATATTATAATATAATATGTGTCTAACCCATGTCAAATGGTTCTAAAATGAAATAGATTTGTATATAAGTAGTATATGGTGGTAATAAAATCTTATATTCAAAATTTTAAAGTTTTATGTATCATTTTAAATATTTCCATTCAGATTAACCCCTAGTTATCCAATTTTATGCATAACCATTGTAATGAATTTTTTTAATATTAATGTTTTAAAATTCTACATAAAAGGTGAAAATATACACATAAATGAACAAGAGATAAAAATTTAGACCATATATTATCCTCATTGTTTTAATTAATTATATTTATTATTTTAAGATAATTTAATAAATTATTTATTTTTATAAAATATATATACATTCCATTTTCAAACTATTAATTTAATTTAAAATAATTACATATGATAGTGATGGAATTAGAATATAATAACATAAAACACCAATAATATATTATATTTATATTCTAAACTATTTTAATTCAATAATTTACCCAAATTTTATGACTATTAATATTTGTATAATTTTAAATTTTAAATCTCTATTATTTGATCAAATATTGTGTTGGTGTTGCATAGAAATTTAATGTCATTATACCATTACTAAAAAATTAAAAATAAATTATCATAATAAAACATAATTAAGTATGCTCACTATAAATTTATAGATTCATTCATTACATATTTTTAACCCTATGAGAACATAAGAAATAAATTTAATGTAGGAGAGTGACATTTTGTAATTACCTTTATTTGAAATAAAATAAATGTTCTCATGAAGCTCAAATAGAACACAAATTAAATATATAAGAATTCATAACGGTTATGGTCTATTTAATAGTATAAAATGAAATCATGATAAGTGTGGGGTTGATTATGAGATCCCCTATCATGGTTTCAACACAATTTTACCCATTTTAACCTTTTAGAGGTGAAAAATAATTACTATGGCTACAATTCATAATAAAAAAATTAAATGAAACTATTTACTAAATTAGAATATAATGATTCCAAATATTATTTCCATTTTTCATAATCAATTCAATATATTTTTAAAAATTCAATTTTAATATAAATGTGTAAAACACAATGAAAATAGTTTTAGGAAATTGTGTTTTAATAATAAAAATTTTCTTATATCGAATTCAAGTATAATAGTAATTAAAATGTGATTAATTATATTATACTAATTTTAATTTATCATATAAAAAATATCAAACTCAAAATACAATGATACTTTTAAATTTCATGATTTTAGGAAAATAAATGATCGTATTTGAAAAATATGTATTTTTTACTAGTCAGTAAAAAATCAATAATTTTCTAAAAATCTAAAAATTTCACTCAAGGGTAAATTTTATTTTATGATTTAAAAAATTATATTCATTTTATATATTAAAATTTCTAAAATTGATTGAAAATAAATAAAATTTTCCCACACAAAATAAAAAAGAAACCATTTTTGAAGAAACTATATTTTGGTATAATAAAATGTCTTCACTAATAATTGAATTTATATTCCCTAATAAAAAATAAATACATTTATATTAACTAGGATGATTATAAAAATAATTATAATATTAATACTCAAATTCTTACCCTCCAACTCAACGATAAGGTTATCACATTTAAATGGTAATAATTTTCTAATATTACTCAATTCAATTAAAACATAGTGTTGTGTGTTAAGAAAGATAGATAACATTTCATGTTATTTATAGAGAAATATATCTTAAAATATAGAGATGTTACACCCATGGTAATAATTCTCAACATTCACAATGAACTATTTTCATATTGACAAACAGTTATATTAACATATGGTTTGTTATCTATTATATCCTAGTAGTAACTTTAAGTCTTATTACCTATATATAATCCACAATTCTAATACATAAACATTCACTAATTCACATGTAGAGTATACAAAATCCCTTCATAATGTATATCATATTCCTAACACATCTATTTTGTTTTACTATTTTTATATTAGGTGAAATCCTCATTACAAAATTCAATCCAATGAAGATTACATTAATGCGTGGACTATTCTATTTTGTTTTTACCCATTTATTACATCTACCAATTATGGTTTATATTAATTCATGACTATAAGGAAAAAAGATTTAAATAAAATATAATCGAGTGTATTTATACTATAATTCACTTTATTTCATTACTGAATTTCTTTTAGGATCAGAGTTTTAGAGAATTAGGTCAAACATATACATGAAAAAACAATATTTTACAAAGTGGAAACCTCTGATCAATATCCATTATTTCAAAAACATAAAACTTTTAAAATAAGATGTTATTTCATTTCATGAAAATTCATCATTATATTCAACATGACTTCTTCTGTTCCCTTACCCTTCCTTAAAAACGGTGATTTTTTTTAAAACATGGGATGAGCACAAAAATCTATATTCGATGCATAAAAGGAGGAAAAAAACTAATAGATCTATGAATACTCTTGAAAATTCTCTGTTATAAAAGAAAAATTTGGGTAAAAAATAAATATTTTCTTACCCAAGAAATCACCTTCTCTACTAAAGTGTTTTTCATACAACATTCATAATAAATCATGAAGAAAAAAAGAAAACACATAATGTAAACACTTAAAAACATTTCTAGAATGGTATATATTTCATCCTTAATAAGTAGTAGAAACATTATTTTGAAAATAACCTCATTTTAATCATATGATTTCTATAAAAACTGATATAATGTGTAAAAATAAAATATAGGTAACTTGAGGTATCTATTTCATGTAACTCTTAAAAATACATTAACCTTCATGATTTATCATAAAAAAACATCACAGTTATAATTAAAATTACCATAATCATTACATATAAAATCACCATCATGGTTATATTTGGAATAACGATCATTGAATATTCCCATAAGATCTTCTGTGAAACCTAAAAGGTCAACGTAGTCCCTATAACCAAATCATTTGAGATATATAACGGGATCACTGAACCATAATTTTTAAAAAAACATCATGTTATCATAAATAATTCCAAATAAATATAACATAATCATAACACATAAAATCTTGTTGTTATTAATATATCCCTTTTGTAATGTCTCGTATTTTTCCATGTATTGTTTTAATATTATATGGGTATTATTTCAAGACCAGGCTCTGAGATGGCGTGCAGTTCCAAGGCCTAGTAAGCCCGGAACAAATGTTTGAATTTAATTTAATAATTAAATTACGCGTGCGTGCGGTTTTCCTTAAAAAGTAGAATAACTCCCGAACGGGTGCTCAGATTAGAAATCCGAGGGCACCGCTGCGTTCAGAACAACGATTTTACCTTCGGCGAGGCCTAACTTCAGCCGGCGCAGGTCGGTGGTGAAATCTGGTTTTTGGGGCATAATCGTAATAAAATATTTAATTAAAATATTTTATTAAATCCTGTTACGTCAAATATCTATTATCTTTAAATATAGATTTCGCAGGGGAATTAGGGTTACAATCCTCATAACCCTGAAATTCACTGGAGGCTCTAGAGGCTCTGGAGGAAACCCCCAACACGGCGGCGGTGACGTTCTTGACGGATTTCAACGGCAACGACGACGCGACGAGTAGATCTTCGCTGAAAAATGCAGCGAATCCAGGTAGGATGTTGTTGTGATTTTAATTCTTCCCCGTTTTTGATTCCTACGACGAATGCGGACTAATCCATGAACAAATTAGCCCGCGGATCGATCGTTCTTGCGTGATGAGTTTTTACGGGGATTTGTGGGGAATTGATTCTTGAATTTGTTTGGTTTCGTTCAACCTTCTAATGGTGACGAACCAAGATCGACACGAACATCGATCGAGGTTCGTCCCTCTCGATTTTTTGTGGGTTCTTCCCCAAATTTCTCGCATTCTTCGTGAGCGTTCTTCGCGTTCTTAGCGGGGTGATGAACAACGGATCATTGCGCATCCGTTCTGTGATGCAATGATCCCAAACTGAAGGATCAACACCACAGCGGTCTTGCGGAGGTGCGACAATAGTTTCGGAAGACGGATTGAAGCGGATTAGAAGAAATCGTTCTTCGGACGATTTCCGCTCGGATGGCCGGAATTGGATTTTGGAGCCGATTGAAGACCCGAAACCCACGGATTCAGGTTCACGGAGACGAGGCGACCCAGTATCTGGAGTTTCGGGATGAACAGACGAGAAAACGAAGATCCGGAGGATCAGCCGAGGTGCACGGAGGAAGAATAATGATTCTGGAAATTTCCCGACTACACACTGTGTAGTCTGGATACACGGCGTGTGTTCATCGGTAGGGGTACTCGGCGTGTACTCCGGGAGTACACGGACATGGGCAGGGTACACGGCCACGTACACACCGTGTATACCCCTCCCCAGCCTAACCCGGCTAGATACACGGGATACCCCGTGTACTGGTGCACGGGCAGGCGACACAGACACGGGCGGAGACCGTGTACGGGCACATGGCCAGCGTAACCGGAGCGAGCCCAGGTTCTCAAACACGATGTGTGTTTTTCATATACACATCATGTAGTTGCTTTCTATCCGAAAAGTTGAGGGACACGGGCCATTTACATAGGCAGTACCCGGTGTCAAAGAGAACGGCGTGTACTGTTCTACACGCTGTGTAGTTTGGTTTTGCACAGCTTGAACGAACGACACGGGCCGTTCACACGGGCAGTACCCAGGGTCAAGGAACACGGCGTGTAATCACACTACACGCCATGTAATAAATTTCTTCAAGTCTTGAGCTACTTGCCTTCCGTGACTTGGACTAGTTCTTAGGGTTCGTACCCTTGGTAATTCCCAGATGGTTCTGGTATCAATTCCATTATACAAAAGTATGATCCCTTCAATAGAACTTCCTAAATAGAGTTGTTGGAATCCCCTCTATGAGAATTAGAGCCATATCCTGTATTCATCCCTAGAACCCTAGGTAGAGTTCTTGGTATCGACGTGACCAACTTTACCCGGGCATCAATCCTCTACTTAGCGGATTAGCTCGGACTGAGTTGTCAGAATCACCCCATGACATGGCTGTGATCCTCTTCTGAGAATTTTGTTCTCAATGTACTTGTGGAGTGTGTTCTCCCAAAACGAGTAATTCGTATCTCTCTCTTCAGACCAAGGAGTGTCTTCTCCCGATAGTATGCTTAGTGGAATCTTCGAGCTGGATCCTAGAGGCGGTATCACGATGATCATTTGCATATGAGTATATCTGGATATTCTTGTTATATTTTCCGTAGACATATACTGTGTAGAGCTGATTGTACCTTTCTTTGTGGTTTTTGGGGTGTCCAACTAGGTATTGTTATACTCACCCCTACACGGCCTTTTCCCACACGTGTCGTGTCTTGTGCAGGCGAGCTAGCCTTTGACAGGATTCTAGGTGGACCAGGACCGGACGGTGTTCAGTGTGATCAGACAGGCTGAGGTGTGTTCGTTCGGCAATGGGTTGCAGTCTCAGTACCTTCTTCTACAGGTTGGACTTTGTTGCAGACTTCCTTTTTGGTGGGCTTGTACTTTTGGCCCAGGGTTTTACTTTACTGTACTTTACTTTCCTGTCATACTCTGTGGTTGGGTTTTAGTGTATGCATTCATCTTTTCTTTTTTTTAGTTTTTACATTTCTGCTTTGTAGGCTTGGAGATGTGTGTGCGTGTGTACAAGTTTATAGGCAATGCCTCCCATCTTAGTAGCATGCCTACTCGGTGCTAGTCACTAGACCCTAGCCTATTGGAGGCGGGCTTGGGGTGTTTCGGCTCGGGCCCCACTGGGACGGGTCGTGACAGAGTGGTATCAAAGGTGTTCGGTTCTACCTTAGGACCGAGAGTCTGTGAGTTGGTTTGGGACAATAGTGTTAAGTGTTTCGAGTTTGGCTCTCAGGCCAGGGACTCCAGTGTTGGTGCGGCGGCCGACGTATCTGTACACCAGGACTCTGATAATCTGCTTTTCGACTCAGAACGTGAAAACACTAGTTTCATGGGGGAAAATAATGGTACATGCATCATATAGGAATGGGTTGTGTTTTCCATGTCCTTCTTGAGTCAGCTCTTCAGATATACTCACTGACTGTGATACATCTTGTTTCTTGAATAGGATGCCTCCGCGATGCGCACCCGTTATGATCCAGCAGCTCAAACACAAGGATGACCCCCTCAGTGATGAAGCTTCGATACAGGGACCAGATCCCCTAGTTCTACCACCAGGTGGTGTTCTGGTTATCCCGCCCCCTGTGGATCAGTGTTTAGCACCTACTGTACCAGTGGAAGAGGAGCACATGCTGAGTGCACTCCACAAGTTTCAGAGACAGAGACCCCTCAGGTTTCGAGGTGAGCCTGACCCGCAGGAAGCAGAGGATTGGATTGAGGCAGTGACCAGAGTCTTACATTTGGTCAGGACACCAGCAGACCATATGGTGACCCTGGCAGCGAGACTTCTGCTGGGATCGGTAGGGAGATGGTGGAGTTTGGTCATCCAGACTCACGATGAGGTGACTCTTGCATGGTCGGAGTTTGAGAGTCTCTTCAGAGAGGAATTTTCACCGGTTACCCTGAGAGTGGTATGTATACAGGAGCTTCTTCAGCTTCAGTAGGGAACCATGATGGTGGCTGAATATTCATTGAGGTTTACCGACCTCTCACGGTACTTGATGGATATTGTTAGAGATCAGTACTTCCGATCTCGGACATTTGAGCGGGGCTTGCATAGATATATCTGAGATAACATCATCCCTATGAGAATTTCTACTTATGTTGGGGTGCTCGAGCGGGATTTGGTGGTCGAGAGATTCCTGGCGGAGCAGGGACAACCGACAGTTGTCAGTAGTGGGCGAGCTAGAACAGAGACCTCAGCGGTAGGGAGCCGACGTCAGGGACCCAGGCGTGGGAGACGTTTCCAGAGGAGATCCCAGGACAGGGGATCAGCCGTGCATGGTTCACAGGGTGCTTCCAGCCATCCTCGAGAGAGGCGATGTTACTCATGTGACGGTAGGGGACATCTCGCTCGAGATTGTCTGACCCGCCGTACTACTGACCCGGGAGCAGTGGATGGACCATCGAGGAAGAGGCAATGTGTGGAGCAGGTAGATCCACGAGGCCGCGGACGTGGCAGAGGAGTTGGGAGAGCAGCTGGAGGTGGTCGGTGTTTCGACCCTTTACTACCACCACCCCCAGGAGGTCGACCCCAGGCTCAGGGAGTTGGTGGACAGAGGTAGGGACAGCTGCAGGTGGCAGAGGCTTATGACCCAGGTACTCCAGAAATGATTAGAGGTACTATCTGTGTCTTTTATACTTTGTCTACCGTATTGATAGACACATGTTCTATTCATTCCTTTCTTTGCTTCTTATCTTTTTCGAGACCTTGAGATTGTAGTTGAGCCGTTGACTCGACCCTTACACTTAGAAACACTGACTGGAGAAGATTCAGAGATCACACACCTTAGCAGGCAGTGTGACCTGACCCTTGGAGGTGATAGTTTAGGTTGTAACTTCTTGGTGGTAGCATCGGGGCCTTACGATGTCATTCTTGGCATGAATTGGTTATCCAAAGTTCATTCACAGATTGATTGTTTTAGGCGAAGGGTGCGGTGTGTCCACAGTGATGGGATGAGGTTCTCTTTTGTTGGTGAAAGAGAGACCCAGACATCGCAGGATGGACTCATCCATAGGAGGGGAGAGCCGATTTCACATCAGTTGGCTAGCCTAGCCCTTGGAGCAGTAGATGTTACGAGTTTCCAGTTTCCAACAGTGGTGGCTGAGTACGAGGACGTATTTCCGGAGGATGTCCCCGGGCTACCTCCCCGCCAGGAGATAGATTTATGCATTGATTTGCAACCCGGGACGACCTTGATATCAGCATCAGCATATCAGATGGCTCCTGCAGAGCTTCGTGAGCTGAGGGTGCAGCTGGATGACCTACAGAAGAAGGGCTTTGTGAGACCCAGTATTTCACCCTGGGCGGCCCCAGTGCTGTTTGCCAAGAAGGCGGACGGAAGCTTGAGGCTGTGTGTGGATTACCAGCGCTTGAATCAGGTGACCATGAAGAATCGGTATCCACTACCGAGGATCGATGACCTCTTTGACCAGTTGAGAGGGGCACGATGGTTCTTGAAGGTTGATCTACGATCAGGCTATCACCAGTTGTGAGTACGGGAAGAGGATATACCGAAGACGGCTTTCATATTTTGCTATGATCACTATGAGTACTTGGTGATGCATTTCGGCGTGACGAACGCCCCGACAGTGTTCATGGTACTCATGAACCAGATCTTTCATCCTTGTCTAGACTGGTTTGTGGTGGTCTACATCGATGATATCCTTGTGTACTCTACGTCTGAGGGGGAGCACGCGAGACACCTAAGGATGGTTCTGGACACACTCCGAGAGCACCAATTGTATGTAAAACTCTCAAAGTGTCAGTTCTGGTTACTATAGGTCCACTTTCTGGGACACGTTATCTTAGCAGATGGTGTAGTAGTGGACCCAGCAAAGGTGGAGGCAGTGCTAGCTTGGGAGCCACCCCGGAGCGTGACGGAGGTGTGGAGTTTCCTTGGGTTGGAGGGATACTATCAGAGATTCATCCATGATTTATCTAAGATTGCAGAACCCATGACAGCTTTGACCTGAAAGGGACAACCTTTCATATGGACCGAGAAATTCCAGCAGGCTTTCCAGTAGTTGAGACAGAGTCTGACGAGTACCCTGATCTTCAGATTATCGGAGGAGGGTGTCGAGTACATAGTGTTCTGAGATGCATTAGGAACCGGGCATGGTTCTGTCCTGATGCAGAGGCAAGCGGTGATTGCCTATGGATCATGACAGTTGAGGCCACATGATCAGAACTACGCAACCCATGATCTTGAGTTGGCAGCGGTAGTCTTCGCATTGAAGATGTGGCGGCACTACCTGATGGGAGAGCAGTTTACCATCTAATCTGATCATAAGAGTCTCATATATATCTTTTCTCAGAAGGATCTGAATTTGAGACAGAGGCGATGGCTTGAGTTCCTCGAGGATTATGACTTTGAGATCGTTTATACTCCTGGGAAGGGGAATGTGGTGGCAGATGCTCTCAGTAGGAAATACAGTTCGCAGTTGCTGGATGAGGCGACAAGGCAGTTTGCCTCCTTGCAGTTGTCCTTCATGGATGGAGATGAGGGAGCTTACCTTTAGTCGATGGTTGTTACCCCTCCACTCTTACAACAAATCAGGGAAGCACATCGTGAGGATGCTAGCTATGAGACTCTATGTGCTCAGATATCCACAGGTGATGCTGCTGATGGATATTCAGAAGGAGGGGAGCGCATTGTCCTTTTCAGAGGGTGCACGGTATTACCAATGATGTTGCGGGTGGAGGTTCTGAGGGAGTTCCATACATCCCCTTTGGCAGTGCATCCAGGCATGGGAAGGATGTACCAGGACCTCCGACGTCAGTTCTAGTGGTCAGGGATGAAGAATAATGTGACAGAGTTTTTTTCTCGATGCCTTAATTGTCTGCAAGTAAAGGCTGAGCACTAGGTGCCAGTAGGTTTGACTCAGCCCCTTGAGGTGCCAGAGTGGAAGTGGGATGGGATATCCATGGACTTCGTGACATGTTTACCACACACGTCCAGGGGACGCGATTCTATCTGGGTGATCGTTGATCGACTCACCAAGTCAGCCCACTTCCTAGCCATATGGGAGTAGAGTTCGGTAGAGAGCTTGGGACGCCTCTACGTGTAGGAGATAGTTCGGCTTCATGGAGTACCATCCACGATCGTCTCAGATCATGATGCTCGTTTCACATCCCGGTTGTGGAAAGGATTACATGAAGCTTTTGGGACTCAGTTACGGTTGAGCACAGCGTTTCATCCCCAGAATGATGGCCAGACAGAGCGGACCATCCTGGTCCTAGAGGATATGATACGAGCTTACATACTTGACTTCAGTCGTAGCTGGGAGGATCACCTACCACTGGTGAAATTTTCTTATAACAACAGTTATCATTCCACTATTGGTATGGCACCATTCGAGGCTCTATACGGGCGACCCTGCAAGTCACCACTTTTCTGGACTGACCTGGGAGAGTTAGCACTCACGGGCCCCGAGATGGTGAGAGCTACTACAGAGAAGGTGCAGGTCATCCAGGAGCGGATGAAGACTGTAAAGAGTCTGCAAAAGTCTTATGCCGACTGGAGGCAGAGCCTTTGGAGTTTGAGGAAGAAGACCATGTGTTCCTTTGGGTCTCACCTCGACAGGGATTGCAGAGATTTGGCTGAGGCGGCAAGCTATCTCCGAGGTTTGTTGGCCCTTTTTAGGTTTTGAGTAGAGTTATAGAGGTGGCATATCGCTTGGATCTACCTCCTTAGATGGATTGGGTACACAACATCTTCCATGTGTCGCAGCTACCGAGGTACGTTCATGATCCCTCACACGTCATCGACTAGGGAGAGCTGGACATCGACGATGGAGCGACCTTTGTTGAGTACCCAGTGGAGATCGAGGATCGACAGGAGAAGATCCTTCGGGGATGAGCTATTCCCTTGGTGCATGTCCAGTGGCAGCACAGGAATCTCCAGGAGAGTATGTGGGAGCGGGAGGCTCAAATTCGTGTGCAGTACCCACACCTTTTGAGTAGTCTTTGCTTTGGCTTTTCGGGGATGTAAAATCCCAAAGGTGGGTGTGATGTAATGTCCTGGATTTTTCCATTTATTATTTCAATATTATATGGGGATTATTTTGAGACTAGGGTCTAAGATGGCGTGCACTTCCGAGGCCCAGTAAGCCCATAAAAAATGTTTTAATTTAATTTAATAATTAAATTATGCGCGCATGCGGTTTTCCTGAAAAAGTGGAATAACTCTCGAACGGTTGCTCGGATCAGAAATCTGAGGGCACCGTTGCGTTCAGAAAAGCGATTTTACCTTAGGCGAGGCCTAACTTTGGCCGGCACAGGTCGGTGGTGAAATCTGGTTTTGGGGCATAACCATAATAAAATATTTAATTAAAATGTTTTATTAAAGACGGTTACGTCAAATATCTATTATCTTTAAATAAATATTTCGCAGGGGAATCAGGGTTACAATCCTCATAACCCTGAAATTCTTTGGAGGCTCTGGAGGCACTGGAGGAAACCCCCAATGTGGCGGCGGCGACGTTCTTGACGGATTTCGACGGCGACGATGACGCGACGAGCGGATCTTCACCGACAAACACAGAAAATCCAGGTAGGATGTTGTTGTGATTTTAATTCTTCCCCGTTTTTGATTCCTACAATGAACGCGGACTAATCCACGAATAGATTATCCCGTGGATCGATCGTTCTTGCGGGATGGGTTTTTGCAGGGATTTGTGGGGAATTGATTCTTGAATTTTTTGGTTTTGTTCAACCTTATAATGGTGACGAACCAAGATTGACACGAACATCGATCGAGGTTCGTCCCTCTCGATTTGTTGTGTGTTCTTCCCCAAATTTCTTGCGTTCTCCGTGAGATTTCTTAACGTTCTTCATGGGGTGATGAAAAATGGATCAGTGCACATCCGTTATGCAACACAACGATCCCAAACTGAAAGATCAACACTACAGCGGTCTTGCGGAGGCACGACAACGGTTTCAGCGGACGGATCGAAGCGGATCGGAAGAAATTGTTCTTCGGACTATTTCCGCTCGGATGGCCGGAATCAGATTTTGGAGAGGATTGAAGACCCGAAACCCAGGGATTCAGCTTCACGGAGATGAGGCAACCCAGTATCTAGAGTTTCGGGATGAACAGATGAGAAAATGAAGATCCGGAGGATCAGCCGAGGTGTGCGGAGGAAGAACAACGATTTTGGAAATTTCCTGACTACACGCCATGTAGTCTGGATGTACGGTGTGTGTTCGTCGGTAGGGATACCCGGCGTGTACTCTGGGAGTACAGAGACACAGGCAGGGTACACGACTGCATCCACGCCATGTGTACCCCTCCCCGACCAGACCCGGCCAGATACACGGGATACCCCGTGTACTGGTGCACGGGCAGGCGACACGGGCACAGGCAGAGACCGTGTACTGGCACATGGTCAGCATACACGGAGTGAGCCTAGGCGCTCGAACAAGGCATGTGTTTTTCATCTACACGTCATGTAATTTCTTTCTACCCAGCAAGCCGAGGGACATGGGCCATTTACATAGGCAGTACCCGGTGTCAAAGAGCATGACATGTACTGTTCTACACGCCGTGTATTTTGGTTTTGCACGGCTTGAACGAACGACACGGGCCGTTCACATGGGCAGTACCCGCGGTCAAGGCACACATAGTGTAATCTTACAACACGCCGTGTAATAAATTTCTTCAAGGCTTGAGCTACTTGCCTTTTGTGACTTGTACTAGTTCATAGGGTTCGTACCCTTGGTAATTCTCTGAAGGTTCTGGTATCAATTCCTTTCTACAAGAGTATGATCCCTTCAGCAGAACTTCCTGAATATAGTTATTGGAATACCCTCTATGAGACACAGAGCCGGATCCTCTATTCATCACTGGAACCCTAGGTAGAGTTCTTGGTATCGACGTGACCAACTTTACCTGGGCACCAATCCTCTTCTTAATGGATTAGCTCAGACTGAGTTGTCGGAATCACCCCATGACTTGGCTGTGATCCTCATCTGAGAAACTTTTTCTCAAGGTACTTGTGGAGTGTGTTCTCCTGGAATGAGTACTTTGTATCTCTCTCTTCATACCTAGGAGTGTGTTCTCCCAATGGAATGCTTAGTGGAATCTTCGAGCTGGATCCTAGTGGCGGTATCGCGATGATCGTCTGTGTATGAGTATATCTGGATATTCTTGTTATATGTTCCGTAGACATATACTGTGTAGAGCTGACTGTACCTTTCTTTGTGGTATTTTTCCTTTGTGGTTTTCGGGGTGTCCTACTGGGTATTGTTATACTCAACCCTGCATGGGCTTTTCCCGCACATGTCATGACTTGTGCAGTTGAGTGAGACTTTGACAGGATTCTAGCCGGACCAGGACCGGACAGTGTTCAGTGAGATCAGACAGGCCGAGGTGTGTTCCTTCGGCGACGGGTTACAGTCTCAGTACCTTCTTCTACAGGTTGGACTTTGTTGCAGACTTCCTTTTTGGAGGTCATGTACTTTTGGCCCAGGGTTTTAGTTTACTGTACTTTACTTTCCTGTTGTACTTTGTGGTTGGGTTTTAGTTTATGCATGCATCTTTTCTTTTTGTAATTTTTACTTTTCAACTTTCTAGGCTTGGAGATGTGTGTGCGTGTGTACAGGTTTATAGGCAATGCCTCCCATGTTAGTAGCATGCCTACTCGGTGCTTGTCACCAGCCCCTGGCCTACTGGAGGCGGGCTTGGGGAGTTGCAGCTCGGGCCCCAGTGGGATGGGTCGTGACACCTTTGACACATAAAATATATTTAGGAATGTTGGAATATACACTCCATTTTAAATCCATTTTTTAAATTATCGAGAATATAGGGAAGAAGTGTTTTTTATTTTATGAATGATTTAGATCTTTCAAGGGAGGTCACAAATAAAATAATAGTTATGGTGGTGAGAAAATTCATTGTCTCTATATATGTTAAAATAGAACATTATCCTTTATTTTCATAAATAATGTTCAAATTTTTTGTTAAAAGATTCATTTTTTAGGACTTTAAAAGAATTTCATAGGAGAAATATAATTTCATTTATAATACTTCTATGATCATATAAATACATCTATAGAATAAGTTTTAAAAAATAAGGACTTGAAAGAAAATTAGTTTTAATGGAAAGATTAAAAGATGATTTTTATAAGAACAATTTTCATACATAAGAATATTTTTAATGTTTATTACTATTTTATTTTATCACTTTATTTTCTATATTTAATTACTTAATTAATTAAATTCATATTAATTTTTTTGAAGATATTTTTTTCATAAGTCTAAAATGGTATAAGTGAGATAACTATAGTCAAAGATGTAATTATTCAATAATATCTAGAATAAGAATAGCAAAATAATTTTATTTTTATACATAATATATACTTTTAAAACCAACTATAAAATTTTATTATGAAAAATTCTCTATAATATAATCATTGAGATGGTAAGTCATACGTACACAAGAGTAACATTTCCATTTTTCAATGATCATTATGAAAAAGTGTTTGTATTATATTATCCTTTCCAAATTATCATAATATCATAAATATAATTTTAGTTATTTAAATATACATATATATATATATATCATCTATGTGATGTGTTGATGAAAAATGAATCACATCACTTTGTGGTGGTGGTTGTCCACATGAATGTGTGAACGATGTTATCATTTTTAGTGAATGGAAAGGTAAGAATGTAAATGATATATAATATATTAATAATTATAATTTTATTTTTAAAAAACATATATAAATATTAATTCCATAATTATAACCATCAAAGAAAAAAGGTAATGGAAAAAAATTACATCAGTCCAGGGGGAGGTACTCTGCTCTATATATGAATGATGGATTCATTTTTTATTTTATGGAGGTGGGAGATGGTTATAGTTGATTAAATTATAATAATAAAATATTAGTATATGGGGTACACTGTTGATATTATCACATTTTTTTAAAAAATACATGAAAAGGGTGGAAGAATAAATAAATTTAAATCTCTCACTTAATAAATATACCTATCATTTAGATAAAATTATTTTCATGAAACATTATGACCTAAGAAGTTTGTATTATTAAAAATAAAATTCCACTGTAACATGAGGAGGTATGGTAAGAAGAGATTTAGGAATATATTCGATGAAAAAAATTGTTTTTTATTTGTGAAGAAATGATAAAAAGTGGTTAACTTTTACAAGATAGGTTAGGGCCACGAAAGGAATTTATTAAAATATTATAATCATATAAATTAATTGTGATTCCTTAATAGAAAAAAAAATTAATAATATTATATTATAAGTTAAAGATGATATAAAAAAATTTCCTCTAAAAAAATTTATACATGTTTTTGTCACATATTTACCAATATATTTTTGATTTTTCCCCTCTTTACCTTTTTACCCATAATGTGAAAATATTTTTTTTTACTTTTTGAAGGTAATAATATTAATTGGAAATTGAAAAAAATCCCATAAATGGACCATGGTTGATATTTTATTCCAAATAATATTATCTTTTAAGAGGATAATACTTTTAGGGTTATTATATCATTTGATAAAATAATATTTATATAATATATATATAATGTCAATTTTGTAATTATTCATAAACATTGAATTTTATTACATCAAGAAAAAAAATTAGAATATAATGTTTCAATTTATCACCAAAATTATACTTTTTACTTGAATTTTTTAGGATCACATTAATTATTTTATATTATAGAACTCTTAATATTTTAAATTTCATTTATTTTATTTTTTCTGTTAATAGAATAATTACTATGTCCACGTTGTGTATGTATTTGAGTTAATAATCTCTTCACTAAAAATTAAATATAAATTTCCATGATTAAGATAAATAATTTATATTTAAATTTAAAATTTATAACCCAACACAACTTTTTTTTACCGTGATCTAAAAATTCTAATGTTATTAAAAGAAGAGTGTGAAATTTTTTACTTTTCTTTACATAGAATATGATAAAGTTCATTATCCCATAAAAAATAGAAAATATTCCATATAATTTTTTTTATCATGTACGAAATGTTCTAAAACAATAAAATTCAGACATTTTTTGGGGTCATTTTCGAGTCCTATTCATATTAGTTAAACCCTCATTACTCGATTTACCCTATACTATTGTATTAAAAAAACACAACTGTTACTATTCATAATGTCCAAAAATAAAAGTTGTCTATTTAATAATATTTTAACACTTTATTTTATGTGAGAAATCTATTTTTTCAAAATTCAACGCATATAAGTGAAAAAATTTAATTTAAAATTAACTCGCTAAATCGCAATGAAAGATAATTTTTTTAGAAAATTTCCCTTTTAGGTACATACCTATTTTATATGAATTCCATATGTAAAATTTATTTCATAAGATATAATTGGATTATTTTTAATAAAAATGCACTAATAATTTTTTTAAATAATCCAAAATTAAAACATTACTTTGAAAATATACAAAAATAAAATACAATATTTTAATAAAAAACAGTATCTTTTAGTATCCATTGAAATATCAATCATTTCAAAAAATTCTAAAAAGTTCCCATTGGGATAATTTTTATTTTCTAATTTAAAGAAAATATCTTCAATTTTTCAAAATACATTTCCAAATATTTCTTGAAATTATTTAAAATTTTTTCTTTGGAAAATCAACAATTTGTTTGATGAAAATGTATTTTTTGTGAATAAAATAACTTTATTAAAAAAAGTTGGTTGATTATTTACAAATAATTAATGAATATTTTTTTAATTTAGTATATAAATATATATTTAAAAAAATTTATTCCAATTTATAACCATCAAGTCAATATCTGAGTTATAAGAGTCACAATGAAATAATAATATTATGTATTTTATTTGAACTCAAGGTTACATATCTTGTTCAGTATTAGAAATAGTATTTATTTAGAAAGAACAAGATATTATATTATCTCCCATAAAAATATAATAAATATTTCCCTAAATGTTTGTCATGATATTGGTAATTAATGGTTTGACATTTTAGAATACCATTATGAAAAACCCACATCATAAAAAGGGTTAATAAATTTTTTTCTAGAAATTAATGGAGAGGGAAGAATGAAGGACATCTAGAAGAACACATAATAAGTTTCTTATAGAGACCTATTTTTTTTCCTTATTAGGCTTTGAAATATTTCTATATATATTTCTAGAGTTAGGTTCTTAGATGACGTGCGATTTTGGGGCCCGATGTGTCCAGAATTAATTTTATAAAATATTAAATATAGTATATATTGTAAATGAATAGTTTCTCAAAGAAATTTGTATAAATATTAAATGGAAGCATGGATTAGAAAATAGAGACCGTAAATGAGTTTGTAATGTGGTGTTTACCCATTGTGTGACCTAATTTAAGTTGTCATAGGGAATTCAGACATCTCGCTTATTGGTTGTACATTTAATGGATTAATTAATTAATTAATTAATTGGACCTAAACTAAATGTATATGAATAAATAACCATTGATACTATTCTTGGATAATCTAGATAAAACCCTGGTGGATTCAAAATCTTCTCCTCCTCCTTCCATTGATGAATCAAGTCAGGCGATGACGAAACTACAAATAAAAGCAGATTTGGTTTTAGGGAAGTCAACTACTTCCTTCGATCAGGTAAAAGTACATTATTATATTAATAATAATCCAATATCCAAGTAGGAATCACAAATTTGTGTTTTACACCCTCCTTAATTAAATTTATTTAGAATAATAATCATTTTTATGATATCCACCAAATCTATGACCTTTTGATGTTCCCATGAACCGATTTTAATTGGATGTTATTGCTTTTCTAATATGAATTTCCCTATTCTTGATCATTGTCCAAGAAATCTTGGCCAATGATGGTTAAAAAATTATTACTTTTCCATTACCACTCAAATTCTTCACGTTCTTCATCAGTTGGACCCCGCAGTCCCAGTTCAACGTCTCCAGGTGGTACTGAGCCCAATTGGACCCCCTAAATCATGATGGATTTGTAAGCGTGTGATAGATCAATGTGTCAGGAACATATTAGGGATGATTTCTGGTTCTGGATACTTATTTTCATGATTAGTATCTGAATCATCCAAGGTGTGATGATCTTAGGTGACCAGTTTGTGTGACACACCCCTATAGAATGAAAGTATCTGATTTCTAGAAAACTACAACTTGAAACTGAATCCACTTCCAAAAACACTATTTTTAGGTCGATTCGAGACCGAATATAAAGGAAGAATACCAAATTAGTTTTGTGGATCATGGATATGATGAAATATGATATAATTTACTACATGGCATATAACTTTATAAACACATGTTGTGTTGCTCCATTGACTGTAGTAGCTAGGGTTTTATAATTTTACAAAGATGGCACAATGTTTAGCCCTCCTGCATGTTGTGTACCTTATCCTTGGATGGAAGATCCATGTGGTGGAGAACATGGGTGATACCCAAAGTTGGAATACACATCCATGAATATGGTCGTGTATTGATGTTCTTGGACACATCTAGAAGGACACTGACCTGTCCTAGATAGTTTGGACACATTGTGTTGTCTATATACACGACAAGTACATAATCATGGATTGAGAGCCATGTGCTAGCTATGGATATGACTAAGAGGTGGATCAAGAGAACACACCATGTGGGTCCCCTCACAAATCACATAGTACTTGGTTCCATTTTTGGAAAATTCAAGGGTCCATATCTCCTTTGTTTAGAGTCATATTTTGGCCCACAAGTGGACAATCCTTAGTTTGTTTCCTCATTAAATACAATGCTACCCATAGTTGTGTATTTTGGAATATGATGTAGAATATTCCGAGTACAATGTTTCTTTAGGAAACACATGACATCTAAAATGACTGCATAGGATAACCAAAGACTCATGATGGGAACCCTCTAGTTGGGAATGGGTCCTCGATGACTAGAGTGGCACCCTCCTATAGGAAAAAGGCATGGTTCCTCTACATAATTTTAGATTGGAACCCTCTAGCAAGGCTAGGAATGAGTCCTCTATAGAGTTTCAGAGTGGAGCCCTACATCTAGGCTAGAAATGGGTCCTCTACAAGTCCTAGAGTAGAACCATCCAATGAACACAAGGCTTGGGTCTTCTACTGATTCCCGAGTGGAACCCTCCACCTAGGAAGTGCATGGTTCCTCGATGACTAGAGTGGAACCCTCCTATCGGCACAAGGAATGAGTCCTCTACAAACTCCCAAGTAGAACCCTCTAGATGGGTTGTTCATGGGTCCTCGATGACTAGATTGGAACCCTTATCTAGGCACGAGGCATAAATTCTCTATAAACTAATGAGTTGAACCATCAATAAGGGTCCTCGATGACTAGAGTGGAACCCTATTTTTGACATAGCTCATGGGTCCTCTACAGACATTCAGAGTGGAACCCTCCTAATGAGTAGGGCATGGTTCCTCCATCAATTATCATAGTGGAACCCTCAAGTCATAATAGGGAATGTGTCCTCTACCTAGAGATTATGGTCCCTTGACTACGTAACTTGGTGAAGAGGTGTGTCTTGACTTTGTCAGTTACTTATGGATAGATGTGTGAGATGCTAGAAATAATTCTTTGACTTTTCTAACTATAGGAGATTTTTATTCCTAGGATGAGCTAGGATATAGACATCCCCTTACTCTCTCATTTGGTATTTTTTTGACTGAGCATATATATACACAAATGTGTCCATACCTTTGGATTTGGTTCCTTTCCTTCCATGAGATGCAAAGACACACAAGGTATGAAAAATATTTTATATGTTTATATTATTGTGGTTGGATGAGTTTACCCTCATACTATGAGTGTCGAAGACTCAATTTGTAGTTAATCTACTCATTATGCCGAGCCATCTATGCTTGGATAAGGTTTTTCTTTCTCTAACATAGGTTTATATGTTCTCTTTCGTTGCCTTCTACATCTCGTTCCTTGTCCACTGTCTTTATATTCTTGTTTTATCTCATACTGCTACCCCATTAGTATTTAAGGGGTCCCAATGGGTATATATATACTCACATTTGTAGGGAATGTTTCTACACATGTCATGTCTTATACATATTTCAGAACTGTTGGTAGTGACTTCAGATGAGCTTTGGGATAACTGGTACATTAGACCAAGTATGTTGGTCACATCTTAGAGATCCAGATCTAGGTTATATCAACATATTAATTTCTATTTTAGTCAGTTTGAGATATATTTTCTGACTGGGTGGGCATTTTTCCCCTCCACTTTCAAGTTTACACTACCATACTCTTGTACTACCTAAAGGATTTAAATGTATGGTTTCCCTATTGTTTGTCATATTTTAATATTTTTCTTCTACATTTCTGTATTGATATGATTGTGTGAATTCATAAAGGTACTTAGTAAAAGGTCTCCCTGTATTAGTTTCTCCTTTAGTGCTGGTCATGAGCCCCTAGCCTATGGAGGTGGGCTTGGGGTTGTTGTGGCGCAAGCCCTAGCATGGTTTGGGTCTTGATATATTGGTATCAGAGATAGTTCAATCCTTGGGATGGTGTTTGAAGTTTTCACCTTATGAGTATTTTGTTTGTATTAGGGGAAAATTTATAGAGTTTCTTGAGTGTGGCTCTTAGGATACAGCAGTTCTGCGTTGAGCTAGATCCTCAAGAAGCATAGGATTCGATACAGTTAGTGGTCTATATCTTCAGGCTAATTCAAACCCTGGTAGATCAGGTGGTTTCACTGTAATCAATCATCTTCCATAAAGCAACTAGGTTCTATTGGAATCTTGTTACATAGATTCACGATGAATCAACACCCTTGTGACCCAACTAACAATTTCCACTCCTTATGGAGTATTACCATGCTTACTTTTGTTTGGTTTAGATTCACGATCTTCTTTATATGGAATAGGGAGGGGTGATAGTGGATGAGTATGAATATATTTTCAAAAACCTTACCTAATACTCTGTTGACAAGGGCTGTGATGGATACTTCCAAGCATGGAAGTTTGAGGAGGGACTCTGCAAAAAGATCCATTCTAGTGTAGTGACCTTGTGTGTCTAGACTTATTCCAAGGTGATGGAGTGGGCACTAGTGATAGAGATATTTCAATTAGATGGGAATCAAGGCATTATAGAGATGATTCATCTTCAACAGCTAGTTGGTTCCAATCAGTAGGATCATGTCTTAGGAGATCCTTTCACAATCAAAATTATGGTCATAGATGTGTGGTATATGGACAATGTAAATAACTTGGGATTCTTGGAGAGGGTTGGTGCTATTTTCGTAATGGGTGAGGTCACATAACATGTTATTATCGAACCAAACATACAGAGGAGAAATGGAAGATAGCTAATGGTCCACCATGACAGATGCATTTCCATGATCATGGATCTACCACGAGAGGGTAGGGTGGTACCTAAGGAGGTGGAGTTGAAAGAGGAGTAGGAGGAGCTATGGGTGGTGGAAGATGCTATGAGATATCCCCCTAGGTGGAACATGTCAGGATTATGGAGTTGGCAGTCGGGGTCACAGAAAACTACAAGCTCTAGAGGATTAGGACCTTGCATCCCATGAGATGATTGGAGGTATGATTAGTGTTTATTCTACTATTTATTCAGTATAATTAGACATGGGTGCTAGCAATGCCTTCATCTATCTACTTTTGGTACAAGAGTTGGAGCTCCCAGTTGAATCACTAGCTCAGAAGCTTCATTTTGAGGTTCAAATAAGGAACAATTCATTAATATGTTTAATCATACAGCAGTGACTGCTACCGTTTGGTAGAGAGAGGTTCACATGGGACCTTTTGGTCATAATGGTGGAACCCAATGACATCATATTGGGTATGGATTGCATGTTCATGTTTCGATCCCAGATTGACTATCACCACAAATGATTCAGATGCTAATGCAATAATGGGATGAGATTCACCTTTATGAGCAAGATAGATCTCATGGTAGGATTGGTGGGCTCTGTGAGAAAGAAGATGCAACCCATCACCCATTAGTTGGTGATTATATCCATTGGTGTAGCAAGATCTTTAGGAATATAGATTCTTTTCGTCATTGAGGACTTATGCAAATCCTCCCTAAGGAAATTTTTGGAGTACTTATGAGGTGGGAGATGAATTATTTCATTGAATTACATTCCAGAACCACTCAGACATCTTCTATGGAATATTAAATGGCCCCTACTAAGCTCTGAGAGCTATGGTGGTTGTTGGAGGACCATTTAGAGAAGGGTTTCATCAGACCCATTGTGTCCCCTTTGTCATATCAATTGTTGTTTGTGAAAAAAGAAGTTAGTCACTTGTGTCTTTTTATAGATAATTGTAACCTAAACTAGACCATGATAAAGAATAAGTACCCCTTTCCAAGGATTGATGGCCTCTTTAACTAGTTGTGATGGGCGAGATGGTTCTTGAAGATTGATCTCATGTCCAGCTACCACCAGTTGAGGGTTATAAAGGTTGATATTCAAAATCAAGCCTTTCAATTTACGATGGACATATGATTTATTTGTGGTGATCATGGGTGTGAAAAATTCTCCCAATGTGTTTATTCCATTGATGAATCAGATCTTATAGTCATTCTTGGAATAGTTTGTGGTCATCTTCTTCGATGAAATTCTCATCTTCTCTACATCAAAATAAGATTATGAAAATCATTTGAGGATGATTCTTGACTTTCTTTGAGAGAACCAACATTATTGGAATCTCTCGAAGTTCCAGTTTTGGATTATTGAAGTTCAAATTCAGGGGCATGTCATCTGAGCCTGGTTTATCCATCGAATTGGTGAATATTGAGGTAATGTTTTATTGGGATCCACCAATTAGAGTGTTAGAGGTACAAATATTTCATATCCTAGCAGGGTACTATATGAGTTTTACAATATAATTCTCTTGAATTGCACCCCCTTTAACCATCCTGATGTGGAAGGTCATCTGATTAACTGTAATCAGAAGAACTAGAGGTAATTCGAGGAGTTGAGGAAAATTTTGATGAGTGATCATATTATGAGACTACTAGAGGAAGTCATGGAGTTCATAGTGTATTATGACGCCTCAAGATCTGGGTTAATCTTAGTGTTAATGCATCTGTAGGTAGTTATCACATATGGGTTGAGGCAGTTGAGTCCCCATGAGAAGAACTATGTGGCTCATGACCGAGGGCCTATAGTGGTAGTATTCCCCCTATGGTTGGGAAGGTACTGTGTTCTGGGGGAGTTATTTTTGGTATACTCATATCACTAGAGTCTCATGTATGTATTAACATAGGGAAAATTGAACCTGAGACAATGATGCAGGTTAGAGTTTTTACAGGACTACGAATTTGAGATAGTTTGTACCACATGGAAGAGAAACCTAGTAGAAGATTTATTAGTAGGAATTCTTTAGTTTTCTTAGTGATGGAGGCTTTTGAGCCATTTTCTTCCTTGCAGCTAACCTTATTCGAGAAAGAGGGTACAAATTTTATTTAGTCGATGGCGTTGATTCCTCCGCTTCTAGAGCATGTGAGAGAGTCTCACCTTTGAGATGTTGACTATGAGGTCTTATGAGACTAGATTTCCAAATGTGATTCACCACATGGATATGATGATGGAAGAAATCATGTCATCTTTTTCAGGGAAGGATAGTGGTTTTAGTCACAACACGAGAGGAGGTGATGTGAGAGTTCCACACTTCTCCACTCGCTATACATTCCTATATGGGGAGGATTTACAGAGACCTTTAGTGGATGTTTTTTGGGTACAACATGATATAAAGTGTATTAGAGTTTTTATATTAGTGCCTAAACCTTTATCAGGTGAGGACTGAGCAAGAAGTCCCAGTAGGTTTGTTGCAGCCACTTGAGATCCTGAAGTGGAAGTGGGATGAAATATCTATAGATTGTGATGGGGCATCAGCTCACAGTGAAGGTCCATGATGCCATATGAGGGATATTTAATCAACTCAAGAAGTCAGAACACATCCTTTATATCATGGAGAAGAATTCAATGGAGAGTCTGGGTAGTTGTAGTAATGAGATATCGTTCACCTTCTGGGAGTGCCATTGAACATTGTATCTAATCATGATGAGTGGGTTACCTCGTGATTGTGGAGAGGAATACTAGAGGCATTCCAAAATAAATGAGGATTAGTAAAACCATTCACCCCCAGATGTATGGGTAGACCCAAAGAACTATCCAAGTGTTGGAGGATATGATGAGAGATTTTGTGTTAGACATTAGATAGAGTTGGAAGGATCACTTTCCCTTGGTAGAGTTTGTGTACGACAAAAAATACCACTCTACCATCGACATGAAACATTTTGTGGCCCTATACTAGAGACACAGTAGGTCAACCTTATATTATATATAGAACAATGAGAAATATCTTGTGGGCCCATAGATGGTTTAAGTGACAAAAGAGAAGGTTTAGGTAATCTATGAATAGATGAGGAAGACTCCGAGTACACATCAATCTTATAGAGGTCAACATCGTAGGCCCTTAGAGTTGGAATAGGCAGACCATATTTTCATAAGATTCTCACCATAAAGAGGATTGTAGAGGTTAAGATGGGGGGAATCTATCCCCTAGATTTATTAGGCAATTCAAGATCATTTAGAGGGTTGGAATGGTTTCTTAAAACCGCTCCCTGCCCCCACAACTGAAGTGGGAGAACCAGATATGGTCTCAGAATCCTGGGTTGTTTATTTAGTTTTTCTTTTTGGGGATTAAAATCTTGAAGGAGGTAATTATGTAGAGACCTTATTTTCTTCCTTGTGATAATTTTAAATATTTCTATATATTATTACAGATCTAGGTGCTAAGACCACATGTAATTTTGAGTCCCGGTTTGACTGAAATTAATTTTATAAAAATATTAAATATAGTTTATATTGAACATGCATAGTTTCATAATGAAAATGAAATTAATATTAAACAGAAAATTGTATTAGAGAAATGAGACCATGATTGAGTTCAGAATGTGGTGTTTACCCTAGGCGTGATCTAAAATAAGTCTACGCTAGGCATTTTAATATTTTGTCCTTTCATGGTATGTTCATTGGATTAATTAATTAAATCATTCATTAATTTTACCTAAACTAATTTTTTAAAATAAATCTTCATGGATAATCATCTAGTTTTATCTGCATAAGCTCTGGGTGGATTCCAAATCTTCTTCCCCTCTATCTATTAGTGAATCACCTTAGATGATGATGAAATTATAGATCAGAGAAAATCGGGATGTTGAGAATGAAAAAACATCCATAAATTATTAGAAATTGAATTATTTGATGAAAAAATACCACATCCAAATTGGCCTCATCAATTTGGGTTTTATTCCTTTTTGATCAAATTGATTGAGCAGAATTATCTTGTTTATGATATGTGAAAATTGTATGGCCTTTACATGAACCTGTGTACCAATTTTTATTTTTTGTTATTAGGTTTCTAACTCGGATATTCATGTTATTGATCATTGGAAAAGAATTCTTGGACAAATATGGTTAAACAGTTTTTCTGGTTACTTTACACTAATTTTCTTAACATTTTTCATTGGTTGGACCCTAGGGTCCTGATTTGACATTGATTGGTGGTACCGAGGCCAATCAGACGCTTGGAATTGAAACATATTCATGAAGGATGAACATTGTTATATATTAGGACCATATATGGTATGATTGTTGGTTATGGATGATTTTTTGGATGATCAGTAACTATATTATTAATTTCGGAAGGATCTGAGGTGAATGGTTCATGCGACTCACCACCACAAAATGATGAGAACTAGTTTACAGAAAACGATGGCCTAAAACTATGATCCACAACCATATCCACTATTTTTAAGAAGATTTGCGGCTGTATCTGATGTCGGAATACCAGAATAGGCACATAGATCATTTATCTGAGAAAATAAGACAAACCTAATTACACTCCATGTACCTCCATGAACACACGACGTGTAGCCATTGGCTGTAGCATCATGTGTTTCATATTTTTATAAAATTATAATGAAATGTAGCCCTCTTACATGATGTATACCTCCTCCCAAGATATAAGAGTCATGTGGCAGAGAAAATGGGTGATACCCCATGTAGGAGTACACAACTAGACATTGTGACATGTACTGAATTACACTAAAACAACCAAAAGGACATAACTCAGTCCTAGATAGTTTGGACACACTATGTTTTCCACCTACACGGTTTGTACTTCAACCGGAATTATTATACATTAGATGTCTAGGGACATGACCAGGTTGTGGAACGGGTCCATACATAATGTGGGACCCCTCACACATAGTATACTACATGGTTCCATTTGAAGAAATTTCAGGGTTTCATATCTCCTTTGTTTGGACTTGGATTTTGGACCACGAGTAACCTATCCTTTGTGTTTTTCAATATAGAACACAATGGTTCCCTCAGTTGTGACATTTGTGATACTATTTGGAATGATTTGAGAATAATGTGTGGTTTGGTGATGCTCGATGATGTCAATGGTCATGCATGATCACCAAAGAATTCCAAGTGAAACCCTCCAGATAGGCATGGGTCCTCGATGATTAGAGTAGAAACCTCCTGTAAACAATGGTAATGGTTACTCTACAGAGGTTTAGATGGGAACCCTCAAGCTGGGCTGCACATGGTTCCTCTATGGACTTCTATAATGGAACCTTCCAAGTGGGCTGGGCATGGGTCTTCTACCGACTCCAATAGTGGAACCCTGTTATCAGCACATGGAATGGGTCCTCTAAAGACTCCCAAGTGGATCCTTATAACTAATATGGTAATGGGTCCTAAATGACTAGATTGGAAGCCTCCTATCAACATAGTGCATGTGTCCTCTACAGACTACCGAGTAGAACCCTCCTGCTAGGCTAGACAAGAGTCCTTGATGACTAGAGTTGAAATATCCTTTTGGCATAGGTCATGGGTCCGCTACAGACTCTATAGTGGAACCCTACAACTGGGATGGACATGGATCCTCGATGAATAGAGTGGAAACCTCCTGTCAGCACATAACGTGGGTCCACTACAGACTTCCATAGTGGAACCCTCTTACTGGGCAGTGCATGAGTCCTCTATAGACTATCATAGTGGAACCCCTCCTTCATACTAGTGTAAGAGTACTCTAACTATATATTATATCCCCTCATCTATGTGTCATAGTGATGAGGTGTTTTCTGACTTGGTCAATTACTTTTGGGAAGATGTGTGAGATATTGTGCATCGTTGATGGAATTGTTGAATTGTCAACAACTCTTCTTCCTGGGATGAATTTTGAGATGGATATATTTTTACTCTCTCATTTGGGATTATTTTGACTAAGCATATATATATATATATCAATGTATACATTTATTTGTGTTTTTTACTCTCTTTCCATGAGATGTGAATACGTTTAGGGTATTCCATGTGCTTTCCGTTTTTAACTTATCATGGTTGGATGAGTTTAAACTTTTACTATGATTGGAGAATACTCAATGTGTATTTCATTTACTCATAATGTTGACCACATATGCTTATAGAATGTTATTATTTCTCTTTCTTTTATTGAGATATTCTTTTTTAATACTTTTTTTTCTTCCTGGTCACTATCTACTATGTTTCTATTTTGGTTCTATATTTTATTCCCCCCCTTCAACTTTTGGGGTGTCATACTAGGTATGTGTATAATCACTATTCTATGGGATTTTCCCGCTTGTTTCATGTCTTATAAAGAAGACAGATAGGCCGATGATGAATTCAAAGGAGATTAGGGATACATAGTACTTTGGACCATGTATGGTGGTCACAACTTAGAGATTAAGAGTTATGATCTCTTAGTGTTTTTCTTTCTTGTTTAGTCATATTCAGAAATATTTCTAGTTGAGAGTGTATTTTATCCCATTACTTTTCAGTTTACACAACCATTCAATTGCACTTTTTAGAGGTTTTACATTCATGGTTGTTTCCTTAGTGTTTTCAATCTTTTAATTTTTTCCTTTTGAATTTATGCATTGTGACGGTAGTGTCTGTATGTACTGATACTTTGTAAATGGACACCCCATGTTATTTATTCCTACAATGCTAGTTTCCGGACCCTAACCTATAGAGGCATTCTTGGAGTAATTTCAGATCAATCCCCAACTAGGGTTGGGTCATGACATTTCTAAATAAGAGAAAATTAGTGGGAATGAAAGATATGGACATAGAATAACAATTAATTATCTGATGATGATATATAGTGATAGAGAAATTTTAACACAAGAAAGTGAATTATCTTTATAAATTTAAGGACTGTAAAACTGTAACTATGAAATGGATGAATAAACCATATATTCATCAACAATAATGTTAATAGAATATAATTTTCTGTTAATATATTTTCCCTAGATTTTATTAATTCCATTACTCTATAGAATAAGAACATATGGAAATATACTTACTTGACATGTAGAATTTCACCATTTAATCAACTTTCACCACGATGACATCCTTTTAAAAAAATGATGATTATACATGTTGAATATTTTTATGAATGAAACAGTGAAGTGTAATTATAATGAATCACATAATATATAAGATAATGAAAAATATTCCTCTTGAATTTAGACATTAACCATATCCAAAATATATATCATATGGAAAAATAATTATCATAACAATCATAACTTCCAATGATGAAATAATACATTAATATATAAAGCGTACGCAAAGATCAACATCGATAATTTGTTAAATAAATGGATTTAAAATTCTTCAAAATATTATAGAATAATGTTGAAACCCATGAATAAGAAGTATTTGATAACAAATTATTCCAAAAATAAATTTTACAATTTCATCCAATCAATACAAAGTCATATACCAAAAAATGTGTTTTACCAAATCCTATAATCTAAAAAATATTCTAATACTTTTCATAAATAAAATTAATTACAATAAATACATATTAAAATCAAATATGCTACAAAAATATAATATAATTTTTAATCCACAAATAAAATCCCATAAGATTATTTTCACTTTATTCAAATCAGGTTAAAAAATAGTGGTTTCTTGAGAAATAAAATTAATCTCAGAATCACTATTTTTTTGAATATCAGAGTTATCTATAATAATTAACATATATTCCAAAAAAAACTTAATAAAAAATAATGTCATAGTAACTAGGACATCACATAAACCAGTGGTAGGTAGTGAACCCATGTCACCAATCAGTTGTGGGTTCAAGCCCCTTGACGATGGGAGATGTGATAACTTGTCTCTCGACAAGTGGGGTGTACTTTTACTAAAATTAAATTAATATATTTCTTATAAAATTCCCAGAAATATTATGAGAATCCTGACAAAAAACATTATTCATCAAAGATTATTTATACCATAAATTTTTTCAATACCTTTAAACATATCTCCAAAAAATTAAAAGAGAATTATTCCTTAAATAACATTACAAAATTTAAAAATAATGGTTATATATACCTAAAACATCTAAAAAAACTTAATAAATTTCTCTGAAAGTATTATAATCACATAAAACCTTAGAATGGGTATCTATGATTTTGTACTTATTACCATCCATAAATATACTACGACATAATAACTCTTTATTTTTTATATGTAGAATACTTAATGATTCAATATTGTTTATTAAATATTATTTTTTAATTTATTACTTAATAATTTATTCGTTAAACAAAATATGAATCATTTCGTTATATTTAATATTATCAAAACATAAATCAATATATAATCGATACAATTCACATGGCATTGTCAATTTCTTCATCTTAAAAAATAATAGGAATATGCATTACTAAATATTCATCTGTATGGTTGAGCTAACCACATTCTAGAGATTCCCCCCCTTGGAAATTTATTTTCATAATTTCCCTATTCTCCAAATTTTAAAAATTCAATGAATTCCTTTATAAGATAATTATTCATATTTATGTTGTTAACTAAATGATTATTTGTCAATGAAATATTATTGATTTATTCCCCACTTTACCACATACAAAATATATTACCATTAATTTAATTCATTTTAATAAGAAATTCTCCCAACATTCTTTAAAATTAAATATGTACGTAGTTTTACCTTTACAATCATTATAACTTAAACGACCATGTATCTTCATTTCTCTCTTATTTGATGAGTTAGAAAACTCACATAGGTGCGTGTTTTTAATCATACCTGTGATATCTCAATAATAATAACCCTAGTATATTTCACTATAGATCGCATTTATTTTGATTGAAAATTCAGAAAACCCCCAAATTTTCCTTCACATTTATTTTTTCTTTGGTTACAGCTAGATCCAACTATTTAATAAAACCTTGATAAAATCAAGAAAGGCATATTAAATAATTTTCTAAGAAGTATAAGCACTATGGTATCTATAAAAATGTTCCCTTCAACTCTTTCGATATATCCAAATAACCGTAATTATCCATAACACACTATCCATTATGGTTATAGAGGAAATTTAACTTATTTTTAAATAACATCCTAACCTCTAGGGATATCAAAACCTTCTTTGATTCCAATTATAAGGAACCAAAATTAAAATTCACATTATCCAATTTAATTAAATTAGAAATCATTTTTTATTCCCAACTATCATTTGGTTTTATAAGTTTAGATAATTAATCCATAAATAACACATAACAAAACCATATTATAATAAGTGCACACATCAAATCTGTATCCACCTTTTCCGAAATATAATTTTTTAAAAATAAATCATCATTTAATTTCAAAAAAAATCTTCACTAATTTAAAATTTACTTCTTCCTTTCACTTACCCATAAATTAACTATGTGAAAATATTTTAAAATGTGGGATGGGAAATAAATTCATAGTTAGGGACATAAAAGGATTAAAACAAAACAATTAGTCTATAAATGGTTTTGAAAATTTTTATTTATTAAAATAATCATTAGGATCAATATAAACATTTTCATACAAAATAAATCACAATATCTACAAAAAATATTTTCATTAAACAGTTCATAATAAATTATAATGGGAAAATAACACTCAAAATGGTTTCTATTCGATCATAAAAAACACATGAAATTATTTTCCCAACCATATAATTTTGACCCTTAAGAAGTATCATATACATTGTTTTTATGATAAACTCATTTTAATAAAAATATTTTTATAGAAACCCACAAGAAGAAAAAATGAAACAAATCGATAACTTGAGGAATCAATTTCATAAAACCATTATACTTAGAATAACCTTAATATCGAGACATAAAATACCCATCACAGTGAGAGAAAAAATAATGATAATAGTTATACATAAAATAACCATCACTGTTACACATAAAATTACCATAAAATTTACACATAAAATAATTATTACAGTTACACTTGGAATAACCATCACCATATATTCCCATAATCTTTTCAGAGAAACCTAATTCATTAATTCCATCCCCTTTCCTAGTGCATTGGAAATCTATAACAGCTATAACCACCATCATTTTATAATATAAACAAATATCATCTTAAAAAATTCCCATGAACTATAACATTATCACAACATAAAAAATTATTATTTTTAAAATTTTCATTTTACCCCTAATAAAATATTTCTAAAAGTTGAAATATCCAATACATTTAAAAATCTATTATGAAAATAAATTGAATATATGGAAGGTGGGATTTTACTTGAATAAAACATGAAATAATGCAATGGAAACCAAAAATAAAATATCTATTATAATGGTGGGAAAATTTATTTCTTCCAAACATATTCAAATAAAACAATATTTTTTGTATTTTGTGAAGAATGTTAAAATATTCCATAAAAATATTTATTTTATAATCCTCTAAAATAAATAAAAAAATAAATACAATTTCATTAATAATTATTTTATGTTCATATAAATACCTCTATAAAATATATTTTTTATTAATATGGACATGGGGGAAAACTAGTGATAATGGAAACTTTAAAAGAGGCTTTTTAAAATATCATCACTTACATTGAGCCTTACTTATCAGGTGCATTATTAATCGTCCAAAATAATATACATATGTTAATTATTTACATTCTTAAGAAAACATTTAAGGTTCATTAATCCTTTTTTGATATTCTACTATTATATATTAAATTATTTAATTAATTAAATTCACAAATGACATTTTGATAATGTTATATTCAAAAGTGTAAGTTGATTTGGATTTTTGAATATGGTAAATATTTTCATTATAAAAAATATCTATAATAGTAATCATGAAACAATTATCATTTTTAAACATTAACTATAATTTTAAAACTAAAAATTAAATATAGGTGTGAAAAATAGACTATCTTATAATCATAAATAATGTAGGTCATACGTATGAATGAGTAGAAATTCCATTTGTTATCAATCATTATGAAAAAAGGTTAGAATTATTTTAACTTTATATAATTGTAATGGAATCATAATCATCATATTACTACATTAAAAATACTTATATATATAATCCATATGATGTGGTGTTGAAAAAATAATCACATTTCTTCGTAGAGATGGTGGTCCACAAATACACACAACCGACGTTATATATTTTTAGTGAACATATCGATAAGAAATTAAAAGATTTTTTATCATTTAAAAAGTATATATATGTCATTATTAACATATATAAACATTAATTTCATCATTAAAATATGCCTTGAGAGGTGTTGATGGAAAATGAATTACACTAGTCTGTGTGCATGTAGTCCATTATACATTGGAATAATAGATTCCTTTCCATTTTTAAGGATGACAGAGATGGATATAGGTTTTACAATTAACATAATAAAAACATAGTATGTGTTATATAATTATGTGACTATCTCTACATGGTGGGAAAATATTTGATGTTTTTTGTAATAATAAATAAAATAAAAATGATTGATTATAAACTATCACTCCTTTTCAGAAAAATTCCTTATGATTACTCCTTAAGACCTCATAATTTTTTATTATGGAAAAATTAATGTAATTACCAAAACATTAATAAATAAAATTCCATATTATGTATTTTGGTTATAGAAAAGACAAGAACATCTCTGTTTTCATTATATCCTATTAAATTTAAAAGACCCTTAAGAATTATAACAGTGGATAATATAGATATTGAAAATTGATCATATGATTTAAATAAATATAGGGTTTAAAAAAATCTAATTGACATAGACAAAGGAAGTGAAGTCCTTGACTGGTAGGATCATTCTATTTGAATCCTATTTATCAGAGGTTCCGATGAAGATAACACCACTAGGATTTTCCCTTGACCAATACCAATATAAAATCTAATTAATAAAGCATGAGTGAAACCATTTATGGGAGTAATTCAAGCTCTTCAAGATCATGGGTGAAACCATGTATGCAAAACCACCCCATAAAAATCTCTCCATCACAGACCATACCCTTATAGAATTTTCTATTGTAATAAATAGCTATGTATCAAGACCATAATAATAATAATGTTTATATTTTATAGAATAATGAATATATCTATATCATACTATCATTACTTTATAAGTGATTTCCATATTTAAATTATAAAACAAATGTTTTATTTTTTCTTAATATTCACTTTCTATTAAGACATTAATTTTTAAATAAAATTAAAAATAAATTATAATTTAATAAAACAATACAAGTAAACATTTTTTACTAAATATATATTACAATATAATTTTTATAAAGTAAAATGTAATTTTTTCTAAGGTCCCAAAAAATGTAATTTTCAAAAAACTCAACATTTTTTTAATAAATGTTAATTTTTTTTAAAATTAAAAACTAAAATATTTATAAAATTAATCTCTTAAAATAAATAACATTTTTTGAATCATCGCATCAAAATTATACAATGGTGAATATTTCATAATTTTCTATGATAGTCGAATTTTTGAGTAAAAATGAAATATGATATAAATATATGATTTGTATTGTTACATCCCAATGAAACAAAAGTGATGAAACAAATACTATAAAAGGTATACATGAACAAATGTATTTTTTTCATTCAAAATAATCTGTTTTTTTTGATATTTTATTAATTTTATAATTCTATTATGAATCCCCCAATACGTATATTATATTTTAATTTTTTAAAATCATTTCACTAAGAACATAAATCACTTACACATCACCAAGTGTAATATTTTACCGAATTAGACCCTTGGAAATTAAAAAAATTATTAAAAAACTAAACTTTTGTATAAATCATGGGAAACCCCATCTAAAGGTTTTTTGGTTTGGATTATTTTATTGTATATTGTACAAAATCTATGTTTGGAAAATAATAAAGAACTCAGCTATATTTTGGTATATTAAACAACAAAATATCTCATTCATATTCTCTTATAAACCTTTAAGAACCTCATTATTCTTCTCTACCCTCTCTAGAGAGTTCCCAAGGCACCCCTAATCTCTCATGAATCTCCTCCCAAGATTTTGGTCAAACACTATCAAGGTAAGGGATCATTTCTGTGTCCCCCTTATTCAAGAATATTTTTAATTTCATTGCCTTTTATTTTCAATTCATAATGATGGGATATGTTTCTCCGCGTCCCACTTATATCCCATATTATGTTAAAATTAATATATACCCCTTTCTCTCTAATTAAACCATTTTATGGACCTTTATGTACAATCATTATGCTGCCAAAATTTTACTATGATTTTTCTATGCCAAACCTTTTTGTTGTGAATACCATCACTATTTCCACTAAAGTGTATTCACCTAGACAAACATATAATTATTTTATATTGTAAATACATATATTTATTCCACACTCATTGATCTTGTTATTAAATGTGATGAAATAAGTTCTTCTGTTATGTGATTTACATGGAACACTTATGTATGTACATTCATCTAAAAACCCAAAGGCCTTAATTGTTTTTATTAATTAATAAAACCCCTTTTAAGGGAAGTAAGAGGAACCCAGACATCATAGAAATAAGAAAAATCACAACCCAAAGGTGGGAAAATATACCCTGACTGACAACTTGGATAGGCCCCTACCTAGTTTATGAATCAAGATGAAGTTCTCCACCATTACAAGGCTATTCAACAATCAAGTGTCATGTGTCATATAACAGGCCTAATCTGATTGTTGTTGCCATACCCTCTCAAACATCCAAATATAAATAGCTATGTATAGATGAACCATAAATTCTAAACCTCCTTTCAGACCTTCTCTAAGTGATCGAGTCCAAAAACTACATTAAAACATACAAAAACATCACCACTAAAGATCATCATGCATAGTCCCCCCCCACCATTTCTACGAACCACTATCGACACCACACCAGCAAGAAACCAAAGGGTAGGCGTTCTAGGTTAAAGGATGCTAGGACTACACCACCTATGGCTGGAAGGCCCAACAACTGCTCTAAAAAACACCACCGGAGAGGGGAACCAAGATGAACAAACCAATAACACCACTCTGGGCTCGAACCGATAAGATCGTAGCCAAAGCAAAACCCTCCCCAGATGCCAAACCGGATGAACTCATTGCCAGAGGTAGGAGAGAAGCCCGTAGAACCCAGATAAGGGCTTTTCCATCGCCATCAACACTACATACCACCCATGGAATTCCAAATTCCAAAACAACATAGATCCACACAATGAAAACAACACACAACAACAAAAAAACCTCCGACAAGAAAATAGAAATAGAGATCTCCCCTCCCCCGAGCTATGATGGAACCTACAACAAAACCCACCAGAAACATTGGAGCCACCGCCGAGCCATGCCAACCTTGCCGCAACAAGATCTAGGCTCGAATGAAAAGCTGAAGCGGCGATACTCAATGGATAAAGAAGTACAGATGATGACGTATAACGACCCACACTTTACATACATTGTTAATACTTCAAAATTGAAGCACACTTATTACAACATATGACAAAACCACAAAGGACCATATAGGTATAGTGTCTTTAGAAACTGGGAAACATAAACAACTGGTTCATAAATCTTCTACAGTGTCTCCCATTTATTTCATCATATCTAGGGTCCCTTTTAGCATATTCTACTTAATATCCATCTTCCTGACCTGGGGAAAAGAAAACATAAAAGGGTGAGCTCAAATGCTCAGCAAGGGCAAATAAAGGAAATAAAAATCATATCATATCTTTATGAAAATCAAAACCTGCAAAAGAGATCATAATATCTTAACATGGAATAAATCATAGAAGTGAAAATGAGATCCCCATAATCATAACATAAAACTTGAAACTTTGTGGCATGCACACATAATCATGGAAAATCATTTCTTGTTAGTCATGACTCATTGCCAAGACTATCTTAGTGGACAAAGTCCCTTTCTGAACCGAGTTCACTCCTCGTTTCAGTCCTGTATCAATGAACTGAAATAACCTTCCGTTCCAGCCATGTCTATCTCATGAGATATAAAATCATTACCCAATGCATTGGAGGGAGATATAGGTCCCACCCATCTTATAATGAATCCTTTCTTATGTGTGCCACATAATCATAAATCATACATCATCGCATAACCCATGTAATAAAAATGGGATTCTTAAACAACATGACATCATAAAACCATTCATATAACATAAAGGAATTCATAAACATAATTCCATCACAACATAGTCAAATCAATGTAATAATAGGGATAAAAACAGAACCCTTTTATTATCTTCGATGGAAAATAATTTTGATAAAATACTTGAACTCCATTCTTGAGGAAAATATCCTATCTACTTCAAAAACACTTTTCCTTTCTTAACATGTCATACAATTTTAAACTAAAAGAAGTTGATTAAAAATAAACTTGAAAACTTATAAAGTAATATTCTTGGAAATAATGTTTAAAAATCCATTCTTGTCGTATAAGTTAAAAAAAACATTCTTCGTACTTTTGTCGGAAAAGTCAAAAAGTACCTCGTACGAAAAACGAAAAAAGATTCCTTTCATACATATTACTAAAAACTCACCGAAGGGTAAAAATGGATTTAAACAATTGTAGGTGGATGTAAATAATATTACATATTGATGAAACATGGATGTGGATGATAAAATACACCCCAGAAAATACTTACGAATAAACAATCTCGGATAAAAATGAGATTGTGATATTTCCCTTACCTTAAGTCCGATTTGCTTTGTATGTGTCCGAAGCTCCTGTATAATGGTTTAAATAATGTTATTGACTTATTCCAGAATCATACATATTGATATGATATCATATATGGTCATATTCTTAGCTTCTTGTTAGTAATATTTCATTGTTACTTGTTACTCGGGTCTTTATTGCCTTTTGTTCTTATGCGTGTTTTGCCGAATAAATTCTTATTCTTATTTTAAGGTTATAGATACCTTATATCCAGAATGGTATTAGTGTAACATATATCATATTTATTCATTCAATTCATTTATATAATTACTATGTAATGATGATTATGTAGAACGAGTCGCATCACATCGTGGAGACGGTATTCCGTACGTACGCACGAGTGATGATATCGTTCCTATGATCGTGGAATTGTATTGGAGTGTATATATATTATTTCAGTATCAATATTAAATTATAATAATCATAAATAGTTACTCATTACACCATTATACCCATCCTTGTAAAGTGATGGTGGAAAATAGATTACACCACGGCGTGGAGACGGTATTCCGTACGTACGCACGCGCGGTGATTTCATTTTTCCGTAGGATGGATAGAAGGTGAATTAGGGTTGTTTCATATTTATAATAACATATCAGTATGTAAGTAATACTGATGTTATTACTTTATCATGAAACAACTAAAGAAGAAGAAGTTGAAGAAGAAAGAAATTGAAAAGATCGGTAATGGATATTACCTCTTCTTTGGAACGCCTCTTTGAATCCTTCACTTAAGGAACTAAGATTGGTCTTTGGAGAAGACTAGGACCTCTAGGATTATTCTAGGGAAGTGGAGAGGAGAAAATGGCAGGGGTTGGCCGAGCTTGAGTGCTCAAATTGGTGTGAGGAGGAGGGGGAGGAGGTGCCCTTTTATAAGGGAGGAGAGGGGCACCTTAGGAATATCTCAAAATATTATTTTATATTAAAGTCAAAATCGGTTTATAATGGTTCCAAAGGGTCTTATTTCGAAGCTAAAGTGGGGATGGGTCGAAATCCTATCAACCAATAGGATTTATACAAGTTTAGGGTATTATTTTAACCTTATCAATTAGATTTAACTCTAAGTTAATTAATTTAACTTTTACCGTGTCTTTTTGTTTTCTTTCACTATATGGTTAATAAACTTACTATAACATGCCAAAGGAACCCCAAATTGTTTATTATTAATATATATATCCTTATCTAAGTCATTTGGCCGAACCTTAGATTTTTAGGAATAAAATAACAATTAATAATATAATATTTGATTTAAAAACTATTTTGTGTCAATTTTGACACTATTTGATATATGATTTTTGTGAAATTTATAACAGAATTATATGTTCGAACCAAGTTGATTAAATCAACATTAATATATCATAGTAACCTAGAAAATTAGTGGAATTCATAAAAAGTCTCAAATTACATTTATTTTGGTATTTATATTATCAATTTTGTCAATATTTCATTAATAAGATAATTACTGCATCATCTTTGTGTCATAAATAAATTAAATTATTTGATGTCTAAAAATTACAAATAAAATACCATCATGTAGGAAATCGTTTTATCTTTCTAATTAATATTTACAATAGAATTTATCTTATGTATAACTCTATATTAAAAATGATTTACTTATTAAACTTTGATTTTAACTATTTTAACCCTTCTTTAAATAAATTAATAATAAATGTCCTAATCTAATCCAAGTGGGCCTAAATGGTCATATTTTATTCCTAAGTTTGTTTTTGGTCGAATTACACTTGTCCAATAGAATTAGGACATGTGTTAGGGTAATATTAATATCATATTTACCCTTAGTTACCCTATTTACTATTAACCACGGTAAAAAAAAGTAAAAAGTTACTATTCACCAAAAAATTATTTTTATCTCATTGAACCACATTTTACTTTCTGATATCAACCGTGTCTGTCAGATTTTCGAAATTCCATTCACAGAAGCGGTAAAATTAAGTTTTATGCAAAATTCAGTTTTTAACCTACCACTTAGTGGTTTCACTATTCATCAAAAATTGAAAGTTTTCAGAAAAATACCAAAATTTCACCCTAGGCTAATTTCGATATTCTGAGTCCAAAAATGAAGTCCATTTTGAAAAATAAAATTTATAAAATTTCAAAAAGTGGTTATTACTATTCATAACGGCTAGTTTTAATAGCATATTGTTGTTTAGTGAAACTCGGTATTGCGTACGACGCAAGCTATCGAGGAAGGTCGCGATTGCGTGTAAAGCAAGCCAAGAAAGTGTTGTGTAGAAAAAGATTCCTTTGATGATTTATATAACATAAAAGTCTCGGGTGTTACATTCTACCCCCCTTAAAAAGAATTTCGCCCTCGAAATTCGTCACTTTGTAACAAACAAATGAGGATACTTCTCCCTCATCATATCCTCAAGCTCCCATGTAGCTTCTTCAAGTTGGTGGTTCCTCCATAAAACTTTCACCAAGCGAGTGGTCTTGTTTCGTAGGACTTTTTCGCTACGATCCAGAATCTCTATCGGCTGTTCTTCATAAGAAAGATCTTGCTCCAGCGGTACAACTTCTGAGCTGAGTACATGTGAAGGATCTGGTATGTACTTTCTCAGGAGAGATACGTGGAACACATCGTGAACTTGAGAGAGATTCGGTGGAAGCGCCAATCGGTAAGATACCTTCCCAACACGATCCAGTATTTCAAAAGGACCTATATATCTAGGGCTCAACTTCCCCTTCTTTCCAAATCTCATAACCCTCTTCCAGGGAGATATTCGTAAGAACACTTTATCGCCCACTTCAAACTCTAGGTCTTTTCTTCGGTTGTCGGCATAACTTTTCTGTCGACTCTGAGCTGCTCTTATGTGTTGTTGAATAGATCTAACCTTTTCTGCCATTTCATCAACGAGATCAGGTCCTAATAGCTTTCTTTCCCCAACTTCATCCCAGCAAGTTGGAGTCCTGCATTTCTTTCCATAGAGAGCTTCATAAGGAGCCATCTGAATACTGGAGTGAAAGCTATTATTATAAGAAAATTCCACCAAAGGTAGGTGTTGATCCCAACCTCCTTTGAAATCCATAGAGCAAGCTCTCAACATATCTTCTAGGGTTTGAATTGTTCTCTCAGACTGACCGTCTGTCTGGGGATGATAAGCAGTGCTGAAACTCAACTCTGTATCCAGAGTATGCTGAAGACTTCGCCAGAACATCGAGGTAAATCTCGGATCTCGATCAGATATAATAGAAAGTGGTACTCCATGCAATCTTACCACTTCCTTTACATATATCCTGGCAAGCTGATCTAGAGAGAAATCCTCTCTAATAGCAATGAAGTGTGCAGACTTTGTAAGACGATCAACTATGACCCAGATAGCATTATTGCCTTTGGATGTTTTAGGAAGTCCTGTGACAAAGTCCATAGTGATGTTTTCCCATTTCCATTCGGGTATGGGTAATGGTTGTAACATCCCCTTAGACTTCTGTCTCTCAGCTTTAACTTGTTGACAAACCAAGCATCGAGAAACATATTCAACAACATCTCTTTTCATGGCATCCCACCAGAAGTACTCTTTCAGGTCCCTATACATCTTCATGCTTCCAGGATGAATAGAGAATGAAGAACTATGAGCCTCATCCAGCAGCTCTTTCTTTAATTCGGGGATGGGAGGAACGCAAACCCGATTCCTGAACTTTATTATCCCATCACAATCAAGGTTGAATTCAGGAACATTTCTCACCTTCTTTTGTAACTCGACATCTTCTTTCTGTGCCTCTTTAATCTTCACATGTATAGATGGTTGAACATTCATTTGAGAAAGATAAGATTTTTCCCCTTCCATTATAATTCCAAGATCCATCCTTTGTAAATCCATAAATATTGGATCTTTTGTGATCCTCATCATGGATAAACTAGCATGGTCTTGTCGACTTAATGCATCTGCCACCTTGTTTGCTTTCCCAGGGTGGTAATGGATTGAGCAGTCATAATCCTTAATCAGCTCCAACCATCTTCTTTGGCGCATATTCAGCTCCTTTTGTGTGAAAATATACTTTAAACTTTTATGATCAGTATAAATATCACACCTTTCACCATAAAGGTAATGCATCCAAATCTTTAATGCAAAGATTACCGCAGCCAACTTCAAATCATGTGTTGGGTAATTTTGCTCATGGATTTTCAACTGTCGTGAGGCATAAGCTATCACCATATCATTTTGCATAAGAACACACCCCAATCCCTTCTTGGATGCATCACTGTAGATCACAAACCTTTCTCCACTACAAGGCAGTGTGAGCACAGGTGCACTGGATAACCTTCTTTTCAACTCCTTGAAATTCTCTTCACATTCCTCTGTCCAGACAAACTTAACTCCTTTCCGAGTCAACTTGGTGAGTGGATTAGATAATCGTGAAAAATCTTTTACAAAACGTCGATAATATCCAGCCAAACCAAGAAAACTTCGGATCTCAGTTACTGTTGTTGGTCTTGACCATCTTTCGATAACCTCTGTTTTTGCTGGATCCACAGATATCCCCTCTTTTGAGATTATGTGACCCAAAAATGCAACTTTTTGAAGCCAAAATTCACACTTGGTAAATTTGGCATAAAGATTCTCCTTTCTCAGGGTCTTCAATATAATTCTCAAGTGATCTTCATGCTCTTCCTTGCTCTTTGAATAGACAAGAATATCGTCTATAAAGACTACCACAAATTGATCAAGATAGTCTCTAAAGACTCTATTCATTAGATCCATGAAGATAGCAGGGGAATTAGTAAGACCAAATGGCATCACTATAAATTCATAGTGTCCATACCTTGTACGGAAAGCCATCTTTGGTATATCCTCCCTTTTGACCCTTAATTGATGATACCCTGAACGAAGATCAATCTTGGAAAAGTATTGAGCTCCGCGTAGTTGGTCAAATAAGTCATCAATGCGTGGGAGAGGATATTTGTTCTTGATAGTGATCTTGTTAAGTTCTCGATAATCAATGCAGAGTCTCATTGATCCATCTTTCTTCTTAACAAATAGAACAGGTGCTCCCCAAGGTGACGCACTAGGGCGTATGAATCCCTTATCAAGATTCTCTTGGAGTTGCTTCTTCAATTCCTGCAACTCAATTGGGGCCATTCTATAAGGTGTCTTTGAAATAGGCAAAGCACCCGGTATGAGTTCTATTGAAAACTCAACTTCACGATTTGGTGGAAGACCCGGCAATTCCTCTGGAAAGACATCATCAAAATCCCGTACAATGAGCATATTATTAATCGTGAGTTTCTCACCAACCATTTGAAATAAATAACCTTCATTTAGTGGAATCAATACCCATAAGATGGAAGAAATTTCCACTGGAAGGTTATGTTCATCCTTGCATTGGTATACGATCGTAGATTGATCTGGAATATGAAATGTGACTTCCCTTCTTTGGAAATTGATATGAGCTCCATGTAGAGAAAGCCAATCCATGCCAAGAATCACATCAAATTCCACTAAAGGAAGGATCACAAGATTTGCAGGAAGCACTTTCCCACAAACTTCGATCGGAGAAGAATTATAAACTTTTGATGCGATTGATGTGCCATTAGGTGTTGTCACAGCTAACTCAACATCTAATTGTTGAAGTAATACGGTGATACCCTTAGAAAATTTTTCAGAAATAAAAGAGTGGGTGGATCCAGAATCAAATAAAACATTTGCTACTTTAGAGTGGATGGTAAGTGTACCTTTCACCACATCATTATCGTACTCCACATCGCTGATAGAAATTGCATGTGACTTTCCTTTGTCTTTAGCCTTAAGAGTTTGTTGACGTCGACCATCATCATCAACCCTTGGATTTGGGCATTGATTGGCATAATGCCCCATCTCCTTGCACTTGAAACATTGAAGTGTAGTAGGTTCATTCTGTGTATCCCTTCCTTTGTTTGCGTCATTATACATCTTCTTCCCATTATCACGACATTCAAATGCCCGATGACATTCTTTTCCACATTTAAAACATTTACTTGTCCCTTTAAGACAACTCCCTCCATGTTTCTTTCCACACTTTGAGCATAAGGAAAAGCTCATCTTCTTTTCCGTGTGCTCTTTAGATTTTTCTTTGAATTCCATCTTCCTCTTCTTATCAAACCCATGTGACTGATGGGTTACTCCAATCTCCATCTCGACTTTGAGAGCACATCGAACGATTTCCTCGTAGCTATTGAAGTCCCTTATGGCTAACGCCCTTCGAAGACTTGGTTTTAAGCCACTAAAGAATCGATCGATCTTACTCTCAGGTTGGATAATAATACCAGAAGCGTACCTTGCAAGTCTGGTAAAATTTGCTTCATAGGTACCAACAGATTCATCATCCCTTTGCTTCAGTTCAAGAAACTCTTTCTCCATCTTTGTTCGGAGAATACGAGGGAAGTACTTATTGAAAAATAAGTTCTTGAACTCGTCCCATTCCATAGACTCAATTTCATCCCTTTGCCTCGTATTCTTAACAAGATTCCACCATTGATCCGCATCTCCTTCCAAACGATACACTGCTAGGATGAATTTATCATGCTCAGAACATTGAAGAACTGAAAATATCTTTTCAGTAGTACTAATCCATTGTTCAGCAACTAATGGATCAGTAGACCCGCTGAAAGAAGGTGGACGCTGCCTCATGAAGGATTCAACAGAATGTTGCTCCCTCCTTTGTTCGTTTGGAAATCCTGCATGATTCATAGCTTGAGAAAGTTGTGTGAGCATGGCTACAAGATTTTGCATTCCAGCTCCCATATCATTTGGTTGCTCAGGGGGACAATCATTGTATTGCCCATCGCATTCCGCATTAACACGGTTCCTTCGGGTTCCAGCCATTGACTAAAACCAAGAAGAATAGTGTGAGCAACACTAATTATAATAGGAAACCACATAATTCAAGAAAAAAAAAATTTCATGCTTATGGTCTTATCCTAGGTTATTCATGGTCATTTCTAAGATTGTGTTCTATGCTTAGACTTATCCTTAGGGTTCTTACTAAGGCTTTCACATCCTAGTTTCCAAAGGTTGACTATACCTTTCCTCTGATACCAACTATAACGACCCACACTTTACATACATTGTTAATACTTCAAAATTGAAGCACACTTATTACAACATATGACAAAACCACAAAGGACCGTATAGGTATAGTGTCTTTAGAAACTGGGAAACATAAACAACTGGTTCATAAATCTTCTACAGTGTCTCCCATTTATTTCATCATATCTAGGGTCCCTTTTAGCATATTCTACTTAATATCCATCTTCCTGACCTGGGGAAAAGAAAACATAAAAGGGTGAGCTCAAATGCTCAGCAAGGGCAAATAAAGGAAATAAAAATCATATCATATCTTTATGAAAATCAAAACCTGCAAAAGAGATCATAATATCTTAACATGGAATAAATCATAGAAGTGAAAATGAGATCCCCATAATCATAACATAAAACTTGAAACTTTGTGGCATGCACACATAATCATGGAAAATCATTTCTTGTTAGTCATGACTCATTGCCAATACTATCTTAGTGGACAAAGTCCCTTTCTGAACCGAGTTCACTCCTCGTTTCAGTCCTGTATCACTGAACCGAAATAACCTTCCATTCCAGCCATGTCTATCTCATGAGATATAAAATCATTACCCAATGCATTGGAGGGAGATATAGGTCCCACCCATCTTATAATGAATCCTTTCTTATGTGTGCCACATAATCATAAATCATACATCATCGCATAACCCATGTAATAAAAATGGGATTCTTAAACAACATGACATCATAAAACCATTCATATAACATAAAGGAATTCATAAACATAATTCCATCACAACATAGTAAAATCAATGTAATAATAGGGATAAAAACAGAACCCTTTTATTATCTTAGATGGAAAATAATTTTGATAAAATACTTGAACTCCATTCTTGAGGAAAATATCCTATCTACTTCAAAAACACTTTTCCTTTCTTAACATGTCATACAATTTTAAACTAAAAGAAGCTGATTAAAAATAAACTTGAAAACTTATAAAGTAATATTCTTGGAAATAATGTTTAAAAATCCATTCTTGTCGTATAAGTTAAAAAAAACATTCTTCGTACTTTTGTCGGAAAAGTCAAAAAGTACCTCGTACGAAAAACGACAAAAGATTCCTTTCATACATATTACTAAAAACTCACCTAAGGGTAAAAATGGATTTAAACAATTGTAGGTGGATGTAAATAATATTACATATTGATGAAACATGGATGTGGATGATAAAATACACCCCAGAAAATACTTACGAATAAACAATCTCGAATAAAAATGAGATTGTGATATTTCCCTTACCTTAAGTCCGATTTGCTTTGTATGTGTCCGAAGCTCCTGTATAATGGTTTAAATAATGTTATTGACTTATTCCAGAATCATACATATTGATATGATATCATATATGGTCATATTCTTAGCTTCTTGTTAGTAATATTTCATTGTTACTTGTTACTCGGGTCTTTATTGCCTTTTGTTCTTATGCGTGTTTTGCCGAATAAATTCTTATTCTTATTTTAAGGTTATAGATACCTTATATCCAGAATGGTATTAGTGTAACATATATCATATTTATTCATTCAATTCATTTATATAATTACTATGTAATGATGATTATGTAGAACGAGTCGCATCACATCGTGGAGACGGTATTCCGTACGTACGCACGAGTGATGATATCGTTCCTATGATCGTGGAATTGTATTGGAGTGTATATATATTATTTCAGTATCAATATTAATTTATAAAAATCATAAATAGTTACTCATTACACCATTATACCCATCCTTGTAAAGTGATGGTGGAAAATAGATTACACCACGGCGTGGAGACGGTATTCCGTACGTACGCACGCGCGGTGATTTCATTTTTCCGTAGGATGGATAGAAGGTGAATTAGGGTTGTTTCATATTTATAATAACATATCAGTATGTAAGTAATACTGATGTTATTACTTTATCATGAAACAACTAAAGAAGAAGAAGTTGAAGAAGAAAGAAATTGAAAAGATCGGTAATGGATATTACCTCTTCTTTGGAACGCCTCTTTGAATCCTTCACTTAAGGAACTAAGATTGGTCTTTGGAGAAGACCAGGACCTCTAGGATTATTCTAGGGAAGTGGAGAGGAGAAAATGGCAGGGGTTGTCCGAGCTTGAGTGCTCAAATTGGTGTGAGGAGGAGGGGGAGGAGGTGCCCTTTTATAAGGGAGGAGAGGGGCACCTTAGGAATATCTCAAAATATTATTTTATATTAAAGTCAAAATCGGTTTATAATGGTTCCAAAGGGTCTTATTTCGAATCTAAAGTGGGGATGGGTCGAAATCCTATCAACCAATAGGATTTAGACAAGTTTAGGTTATTATTTTAACCTTATCAATTAGATTTAACTCTAAGTTAATTAATTTAACTTTTACCGTGTCTTTTTGTTTTCTTTCACTATATGGTTAATACACTTACTATAACATGCCAAACGAACCCCAAATTGTTTATTATTAATATATATATCCTTATCTAAGTCATTTGGCCGAACCTTAGATTTTTAGGAATAAAATAACAATTAATAATATAATATTTGATTTAAAAACTATTTTGTGTCAATTTTGACACTATTTGATATATGATTTTTGTGAAAGTCATAACAGAATTATATGTTCGAACCAAGTTGATTAAATCAACATTAATATATCATAGTAACCTAGAAAATTAGTGTAATTCATAAAAAGTCTCAAATTACATTTATTTTGGTATTTATATTATCAATTTTGTCAATATTTCATTAATAAGATAATTACTGCATCATCTTTGTGTCATAAATAAATTAAATTATTTGATGTCTAAAAATTACAAATAAAATACCATAATGTAGGAAATATTTTTATCTTTCTAATTAATATTTAAAATCGAATTTATCTTATGTATAACCCCATATTAAAAATGATTTACTTATTAAACTTTGATTTTAACTATTTTAACCCTTCTTTAAATAAATTAATAATAAATGTCCTAATCTAATCCAAGTGGGCCTAAATGGTCATATTTTATTCCTAAGTTTGTTTTTGGTCGAATTACACTTGTCCAATAGAATTAGGACATGTGTTAGGGTAATATTAATATCATATTTACCCTTAGTTACCCTATTTACTATTAACCGCGGTAAAAAAAAGTAAAAAGTTACTATTCACCAAAAAATTATTTTTATCTCATTGAACCACATTTTACTTACTGATATCAACCGTGTCTGTCAGATTTTCGAAATTCCATTCACAGAAGCGGTAAAATTAAGTTTTATGCAAAATTCAGTTTTTAACCTACCACTTAGTGGTTTCACTATTCATCAAAAATTGAAAGTTTTCAGAAAAATACCAAAATTTCACCCTAGGCTAATTTCGATATTCTGAGTCCAAAAATGAAGTCCATTTTGAAAAATAAAATTTATAAAATTTCAAAAAGTGGTTATTACTATTCATAACGGCTAGTTTTAATAGCATATTGTTGTTTAGTGAAACTCGGTATTGCGTACGACGCAAGCTATCGAGGAAGGTCGCGATTGCGTGTAAAGCAAGCCAAGAAAGTGTTGTGTAGAAAAAGATTCCTTTGATGATTTATATAACATAAAAGTCTCGGGTGTTACATGACGAGCCACACCATGCTCTCGGGGTAAAAATCGTTGAACACCAAAGAATGCCGTACCACCATATCCTAGCAAGGACCAAGACTCACCGATCCAGTAAAGCTTCGAGGACATCGAGAACATGACGCACCACCCTGAGGTCCCGAGGAAGGTGCTGCTGAGGACCAAAGCATGCCAGACGAGGGAGGAAAGAAAAAACAGGATGAAACCCAAGCCGCCTTAAGGGAGAGGGAACCCACTGCTCAGAGGCCTCTCTCTTCTCAACCCCTTATTATGTGGTTTCATTAATGAAATTTATGTATTTCCATGATATCATTAGGATCGGTGCATTGATATAGCACTCCAATGCATTGGGTAATGTTTTTGACTTAGGATACACCACGTATGGTGTTAAGGTGGTTAGGCTTGTCACATTATGTTTTTTTTGTCTTTATAGTTATCCTTGAATTTTTTTTATGATGTCTGGCTTAAGGGTTTTTCCACATTCTCATGTTGCCTTTATGTTATTATGCTATATAGTTCCAAATTATTCATGATTATGAATATAACCCCTTTTTGTCCCATAGATATGAAAATTTTCTAACAATTAATAAATTATTCATTTTTTGATTTTCTTATTCCCTTACTAGGATTTATATCTCACCTCAATCTTATGTACATCCCCAGGTTATACCATATAGTTTTAAGAATGATGGAAAATTATGATCTTGTTATGGATGTTTTCAATAATGTAGATGAACCTTTGTTTTAAGTTGTTATGTAATGTAACTAATTCCCAAATACACTAAACTTCTTGATCTTCTTGGTTTTTTCATTTTTATTTTTATGTAATACATCATGAATTAATGTGTAATAAAGAAAAGGTTTGTAATAGTTTTTTTAAGAATAATGTTTAGTTGTTTAGGGATTTGTATTAGAAAACCTTAGTGAAAGGCTTTGTGATAATAATAAACAAAAGAATACATCCCTAAATTTTGTTAATGAATAGATAAGTATATTCTATGAAGATATATCCCTATATAGATACTAAATGTTGATGTTTCTCTTACACATATGTACCTATAGGTAACACCTGAAAACACCGCATTGAGCTAGAATTGATTAGGAACTGGTGCATGAAAATGAGCCTTTCTAAACAGCTTGAATAAAAATACCAAGGTATATTCTTTGGTAAATTCACAAGCTCATTAATAATCATTACGAAGGGAACACATGTTTCCATAAGAGTATATGTTAGGAAATAGATAATGGATAACTTTGATTAAAGCCTAGATTTTCATAAGTTAACGAATAAATGGCAATTAAAAATTACCCCTATAATGTTATAAGATTCACATTTATGTGTTTAATAGTTTAAAAATACTCATATATAATTTTCCCATTATTCCACCTAATGACTATAAATATGAGTCATCGAGTAAACAACCAATACAAAGGGAAATGTGATTCCTATCCAAAAGAGATTCCAAACATGACAGGGGAAGGAATCATGAACATTGTGATGATACATTCTCAATTGAATCAAGTAATAAATAGAAACCTGAATTAATTAAAACACCCAACCCCCCATAGGAATTAATAATATTCAATTGAGAAATTTATGAGGTAATGGACTTTGAATTTTAATGGGTCATTTGATCCCTTAATCATAGAATAATGGATCACCTAAATGATCATCACCGTCCTTTAACGTTCTCATTAAGAGAATGTTATACTTACTATTTATAATATGGATGGAGAAACCGATTTGTGTCATAAATTGATTAATAATACAAATCCCTTGGAATATATCAAATTGACAGGGTTAAAAGAATTTCAGAAAATGTTTTAAAAAAAATGTTTTTGGCACACTATTCGAGTTAAAATGGAAGGGTATTTCCTTACCCTCAAGGAAAAAGACATTGAATCCATAAAGGTGTATGAGGAAAAATTATCAATGCTTGCATGATATGCCTATTTTTTTTTAATTACACCGAAATTATAATTTTACCACTTATTTAGTGATCTAAAAACAAGTCTAAGAAAAGTCATGACAATTTGAAATGTTGAATGCTGTGAGGAAATTTTCTAGTGTGCCCTCAATGTTGAAAAAGAGACTAGAGAAACTCAAGGGACTCATAAGGATATTAATTTTAAATTTGATTTTAATTATAATTTTAAAATGGATAGATATAACGGTGTTAAGAAATTTCAACATCCCACTTGTCAAAATTGTGGAAAGAAGCACCCCAAAAAATTGCCTAAGGGGACAAGGAAATGGTATAGGTGTGGAAAGGAAGGTCACCTTGCTAGAGATTGTCAATGGGAGAAATGAAAAAATGTAATGTTTGATAGTTATTCTTTATTTTATTCTTATCTTATTGTCTAATGTTTAATCTACCAGGAACTATGACACTATTTGAACCACTTCCTTAAGCCAAGGGTTATTAGAGACAATCAACACTAAAAATATTCATGGAATAAACATCAAGAATATTCTATCATAACCACAAAGGTGCATATAAAAAAAAGTGGTTATAAGTTTTCTAGTTATTCATTCAAAAATATCACACTTACTTTTTGATTTTATTTCTACGCATTCCTTCATATCAATAATGTTTAATAGAACTATTCGAACACCACCGCAAAGAATTGTACAAGAGTTTTCAGTGAAAATAAAAAAATGGATATACTATTGAATCCAAAATATATAAACCATCCCCTATCAAAATCAATAGGATTAACTTCCCATCAATCCTTGTGATTGTCCCTTTAGTGGAATTTGAAGAAATTTGGGGAAAGGATTGACTTTACTTATATAGAGTCAATATAAATTACCTTGATAAAAAATCACTCTCTAAAATAAAAATCACCCTTTGATTATATATAATTGAATGGATGTGGTTTAGTCTTTATTATCAAAAAAATTTAAATCATAGATATTATTTCATATAATAAAGTTTATCTAGCTCAAATGATTGAGTCTACAGAAAAGATCATCCTTGAAGACCTGTCTATTGTGGGAAAAAACACTAAAGGGTTTCTCAAATAATTTCCTAGACTTCATCTTAGATGAGAAGTTAAATTTTAAAATGAGCTTATACTTAGGGATTTTAAAATATCCAGGAGTCCATATATTATAGCTATTGTTTAACATAATGATCCGATGAAAAAAATATAGGAGAATCTGGATAAAGGGTTCAAATGTCCATGTTCTTCATCATGGGGTGATCCAGTCCTCTTCATCAAGAAGAAGGTTGGGTCAATTAACCTTTTCATTTATTATCATGAGATAAACATGATCATGATAAGGAATAATTATCCCCCTACATGCATTTTTCAATTATTCAATCAGTTAGGTAGACCCAAATTCTTATCTAAGGTTGATCTCTAGCTGGGGTATTGTAATGTAATGGTGAAAAATATTGATATCTTCAAGACTACTTTCTATACAATTTATGGGAACTATGAGTTTATAGTAATCCCATTTAGACTCACTAATAATCCCAAAAAAGTATGAACTGGATAAATATAGTATTTATAGGTTACCTTGATGAATACTAGGTAGTCTTTAGAGACCATATTATGATATACTATAAAAAGGAAGGAGGAGCATGGGGAGAATTTGAGAAATGTGCTAAAGGAATTATGAAAGGAGAAGCTATATAAAAAGTAAATAAAAAAGTATTTCTATTTATAGGAAGTAAAATTATTGGATAATATTATCTAAAGAAATAGGATATCTATAAACTATTTAAAGAAAGAGGCAATTGAGGGATGGATGAGGCCAAAATATGTGAAAGATATCTGTAGTTTCCATGGATTGGATGGTTATTATTGATGATTTGTAAAAAAATTATAATGTAACACCCCAACCCCATATGTGCGGTGCTATTGCATTATTTTCTTATGCTGGCAAGATCATAGGAAATCAAACCTCGAAGAACCGATCAGTTTAGTAGCATTGAAAATACTAGATACAAAGAAAATATTTAAATTACATCATGAAATGAAAAAAATAGTATGTACTTTAAAAATACTCATATCCCATAGAATATCCCTTCAGTTAAGTCATAATATACCTCTTCACATCTTGGGGAATATTGAGAAATAAGAAAGTGGTGATCTCAAATGCTCAGTAAGGGTAAACAATATAGTGGAAGCTATCATAAATAAGCATAATATTTTAAGGAAAGTTATAAAACATAATCACAATACTTTTAAGAATAATATTGACCATATTATGCAAATAATAAATAAAATATTTCCATTTAAAAATATGCATGGATATTATACTAATCTGATGATGGCATGTATAAAAATTAACTAATCTCATAACGAGGGAATACATATGTCGGACATCAAAACCACACTATCAAGGCTTTGTGTCAAGACCATACATATGACGATAAGATGTTTTTCAAAACCCAAAATAGTTTGTCCCATGAGAAATAATGATGCATCAATGGGATTTCATCAAATCGGTCCCCAACCTAAAAAATATTTCATTAAGTGGTCCCCAACTCGTCACATAATAATTCGAATGGATTCCTGATATGAAAAGGGTGAAACATAACAAATATAAACATTCTTATTAAAAATAGGATACTAAATGATAATACTTTAAAAATAAACAATTAATAGAATCAAAATAGTACATCCATAGTAAAACATATCATAAACCCTTCAATACAATATAAAATTTTATATCATAATAAATCAACCTCAATTAAGCATAAAATTACAAAAGGATGTTGTAACATATGGAAATAATATAACAAAATCATTAAAAAAAATTATAGTAATATCAATTTTTTTACTTTGAAATAATTTAAAATTCATGCTATTATAAATTAAAACATTTCTTTTAAAAATAACCTTGTAATATTTTAAGGGAAAATTTAAAACATTAAGGCTTAAATATGTTGAAAATAGAATCTTGTGCTACATAAGTTAAGAAAACATTATTTTCTTAATTTTTTGAAAAGGTCATAAATTACCTAATTTGGAAAAAAGAAAGAAGGATTCCTTTCCAAATGTTTCCTAAAAAGTCAAATATGGATAAAAATGACTTTAAAAAATTGTTGATAATATTTTGAAATTCATTTTTAAGAAAAATTGACATGGATGATAAATGTGTCCCTGTAGATACTTACGTATAAACAACTTCAGATAATAATGAGATTGTGAAATTAACCCTTACCTTGTCATTTCCATTAGTCAAGGGTGAGTTAACCTCTTGAATAATGGTTATATTATGTTATTAAATTATATAATGACCGTATCAATATTTATGATATCACCTATGATCATCTTATATCATTTTTTAATAATATTTTTGTATTACCATTATTTCGAGTGTCAACTGCTTCATTTTAATATGAAATTTTGTCAGGTAAGTCATGTTTATTATGAATATGATATATTTTATTCATATCCATAATGATATTAAGTTCATAAAAATTATATTTACTCTTAATATTAATTTTATAATCATTCTTTAATGGTTAATTCAGATAATTAATCTCCTCACGTCGTGGAGACGGTAGGTCGTATGTGCGCACGAGCGACAATATAATTCCATTAATGGTTAAATGGTATGAAATTGGATAGTATACTAATTATTTAGAATAATAATAATTATATATTCATTATTTATATCCATTATATTCATCATTATACCCATCCAATGAAGTTAGTGTTGAATAAAAAACTACAGCACAACGTATAGACGGTAAGTCGTACGTACACACACATGGTGATATTGTTATTCATAGGATGGATTAAAGGATAAATATTGTTGTACCATAATCATAATAAAATCTCATAATTTATATGAATCTATATCTATTACTTTATTATTTAAACAACTTAGTAAGAGGATGTAGAATAAGAAGAGAAATCAAATTGAATGGTAAAAGAATTACGTCTTCTTCAAGTATCTCTTTTTTATTTGAAAAGAAGGACTCTATAGGATGGATTTCTGCCCAAATTATGGCCTCTATGATGTAGTGAGAGAATATAGGTGGATAAGGGGTCATGTTATTTCTGATTCAAATGGATTTAGTGGTGTGAATAAAAGATAAGTAGAGGTTCTCTTTAATAAGAGATAAGAGGGGCACTTTAAGAAACACCAAAACTATTAATTTTTTTAAATGGATTTTTATTTAAAATAACACAAAAGTGATTTATTTCTATGATAAGATTGTTATGGGTCTAAATAATCTCAGCCAATTATTTTTATACAAGTATAGGTCATAAAAATATCCTATTTTTTTGTTTAATCCCTAGTCTAACAGTTTAACTCTTACCATGTGTACTTGTCTTTTTATACTACAGGGTTAATATAGTTACTATAAAATTTCAAAAGAACCCAAATTGGATCATTTATGACATATTTAACACTATATAAGTTTGTTTTCTGAACCATATATATTTATTACTTTTATATTTTTTTAAAAAATGGTATTTATTTTAAAATATAATTTATGTCAATTTCAACACTATTTAATACCTAATTTTTGTTAAAATCGTAAAAACTTGATTACATAAAAAAAAACTACATTAACTCATCCATAAAATTTCAATTTTATCTTAAATATTATTTTATGGCATAAAATATTTTATATTATTTTTATATTAATATTATTAATATCATTTAATTGATTCTTATTTTAATAAATGAATTATTGCATTATCATTGTGTCACCATTTAATTTTATTATATATTTAATAAAATTATAAATAAATTATGATTATTTATATAAACATTTTATCTTTATCATCTCTATAAATTTGATATTAAATTTGGATCATGATCAGAAACAATTGATATGGGTACACCATGAAGTCTTACAACTTCATTAATATATAATCTTACTAAATGTTCAAGTGGTAAATCTTCTCTTATAGAACAAGAATGTGCTAATTCGGTAAGACGATCAACAATAAACCATATCTCATAATTCCATCTCGGATTATTTGGTATCCCCATTAAAAAGTCCATAATAATGTTATCCCATTTCCATACAAGTATATAAATAGGTTGCATTGATCCTCTGATATTTTTTCTCCTACCCTTCACCACTTGACAAACCAAACATCTCGACACATAATTCGTAGTCTCCCTCTTCATGTTTTACCACTAAAAATTATCTTTCAAATATCTATAAATCTTACTGATACCATGGTGTATAGTGAAATTAGAGCTATGAGAATCATCCAATAATTCCCTTTTTAGCTTAGGTATAGGAGGAACATAAAGCCTCTTCCAAAATTTCAAAATTCCATCTTCTAATACAAATTCAATCAATATCCCATCATTCATATCTTTAATTTTCTTTCAAAAACATCCCATCCCCAGTCTACTAATTTTTTATCCTTTATAGTAAAGAAATTTTGCAAACCTTTTGAAAATGTTGTGATGCTTCACCTTCCATGATAATCCTCATATCCATCTTTACTAAATCCATGAACATTAGATCCTTTCCAACTCTCATTTTTTCCAGAAGAAATATTTGGGTAGATCTAGACAAGAACTAGATGATTATGTTTATGATCTAAAGATAATGGATTCTATATCTTCCTTATAAATCATAACTTCCTTCTTATTCCAATAAATTTTGAAATCATATTTTGATACCCAATCCATACAAAGGATTACATAAAAGTCAACCATAGTTATGATCATAAAGTCTGTGGTCAACACATTTTTATATGCCATAATGGGAATTACCTGACGTATATTTGTTGTAAAGAGATTTCCCTTACGAGTTTTGATTGACAGATACCTGGTTAATGTGAATTGGAAATATCTAATTTTTAAATAAAACTGAGAAGATATAAATGAATTTTATGATCCTGAATCAAATAAAGATTGATCTAAATTTAAGGAACTAATTAAAGTACATATCCCCACATCATTATGAAATTTAACCTCAAGAGTAGTGATCAAAAAAGCTTCGCCTTTCTCACATGGCCTTTTCATGGGAAAATTCCCTTAACACTTAGGAAAATAATTTTCATAATGTCCCATTTCATTACAATTGAAGCATTAAACATTGATAACTTCTTTATTACCCATGAAATCACAAGTGGGGTTACCTTATTCTCCACACATGTAAAAAACTCTCATTACCTTTAAGAAAGTACCAAGGTGTTTTTACCACAATTACTATAGATATGAATATAAGATTTTCCCTTCTTCCCCTTATTTCATTTTCTAGAGTATTCGACATCTATCTTCTTCTCTTGTTTTCCGTTAGAGACCTATATAATAGAGAATTATTTTTCTATATTAATAGAAGATGAAACTAAATCTTCATACAATGATAAATATTTTTAGACCAGTGCATGTTGGAGTTATTGTTTTAACCCATCAAATAATCGATCAAAATTAATTATTGGGATTCGTATGTAGTCTACAACATGCCTTGATAGCCTAGTGATGTTAGCTTCAAAATTTTCTAAACTCTCATCCTCCTTCTACCACAGACTCATAAAATTCCTCTCAATACCCACTCATAGATCATGAGGAATGTATTATTCTATAGATACTTCCTTAAATTTCCTCAATTCCATTGTCCTTTGTGTTTTGAATTAATTACCATCATTGATCTACATATCCATAGAGATGATAAACATCCATGAAAACTTTTCCCTTTCGTTGCTTCTAAAATAATGGAATATTTTCTCTAAGGAACTTATCAATTGCTCAACCAAAAATGGATTTATAGTCCCATAAAATATTGGAGGTTATTGTCTCATTAATAGTTCTAACATTTATCCTCAGCATTGTGGATCGAGTTTCTATATATGGTTAATTTTATTATTCATACCCCAAGTAAGTTGTCCTAGTATTGTTATATGTTGTTCAATACCAGTTGTATCTCCTACTCCACATCATTATCTTTTATATGAGGTAAATCCCTACATGAATTACAGGGTTTGATATGATTTCCCTTTCTTACACTAAGTTCCATTTCTAAACAATAACATTCACTATATTAGGTAATGAATCATATTGCATAATTCTAAACTAGTAAAATACTTAACATAAATTGAAACTTTTATTCTTATATAATCCATAATCAAACAAATGGTTTCTTTTTGGACATATTTTATCATAAATCTTTCATAATGGTTCACAAAGAAAATGCAAACTTTCCAAACAATATCCCCCCAAGAGTGTAAAACAAGGTGCAAAGTGAGGTCCATTATCATGTACCAGGTTACCCTAATCCAGGATCAAAAAACCATGTCAGAGTTGTTACTCCAAGGTAAATTTGTTCTAGAGCAACATCCACCTATAGTATCTATAAAGGGATTCATTTTTTAGGAACACCAACATAATATCTACATTAATTTTTTTAGGATGTTCTTATATACATATCAAAAAATTCTATTTTAGGTTAATTGTTCCCTAATATATTATTTTCTAAATATAGTTTACTTGGTTTTTACTAAACATACTATGACACAAACTGTAATGCCTCAACCCTAGATGTCTAGAGCCATTGATTTTTTTTATTATATTGGAATGATTACAAGACATAAAATCCCAAAGAACTAATAAGTTTAATAGAATTCGGAAAACCATTACATAATCTTTACACTACATCATGAAATGAAAAACAACATAGTATATCCTTTGAAAATACGCATATCCCTTAGATTATCCCTACAGGTTAGTCATAATATACATCTTGACATCCTGAGGAAAAGTGAAACATAAGAAAAGGGTTATCAAAAGCTTAGTAAGGGGAAATAATATAGCCTAAGAAATCAAAAATAACCACAAACATTTAAGATAAATTATAAAACCGAAACAAATGCCTTTAAAACATAATATTGAGAATATTATGTGAAGAATAAATAAAATAATTACACTGAAACTTTCACATGGATTTTATAATATTCAAATAATCAGATATATAATCATTGACTAATCTCATAATGATGGAATTCACAATGTCAGACATCATAAGCACACTGTCAATGCCTCATGCCAAGACCATACATATACAAGTAAGACTGCAGTCAAAACTCATAATGGTTTGTCTCATGAGAACAATTGATGCATCAAGGGGAATTCATTAATCGATCCCCCACCTGTTGGTATTTCTTTAAAAGATCCCCAACCCTTCACTTACTATGTCCAACGTAGTCATCATGTGAAAATGGTGAAACATAACCAACATAAACATTCATATTATAACATCCATAAGAAATGTTTATACATTAACCATAAACCATGAATGGTATCAAAATATCACATCCTTAGTTAAACATACCATAAAATCTTTAATACAATATAGAATATTGAATCATAATAAAATAACCTCAATTAAGAATAAAATCCAAAAAATTATGTTGATATAGATAAAAATAATCTAATAAAATCATTAAATATTTTTGGCATAATATAATTTTTTCTAGATTGAAACCATTTAAAATTTGTGCTTTATAAAAAGAAAACATTTATTTTAAAAATAACATTGTAAGATAGTTAGGTAAACTTTAAAACATTAAGGAGTCATGATGGATAAAATAGTCACTCACTCCGTATAATTTAAAAAACATTCTTTCCTTAATTTTTCAAAAAGTTGTAAAGTACCTCATTTAGAAAATGATGGAAATATTCATTTTATAATGTTTTACAAAAAGACAAAAATGGATAAACATAAATTTAAAAAAATTTCAATAATATTTTTAAATTCATTTTTATGAAACATGTACATGGATGATAAATTTGTTCCCAAAGATACTTATGTATAAATAACATTGGATAATAATGAGTTTATGAAATTAAACCTTAACTTTTAATTTGCATTAGTCGAGGGTGTGATAAATTCATGTATAATGGTTAAATTATGTTATTAAATAATAATAGTATCATATCCATATTTATGATATCACATATGACCCTCTTATATCATTTTTTTAATAATAATTTAGTATTACCATTATTTTAGGTGGAAACTGCTTCATTTTTTAAAGTATGTTTTGTCACCAAAAGTCATGCTTATTATGCATATGATATATTTTATTTATATAAAAAAATGATATTATGTTCATAAAAATTATAATTACTCATTATATTAATTTTATAATCATTCTTGAATAATTAACGTGGGGAGTGAATCACATCGCGTCAAGGAGATGGTTGGTCTTATGTACGCACGAGCGACAACATAATTCCCTTAATGGATAAATTGTATAAAATTAGATGGTATATTAATTATATTGAATCATAAAAATGTCATATTCATTATTTATATCCATTATAATCATCATTATTCACATCCAAATAAGGTTGTTTTAAAACAATTACACTATGATGTGGAAACGGTAAGTCGTACGTACACATTCATGGTGATATTATTATTTGTTGAATGGATAAAAAGAGGAATATAGTTTTACCATAATCATAATAAAATATTATAATGTAAATTATATTATATTTATTACTTTATTATAGAAACAACAAAGGAATGGAAAGTATAAGAAGAAAATAAATTGAATTTAATAGGGAAAACAATTACCTCTTCTTCGAGTAACTCTTTTTTATTTTCATGAAAAGACTCATTAGGATGAATTTATTATATAATTGGGGCTTGTTTTATGAATTTAGATAATTTTGGAGGAGATTTGGGTAGGGTTTGGCTGATATAAAGGTATTTAGAGGTGCGAATAAACAAGAAGGAGATGTTCCCTTTTATAAGGCATGGGAGGGTCACTATAGGAAACTCCAAAAATATTAATTTATTATAAATGGATTTTTAATTTAAAATAGCTCAAAAGTGAGTTATGTCGAGGATAAGATGACGATGGGTATAAGTAATCTCAACCAATGATATTTAGACAATTATAGGTCACAAAATTAACCTTATCTTTTGGGTTTAACCCTTAGTTAAATAGTTTAACTCTTATTGTGTCTACTAATATTTTAAACTATAGGGTTAATATAGTTACTATAAAATTAAAAACAAACCCTAATTATCACATTTATGACATAATGAACCCAATAAAAGTTATTTGGCCAAAACATATATTTTTATGACTTTCATATTAATTAATAAATTAATATTTATTTTAAAATCTCATTTATGCCAATTTTGAGAATATTTAGTACATGATTTTTAAAAGTCATATAAACTTGATTAATTTATAAAAAACTAAATTCACTCATCACTAACATGTATATTTTATGTGAAAAATTCATTTAATGCATCAAATATTTCAAATTATATTTATTTTAATCTGATTAATATCATTTAATGGATTCTTCCTTTAATAAATCAATTAATGCATCATCCTTGTGTCACAATTTAATTTAATTATTTATTTCATAAAATTATAAATAAATTACCATTTTATAGATAAACATTGTAGCTTTATAAATACTATTTATAGTCAACCATATCACTAAAATAACCTTACATTAAAAATGATATAGTTATTAAAATTCTAATATGAAATTTTCAACTCTTCATTAAATAAAATATAATAAATGTCCTAATCTAAAAAAAGTGGCTTAAAAAGAACAAATTTATAACCTATGGTTGATTTTAGTCGAAACATACATATCAAATAAAATTAGGACAACTGTTAGGGTAATTTTATATTATTTTAAACTTTAATGATCCTTTTTACCTTTAAAAGTGGTAAATAAAATTCCAAAGTTAATATTCACCCAAAATTATTTTGATCTTTTTAGACTATATTTTTCATACTTATTACAACCATTTATGTCATTTTTTTAAAATTCATTTCATAGAAGAAATAATATTATGTTTAATGCTAATCCCGTAATTTTAAAGACCCAAGATTGACGTACATGGACATTACATTACTTTTATGGAATACTTAATACATGTTACTAACAGACACCCAAGGACTGTATTACTATGGTTTCTTTATAAAATTTGATAAAAATATTCTAACTTGGTGAAATATATTCAATATATCCCCTAAAGATCTTCCCCTTTTGTTTTCCTACCTAAAACCTTTATTTATACCTAGGGTAAAATAAACCATAAAAAGGGTGAGCTCAAATTATTAGTAATGGTAAACATGGAGAACATAAAACATACTCTAAACATAATAATGTAAAAACATGATTATAATGTTTAAATATCAAAATCTTGAGTCATTAAATAAATATTGGTAGTACGTAAGGTATATATCATAAAGAAACATTAACCATGATTAAATAGAATTGGCATAAAACATGGGATTGTGGGAAACAAATAAGCACATAATGTGATTTCCATAGTATCCAATGAATTTCTTCCAATACCATAATAATGGACAAATTCCATTACAGTATCAGGTTTACTTGTCTTTCCATCCATGTATTACGGAACCATATTTACTGGTCGTTTCGACCCTATATTACTAAACCGGGTTTACTTTACATTTTAGTAATGTTTATCTTAGGAGATATAAATATTCACCCAATGCATTAGAGGTAGATATATGTCCCACACATCTCATAATGAAATCATTCTCATATGTGCCACAAAAACATAAATCATTTATCCTAGCATAACCAAAGAAATAAAATAGGTTTCTTAAACATCATTCCATCATAACATAATCCATATAAAATATAATTACATCATTAACACAATAAAATCATAGTAATAATATCTATATAAACATAACCCTATTTAAGATCATCATCTTAAATGGAAAATAATTTTGATAAAACAATTGAATTTATTTCTTGGGGAAATATCCTTTCTTCTTCATAAATGTTTAATTTTATAAAAATTATACGCAATTTTGAAAGAAAAAATTGAATATAAACTTGAAATAGTTTTTATTAATCCTCACATAAATAAGGCTTCTTGAAACAATGAAAATCCATTCATTCTGTATATGTTAAAAAAATATTTTTCTCATACTTTTTTCATAAATGTCAAAAAATACATCGAAAGAAAGATTTATTCCATACCGTTTAATAATAATTTACCAATGGGTAAAATTTACATTAAATATATTATAAGAATAGAAACAATATTATATATTTTGGAAACATGAATATAAATGGTAAATATTCCCCAATAAATACTTATGAATAAATAATCTTGGATAACAATGAGATTGTAAAATTATCACTTGTTCTAGGTCTGATATGCTTTGTATGGATCTGAACCTCCTGTAATAATGATTTAGAATGTTTTATTAAGTTATTACCTTATCATGTTCACCATATATGGTCATATTTTCTTTCGTTTTTTTGTAACAATTCATTATTACTCGTTATTCATGTTTTAACAGCTTTATGATCGTATGCATCTTTTATCGAATTTATTATTATTCTCTTTATTAGGTCATATTTATATCAGTATAAAATGATATTAACATGATAAATACCATATTTATTTCTTTAGTAAATTTATATAATAATTCTTCAGTGTTTATCATGTAGAACGAATTACATCGCATCGTGGCGACAGTAGGTCGTACGTACGTACGAGTGATGATTTCATTCCCATAATTGTTGAATGGTACTGAATTGAATTATGTACTCTATTTAAGAATAAATATCCTTTTATAATAGTCATATATATTTATTAAAACCATTTTTATACCCATCCATGTAAGGTGGTTGTGAAAAACAAATTACACCATTGCTTAGAGATGGTAAGCCATACGTACACACGAGGGGTGATTTAGTCTTTCGTATGACAAATAGAAAGTTTAATATGATTTTTTCCAAATTATAATAACATATAATTATATAATTGAGACTGGAGTTATTATTATATAATTAAACAATTCATGAAGTATAAGTAGAAGTTGAAAGAAATTTGAAAAAGAATCAATCATAGAGATTACCTCTTCTTTGACGTGCTTCCTATGAATCTCCTCTTAGAGAACTAGAGTGGGTCTTTGAAGAAGTCCAAAACCTGTATAATGTAACTAGTGAATTTTGTAAGGAAACTTTTCAGGGTATTTCCAAGCTTTGAGGCTCAAAATTAAGTGAAGTGGTGAGGATGGATGTTCCCTTTTATAATTGAGGTGAGTGGCACTTTTGGAAACCTCACAAAATATTAATTTATAATAAAATAAAATACCCCTAAAAAATACTAAAATATGTCCCAATTTAGAATATAGGGTTGTAATATCATCAAAAAAAATTTAAAAAAAAATTTACATCAATTTAGACAATATATTTAATTTAACACTTACTTATTCTATTTAATTTTTAACTAGGGTAAAAAGTATTTCAATATTAATAGAGTTAAATATTTACATATATGATAACAAATAGACCATAAATGAATAATTTAGGTAATTTTATAATATAAAATAATAATTATATTTTTTAAAATTTTTATTATTATTTTTAAATAATTTAATATATCATTTTCTTGAGAAAATATCAATTCTGTCAATTTTGACACTATTCATTTAATGTATTTTTAAAAATATAAAGATAAGATTTTATCCTTGAAAAAAATATTATATGATATTAATAAAGGGCCAGGGGAATATATAAAATTATTTTGAATTATTAATTATCCAAAATAATATTTATTTTAATATTTGTAATAACATTTATTTGATATTTTCTTTTATAAAATAATTACTTCATCAATTTTGTGTAATTTTTTAATATACTTATATGATGAATACAAATTAAAACTTAAATAATATTATGAATATAAATTTACTATATTTAAGAATAATATATGTAGTCTAATTTAAATTCCTGATAATTAAACATTAATTATTTTATACTTATTAAAGTATGAATGTGACAATTTTAATATTAATTTAAATAAAATAATATAATTGTTTTAATCTATTACATATGGATCTAAATGGTCAATAAATAGACCATTGGATGAAAATGGATGATATAAACTCTACCAATAAAATTCAATAATGTTTTTTGTCCCTGTAATAGTTATTATCAATTTAATAAAAATTAGTTTATTGATTTTTCATCAATTAATTAATTTATTCATCATCCATATATAAAACTTTAAGGCAATAATTTCTTTCCTAAATATTACAAATAAATTACCATGATAAATATAAAAATTTTATCTTTCAAATAAGTATTTATAGTCGAATTTTTATTTTGTACAAACTTATTTTAAAAATGATATATTATTTAAAACATGAATGTGATATCTTTAAATGTTCATTAAATAAAATATTATAAATACCATAATATGTCCCATATGACCCAAAAAAATTAAAAAATAAATTTATAATAGGGAAATATGTTCATTAAGTTAAAAATTACAATTTATATTCGTTGATACCACCCATTTTTTCATATGTTAATACATAATAGATATTAAAGACAATGAAATTGACACTTTGTGTCTTTCTTTAATTTAAATATTAAATAAGTCATTTTCATGGAAAAGTGTCTATTAAATAGCATAATTTCGATCCATAAATGTTAATGGTCTAATTAAATTAATCAAATAATTTTTTTCATTTGTATTGTTCATTTTATTTCCATTATAATTTTATTTTTAACCTAAATTACCTAATTTACCCTTTAATGCGGTAATAAAATATACCATGGTTACTATTCATATTGGTCAAAACTAAAAGGGGTATACTTACCAAATTTGGAAATCATGAATATAAATTTTAAATCCATGTTTCAAAATTCAATAAAAATCATTTTAGAATTAAGTTTAAAATTAAATTGTTAAAATGTTACAAAAAATAGTGTTTGGAAAAATTCCCCTTTTTAGATGGAATTTTTTTTAATAAATTCATGTATAAATTCATTTTCTAAATCTATAATTGCATAAAAATGAACTAAATAAAATTTTAAATTAATCGAAAACATAATATTACTATTTTATGACTTTAAAGTAAAAAAAATCAGTATTTTCACGATTCATAAAAAAATGAACTTATCATAAAAATACCATCAATTCAAACAAAGTAAAATTTTATATTACACAATAAATTAAGAAGTTTATTTTGTCAAATTTAATATAAAAAATAATTAAAACTAGATTTATAATGGGTGTTCAATCAAAAGGAGACAAAACAACATTTTATGATAAATACTTCTTTTATCCAAAAAATGAATTTGTTCTTATATCATGTTTAGAAAATATATAAAATGAATGCCAATGTAATATAAAATTCAAAATATTTTTAATACTATTCATAATGGCTTGTTTATATCCCATTAAATAATAATATTTTAATAATATAACATTGTTTAGTAAAACTCGGTATTGCATACAATGCACGATATCGAGGAAGGTCGTTCTTGCATGGAACTCAAGCCAAGTTAGTGTTGTGTGTATGAAAATCTTCCTTTGGTGTTTCATATAAAATTATCCACACATAGTTATTTAATACATTGAACAAAATCTGTACATAGTGTTACGTGAAATGAATTATCTCCAGTGAAGATGAAATTACGTGTAAAATAAACTAAGAATAGTGTTGTGTATAAGACAGACTAATATGATGTTGCGTATAATAGAAGATAATCATTGTGTGTCATAAAACCCAAGAAACCAATGAAACTAAAAATAATCTATCTCATAAAATAACGGGGTGTTACATTGTACCCCCTTAAAATGAATTTCGTCCTCGAAATTCGTCAGGGTTATAAATGGTTTACTACATGAAAGATTCTTTTATTGAATCCCACATCATAAAAATGGATACTAAAACTTCATTTTAAAAAAGAGAGTTAGAAACATAATGGTTACCCAAAGCAACTCATCATTGGGTTTCCACATAGAAAAACATAGGTGGGAAGTGTAAATATGGACATGGGAGAGAAATCTAACCATCAAGTTCTGATTCATAGTGATAAATAATAAGGTTTGGTGATAGTTAACTACCAGAAAGCCATGAATTTATGATGAATTAAGGGACCAACTGATTCATCAGCTAAAAAGGTATTATAATATTTTTTGGTTTCCTGATCCTTTTCCTAAATTTGATGAATTTTTTGTATGAGGAGAAATAATTACATGATTTTAGTATAATATCATCATTGGTCACTCCATGAACAATTTCAACTTCATCTCTTATTTAAATAAAGGAAATTACATTTGTCATTCTTGAATTGTTAGTAGATCATGCAATTGAATGATAGATCATTTTATCTATCTCAACAAAAAAGTTATCATTGGTAATCAAATATACATAAGGCCACCTATAGTGAGATAATATATTAATCTAACAAAATTTAACCAAAATATAACTTATTATATCAATAAATGGATACCAATAAAATCCTTCCAAAAATCAAAATTACAAAACATTAAAAAGAGGTGAACTAAATCGACTTAACATTTATCTCACATATCTCATTTGGCAGTTCTTGGTTATCAGATTACAAACATCTAAATACCTTAGTATCAAATTCTCTTAAAACCTGATAATAAAATGAATTATCATAGAACCATAGTGAAACCATGCATTCTGTCAAAATCAAATCTTTCCACACAACAAAAATACCAAAATTTTTATATACTCAAACCATGATATCACTTTTTCCTTATATCAGTCATGAGCTCATTAATAGTATCAAATTACTCATTATCTCCTTATCCCTTAATTATGGGCATATCTTGAGCTTTCCAAAAATATTTCATTCACTTTTAATAGTTACTGGCACCATATACTTACTAAAAACCATAATGGACCTATAAATAGATATTAAAGTATTCCATAATACTATAAATGAGATTCTAAAACACTATTTTGGAATCCCATTACATAAAAAACTAATCATTCCACCACTCTGTTTTCATACTCAACATCACCAATAGTGATCAAATGTGATTTTCCTTTGTCTTTGGCCTTAAGATATTTTTGGCGTTGATAATCATCCAGAACCCTTGGATTAGGGCATTGGTTAGCATAATTCCCCATTTCCTTACACTTGTATCATTGATGTGAGGGTGGTGTGTTCTCTGTAGTCTTTTCTCTATTCACATCATTAGAAACCATTATCCCATTAGTTCAACACTCAAATGATTGATGACCTTATTTTCTACACTAAAAACATTTTTTAGTCCCTTTAATACAATCTCCACCATTCTCCTTTCCACAATTTCAGAATAAGGAAACAATCATCTTCTTTTCACCATTATTTTGAGATTTTTCATTAAAATCCATCTTTCATTTCATATCAAAACCATGAGATTTATATGTAACAACAACATCCATTTATACCTTGATATAATAAAGAAAAATATCTTCATAGCTACTAAAGCCTATTATATATAATTCCCTTCAAATACTTGGTTTTAATCCAATAAAGAATCAATCAACATTACATTCAGGTTGGATAATAAAACCAGAATAATACATTAAATGTATTGTAAAATTTTCCTTGTATGTACCAATAGATACATAATCCTTTTGGTTAAGATCATGTAACTCATTTTACATCTTTTTAGAATAATATGAGGGATGTACTTATTGAAAAAAAAGTTCTTAAACTCAGCCCATTCCTTGGATTCAATTTCATCTTACTGCCCTGTATTCTTGATTAGAGCCCACCACTAGTGTGTTTCACCTTCTAAATGATAAACAACCCAAATTAATTTTTTAGGTTCCAAAAAGTGAAGGATGGAAAATATCTTTTCAATGGAACTTTTCCATTTTCAGTAATAAGTTGATCAGAAGCCTCACTTAAAGAAGGTGGACGTTTCCTCATAAATGACTCTAAAGAATATTTTTCCCTTCTATGCTCATTTGGAAGCCCAGTATGATTCATAAACAGTGTAAGTATAGAAATAAGATTTTTCATTCCATCCCCCATAAAATTTGGTTGTTGAAGAGGATTATCATTGCATTGCCTAGTGAATTGATCATTAACACGGTTCCTTGGGGTTCCATCCATTGTCTAAAACCCAAAAAGAATAGCATGAGAGGCAAAACAAATAGTAGGAAATCAACATAATAATGTGGGATTACTCTCAATACCTAAAATCTTAGGATTATTACTAGGTTATTCATGATCCTTACCAAAATTATATGATATTAACCTATAGTTAGACTTATCCATAAGGACATCCCTAGATGTGTCATTATAAATTTCTCTAGGGGCCTCACTAATGTTTTTGCATCCTACTTTACAAATTCTTATTAAACCTTCACACTGATACCAACTGTAAATAAAAAATATTGATGTATATTGGAATTACATTAATTTTTAATAATACTTAATAAATAATACAAATAGACACCAAAAGAATGTATTAGTTTAGTGTGTTTGGAAACTAGGAAAAAAATCTTCTAACATGGTGATAGATATTCACCATCTTCCATAAAGATTTTCCCCTTTTGTTTTCCAACCTAAAACCTTTATTTTTATCCTAGGGAAAAGAAAACATAAAAATAGTGAGCTCAAATTCTCAGGAAGGGTAAATATGGATAACATTAAACAAACCATAAAAATAATAATGTAAACATATGAGAATAAAGTTTAAATATAAAAATATTGAGTCTTGATATAAATCTTGGCAGCACGTAAGTAATAGATCATAAAGGAACATTAACCATGATAAAATAGCATTGGTATAAAATATGGGATTATGGAAAACAAATAAGAACATAATATTATTTCCATAGTAGGCAAGGCATTGCTTCAAAAACCATAATAGTGGACAAAGACCATTACTGAACCAGGTTTACTCACTATTCTAGTCATGTATTACTGAATCAGAATTACTTTCCATTCCTGACTTGTTTTAATAAACCAAGTCTACTTTCCCTTACATTCAGTTTTATCTCATGAGATATAAATTTTTACCAAATGAATTTGATGGAGATATAGGTATCAACCATCTCATAATGAAATCATTCTTACATGTTCTATAAAAACACAAATCATTCATCATAGCATAACCTAAGAAATAAAATGGGTTTTATAAACATCATTCCCTCATAAAATAATCCATATACAATATCATTACTTCATTAACATAATAAAATCATAGTAATAATATAAATAAAAACATAGCCCTATTTAAGATCATCATCATCAATTGAAAATAATTTTGATAAAACACTTGAATTTAATTCTAGAGGAAAATAACATTTCTTCTTTAAAAACATTTCATTTTCTCAAAATGACATTAAATTTTAAAATAAAGTAATTTGAAAATAATCTTGAAATAGTTTATAGGAATCTTCATGTATTAAGGCATCATGAAACCTTAAAAATCCATTCATGTCATATCAGATAAAAACATTTCTTCTCAAACTTTTGTCAGAAGAATCAAAAAGTACTTCGAAAGAATGTTTCATTCAATACTGATTAATAATATTTTACCAATGGATAAAATTCATTTTAAAAAATATTATAAGAAAATAAACAATATTATATATTTTGGAAACATGGATGTAAATGATAAATATACCCTAGAAAATACTTACGAATAAACAATCTCAGATATTAATGAAATTGTAAAATTATTCATTACTTTAGGTTCGATATGAATTGTACATATCTCAAACTACTATAATAATTATTTGGATAATTTTATTATGTTATTCTAGAATCACGGTCCTCATATATAGTCATATTCTCCTTTGTTTGTTTGTAACAATTCATTATTACTCGTTATTCGGGTTTTAACTGATTTATGATTGTATGCATGTTTTGTCAAATAAGTTTTGATTCTCCTTGTTAGGTCAAATTTGTATCATTATAAAATGATATTAACATGATAAATACCATATTTATTCCTTATTTATAGTCATATAATCATTATTGAGTGGTTATCATGTAGAAAGAATCTCATCACATCGTGGATATGGTAGGTCGTACATACGCACGAGCAAAAATATCATTCCCATAATTGTTGAATTGTATTTAATTTCATGGTGTACTATATTTCAGAGTACAAATAATTTTATAATTATTATATATATTTATTACATCGATTTTTATACCCATCAATGTGTGTTGGTGGTGAAAATAGATTACACCATGGAGTGGAGACTGTAAGCCGTACGTATGCAAGTGTGGTGATTTTGTCTTTCTTAGGATGGGTAGAAAGTTTAATATGGATGTTTCATAATTATAATAATATATAATTTTATAATTTATACTAGAGTTATTATTCAATAATAAACCAACTCATGTAGTATAATTATAAGTAGAAAGAAATATGAAAAAGAATTGGTAGAAGAGATTATATCTTCTTTGACGTGCTTCATCTAAATCCTCTCTTAGAGCACTAGAGTTGGTCTTTTAAGAGGACCAAAAACTATAGAATTTAAATATGGAAGTTTATAAAGGAAATTTTCAGGGTATGACTGAACTTTATGGCTCAAAAACAAGTGAATTAATGAGGGTGGATGTTTCCTTTTATAAATGAGGTGGGAGGAACATTTGGAAATCTTATAAATATTAATTTATAATGAAATCCAATCCCAATAATAAATCTTAAAAAATGTCTCAATTTATGATATCAGGATGTAATCTCATAGAAAAATAATTTTTTTAAAATGTTTTATGTCAATTTAAACCTTATCATTTTATTTAACACTTACTTATTCTATTTGATTTTTAAATCAGGTAACAAATATTTCAATATTAAAAGGGTAAAATATTTACTCAGTTGATGTATATAATAATATATATGAATAATTTAGGACATTTTAGACCATATAATAATTAATATATGTTTTTAAAAATATTATATGAATTTTAAATAATTTAAAAAATCAGTATTTTGAAAAAATATCAGTTGTGTCAATTTTGATAGTATTCATTTTATAGATTTTTAAAAATATCTAGATGAGTTGTTATCCTAGAACAAATTTTTTTATCATATTCCTAAGGGTTAAATAGAAACTATAAAATTTATTGGACAAATTAATTTTCCCAAATAATATTTATTTTAATAATTTTAATAACATTTATTTGATATTTCCCTTAATAAAATAATTACTACATCAATTTTGTGTAATTATTTAATAAAATTATTTGATGAATAAAAATTAAAAATAAAATAATATTATGAATATAAATTTATAATATTTCATAATAATATATTTATTTTAATTTACATGGTTGAAAATCAAACATTATAAATTTTATACTTATTTAAGAATGAATGTGACAATTTTAACATTACATTAAATAAAGTAATATAATTGTTCTAATCTCTTCCAAATGGCTCCAAATTGTCCATAACTCGACAATTGGATGGTTATTGTTGATATATACTCGGCAAATAAAATTTGGTAAAGTTATTTGACCTTTTAATGGTTATTATCTTTTTAATAAGAACTAGTGTATTGATTTTTCATCAATTAAATTATTTATTCATCATCCTTATATAAAAATTTAAGGTAATTATTTATTTCCTAAAAATTAAAAATTTATTACCATGATAAAGATAAAAAATTTATCTTTCAAATAAGTTTTTATAGTAAAATTTATTTTTTTATAACCTATTTTTAAAAATAATATATTATTTAAAACATGGATGTGACATCTTTAAATTTTCAATAAATAAAATATTATTAAAAAAAATATCTCATAAATGGCCAAAAAACATCAATAATAAATTGATATCTAGGAAATACGTTTATTAAGATAAAAACCACAATTTATATTCATTGATACCACCCATTTGTCAATATGTGGATACATAGTAGCTATTATAGGCAACGAAAACGACACTTTCTGTCTTTCTTTGATTTAGATATTATTTAAGTCATTTTTAGGGAAAAATTTCCATTAAATGACATAATTTCGATCAATAAGTGTTATGGATCAAGTTAAATTATTAAAATAATTTTTTTGCATTTGTTTTGTTCATTTTATATTCATTATAATTTTATTTTTAACCTAAATTACCTAATTTACCCTTTACCATGGTAATAAAATTTACTATGGATAATATTCATATTGGTGAAAAAAAGAGACCCACATACCAAATTTGGACCTCATGAATCCAAATATGACATCAATTTTTGAAAAATCTGTACACAAAATTTTCATAATTATTTTTAAAATAAAACAGTTAAAATGACAGGAAAAATAGTTTTTTGGACAAATGCTCCTTTTTAAATGGAAAATGTTTTTATAATAAATTCATTTTCAAAAACCATAACTGGCTCAAAATGAACTAATTAAAATTTAAAACTAATTAAAAACATAATTTTACTATTTAATGACATTAAAATAAAAAATCCATATTTTTACTATTCATCAAAAAAATGAACTTATCTGAAAAATACAAAAAATTCAACCAAAGTAATTTTTTATATTATGCACAAAAATAAGAAGTTTATTTTGTAAAATTAAATGTAAAATGTGTCAAAAACTAGATTTAAAATGTGTGCGCCATGAAAAGGTGGAAACATAACTTTTTATGAAAAATAATTCTTTTATCCGAAAAATTGAATTTGTTCTTATATCATTATAAAAAATAGATAAGCTGAATTTTAATGTTATATAAATTTAAAAATGCATTTAATACTATTCATAACGGTCAGTTTATATCCCATTAAATAATAATATTTTAATAATATATTTTTGTTTTGTGAAACTTTGTATTGCATATACTGCCTGCTATCGAGGACGGTCGATCTTCCGTGTAACGCAAGACATGTTAGTGTTGTGTGTAGTAAAAGCTTCCTTTTTTATTTCTTATAACATAATCCAAACATAGTTCTTTTATACATTGAAAAAAATCTATACTCCGTGTTGTGTTAAATTAATTCTATCAAAAGAACTTGAAATTCTGTGTAACAAAAGCCAAGAATAGTGTTGCATATATTGCAAGCTAATACAGTGTTGTGTATAACCCAAGATAATATTGGTGTAATTTACAACACAAGAAATCAATGAAATTAAAATGAATATATCTCATAAAATGTTGGGGTGTTACAATAATATTTTTTACTATTTATCATAAATTGAATCTTTCCAGAAAAATACCAAACATTTAACATACGATAATTTTGATATTCTGAATTAAAAAATAAATTCTATTTTTAAAAATTAAAATTTATAAGTTTTATAATGTTTTTAATAATATTCATAACATCTTTTAAAATGTCTAGTTTGATTGGTCATGTTGTGCTCAAATTCAGTATTGAGTACATCACAATCAATTGAATTTATTGAAAATGAAACATGTCATGGAAGCTTGTGGTGTAACATATAATTATTTTTATACACTCTAAAGAAGTTATATTGGAAAGGAGTCATGTTTTTTTTGGAATAATGAATTTCAATAGATCAAATAGATGTTTAAAAAGAGGTTTATCACTACACCTATACTTATGTTACACACAAATGTTTAATTTTTTGAGGTATAAATCGATTCATCGAAGAAGTGATTAGAATATGTACTGATGCAGAATGACCAAGTGATATCCTATTCCTCCAAGAAATTGATAATTATTGAATAGACCAACCAAATGCCAGATCTAGAGTTGGATGATGTAATATTCGCCTTGAAAATATGACATTATTATCTTTTGGGGGGAAATGTGAAATGTAAACATATCATAAGATCCCCAAGTATATATTCATATAGAAAGAGATATAAATATATGCACTAATGAAGATGGTTATATATGATTAAGGACTATGAATACTCAATCCACTACCATTATGGGAAAGAAAATAATGTGGAAGAAAATTTAAATAAAAAAGAATAGAAATTTTTATCATTGATCAGAATTGAGAAGGATCTAATCTAATTAGACATGAGAAGGATGGACATAAGAATCATAAAGTGACATCATAAATCCTTTAAAAATGATTTCTAAACTATCACATACAGAGAAGATAAATCATTCACAATGAGATGATGTGGGAATTGGGAAGAAATATGAATATATAAGAAAACAGAAATCCTTAGTGTTTAAAATCAAGGAAGAAGGAGTCACATGATTTGGGTCATAACCATGTGTATGATCAAAACTTGGGTTAAATAAGGAGTTGTTGGATGATGCACATAGTTTTACCTTCTCCTTCCTTCCTAGTAGAATAAATATGTATCAAGATTTCCGAGAGAACTATTAGTGGAACAAAACAAATAAGGGTATTGTGTAATATACATGAAGGTGTCTTTTATGTCAGTACGTGAAGGTTGATAGAAAAAAATCCAAGGGGATTATGAAAACATTACACATACCTATATGGAAATGGGAAAACATAACCATATAAGTTTTCATTGGTATTCAAAATACATTAGTAAAAAATAATACTATATGGGTTGTTGTGGATCATCTTTACAAAGTACACAACTTCATTACAATTCAAGAGGACTTTTCACTCTATGAAATTGTAAAGTTATACATCAGAGAAGATGTGAGGCTTCATGGAACACCATTATTGATTATATATAATTGAGATCCAAGATTTAACTCTAAGTTCTTAACAAGTATCCAACATGATCTGCATACAAAAGTTTAAAATTTACCTTTAAAAGTGCTAGTAAAAGGGATTTATTAGCAATAAAAAGTCACTAATAGAGGGGGCCTTTATTAGTTCTTTTTAGCTCAATTAAAGTCCCCCTTTACGAGCAATTATTTTTAAGTGCTGATAAAGGAGCAGGAAATTAATTTTGTTCGTACCTATCCCCACCCCACCATTTTTCAGTCCTTCAAATACTGCTTTATCAACACTTTTCACCCACTCTCTTGGGTACTTCCCCTTATATTTTCAGTTCTTTACATAATTTTATCCTCCTACGAACACATTGATTTGATCCTTGTCTCTGTCATTTTTAACTCGAATGCCTTTAACAATGTATCATGTTGTTTTATTATCTGTTTTACAGTATTTATTTATATATTTATGTATATTTATATATATTTTTACATATATATATATATTTTATTCATATATTTATATAATTACTTTTAAATACATTTATAAAATATATGTTTTTGTGTGTGTCTGTGATGTATATACTTATATTTATTTTAAAATACATTTTAAGTTTATATATATGCATAATAAACACTAACACACATTAATTAATTGGGAAAAGTATACATTTATATTTCTCACTAACAAAATCTAAACATTATATAATATGTATTTTTTTAAATATATTAGAATACATATATATATATATTGAAACTCACATGTTTATATATAAACATTACTTTTATATGTATGTATATACATATTAATTCATTTTCATAACATAAATAAATTGGATATTTTTTAATATAAATAAAATTGAAAATAAATATTTATTTTATATATTTTAAGATACATTTTTAGGTAAATATATTAAAATATTTATTTATACAATTGATTTATTATACGTATATATAAGATAATATAAGAATATTTAAGTATAAATAAAACCAAATTAAGATAAATAATAAAATTTAAAAACCATAATAATTATATGAAGAAGAAATGGGAATAAATTCAGTCCCCATCAAAAAATTCAATAATACACGCTTAAATGATTTTGAAATTCCATTTGATGTTAAAGAATTAGGATACCATAACAAAAAAACATAGTTTTGGAGAATTATAGGAATTTTTTTGGCATAAAATGTTTTTTATCATGGGTTTCCACTGGTCACCATGACATAAATCTCATTGCAGGCTTGAATTTGATTTGTGGTAGAGCCCAAATGGGCACCCAGATCAAAAGTTATGACCATTTGTTGTTGTAGTCATGTTTTCAACTTATCTTACCCCATTCATTAATTAATATATTTTTATGTGATTAAATTGTTAATAAATGAGTAATAATCAATAATAATTAGAAAATTATTAATTCATAATATTTTTTAATTATTTTATAATCCATTATCTCTAAATATCATATATATTAATTTTTAGTGCATATTTAGCCTTATCTAAATCATATTTAAATAAATAAATATATATATATATATATTAATGAATTGTCATTTTTTATGAAAAATACCCTTTATCAGTGCTAAAATATACTGATAAAGGGGTTCTTTATCAGCACTAGTAAAAAACGCTGGTAAATGGGGTGCCTTTATGAGCTATTTTTTACTAGAACTGATAAAGGGACTCCTTTATCATTTATTTTTTCTAGCTCTAATAAAAGGGCCCTTTTATCAAAACTTTTTTATTAGCACTTATATAGGGGACCATTTATAAGTGATTTTATATTACCGATAATAAAGGAAACCCTTTATCATTGATTTTTTCAGCACTAACAATGACCCCCCATTTTCAGTATTTTTTTTATCAATAATAATGGGAGATTTATGATCAATTTTAGCTAGAGTTGATAAATAATAGTTTTGGATAAACTTATTTTATTAGTAGGGATAATTTTTTGAACTTCTGCATGGTTTATCACCCTCAAACTGATGTCCAATATAAGTAAACTATATGGACAGTCAATTACTTGTTTAGAGCATCCCTAATAAACATAAAAGGAAGATATGATTAACATATTATTATTTTCAAGTACATATACAATAGTAGATTCCACTCAAGAATCCAAATGGAATTCTATGAACCCTTTATAGGAAGAGGGGTAGAACACTCACTTGTTGGGATGATGATGGTGAACACAATATACTGGGTTATGAAATAGTTTAGGAAATTGTAAAAATATTCAAGACCATTTACCAACACATCAAGAGTACACAGAGTCAATATAAGACCTATGTTGACAATCATTGATGAAACCAAGATTTTGAGGTTGTAGACAAGTTATTCCTCTGTATATCTCTATGGAATAGATTCAAGATATTTTTGAAGGAAAATCTTAGTCCAAGATATATTAGTCCCATTGATATCATTGATTTCATGATAGTGGTGGACTATCTACTTGAAATACCACATAACATATATAATGATTATGATGTGTTCCTAATATCCATCTTGTGTAAGTACATACCGTACCTCTTACATGATTCAAATCCAGAGGTGGTACTGTTGGAGAGTGATCTTTTATATTAGGAGAAGATGGTGATGATATTAGATCATAGGGAAAAAGTACTATAAAATAAGACTATGCACCTGGTCAAAGTGGTATTGAGAAACCACATGTTTGAATAAATGATGTGGTAGCTTGAGGAGGTGATGAAATAAAATTACCACTATCTATTTTATTGTGTGAAATAAAAAATTTTAGGGAAAAATTTCTGAAGGGGGAAGAGTGTAATGACTCAAACATTAAAAAAATTAAATTCCCTTTGAGATTCAATTAAATTATCTATTATGTATCGTGGTCATAGAAACCTTTAAACTTCTATGTTTATTATATCTTATCATATTTATAAGACAATTAACAATCATAACCATTGATAGTATATCCTTTGAATGTTGATATTGTGATTAAAATAAATATACATTTTTTAAAAACATATTTGACACAAAAAAGGAAGTGATGTCTTAACCCAGTAGGGCCATACCATATGAATCCCATTTATTGGACCTTTCAAGGGAGATAACATCACTAGGATTTTCTTTTTACCAATCCCAAGTTGAGGTCCAAAAATTAAATAACGAGGGATACCGTTAATGGGAGAAGTTCAAGCACATTGAGATCATCACCCAAAGCAAGTATGTTGAACTTGTCACGACCCGAACCTACCCGGGCTCGAGCCGCAACTACCCCAAGACCGCCTCCATAGGCCAGGGGCTGGCGACCAATGCCGAAGGCACAATAACTCGGGGAGGCCTTTGCCTAAGTACCTGTACACACACATGCATCACACTCAATGCAAAAGTGCAGAGTAAAAGAGAAAAGACAAGTAAAGTAAAAGTACCAACTGCTATAAATATATCCCAAAAAAGTGCATCGACCTCTAAACAGTACAAAGTACAATCTTAAAGTAAACTGAAAAGGAAAGGGAAAAAACATGCGTCGAACCAAAAATCCCACAATCCGGAAACAGGTATAACAACATCAAACAGCTGGGAGGGTCCCAAACCTGGAACCCGACAACGACCACCGCACGCGGTCCATGCTCCCGGCTCCTAAGATCCTCTGACGTCACGACCAACCTGTCTGTCGTCTGCAAGGGCACACCAAGTGTAGGCAAATACCAAGCAAGGGTGAGTATAAAAATAATCAGTAGAATACCCCGAAGGCTCGAGGGAGAAACAAAGCAGGTACTGAAGGGTGAGCAGTAGAGCGAATAGGAAAAGTAAAGGAGTGCAACAGATAGTGCAGTCAAGAGTCCAGCTCAACCCAACAAGAGAAAGGAAGTAGACTCGTCCCAACACAAGGAGCTGGAAACGGGGAGAAGATGTACTTCTCGTCGAGTCTTCGCTACCTATAATAGGAGAGTATACTCATCCAACCATGAGAAGCTAGACACGGAAATCACGTGACATACCCCGCGCGTCTTTGCCTCTCCTGGAAGGAGAGTATCCAAACCCCAAGTAGTGGGTGCTAGAACAAGGTATATACAAATACATATGCTCAATAAGAAGCCCTAATAAGATCATAAGGGGATCTCTATCCCATAGCTCAGTCCAAGAAAGTGAGTCGCCAACAGTCCCAGAAGTAAACACCATCGATGCCCAGCATCCCACACGTCTGCCCCGAACTACAAGTCAAGGCCTCAATCACCGCACCTCAACACTATCCGCTTTGGGCGACACTGAATCGCCTGCATGGTTTTAGGTCGCTTCACAAGGACACGTCTCTAAGGGGAAAGCACTCCTCGTACTTGAGAGTCCTGGGGGAACGTCAAACCGTAACTCGTCACTGCCCCGCAGTCGAGAGGTCTGCTCAAAGTCGACAGGCAACCCCCTGCCCAGCCCCGACGGAGGGTCCTTGGAAGTCAACGGGTTCCCACTACAGAGAAACCCAACAAGAGTCGACGGGTGCCACACTACCCAGTCTCGTAATAGGGTAATCCACTAGAGGGAGACCCGGCTAAAGCCGTCGACGGGACCACTGCCCAGCCCAGCTGGAGGTAACCCGGCATCAGGGACCGCTGCCCAGCCCAACTGGAGGTAAGCCCGACATCGGGGACAACTGACCAGCCCCGCTGGAGGTAAGCCCAACATCAGGGACCACCGCCCAGCCCAGCTGGAGGTAAGCCCGGCATCGGGGACCACTGCCTAGCCCCGCTGGAGGTAAACCTGGAACTGCTCTGGCCATTCTTGTCGGATGGTACTGCTCGGTGAACACCGCTGTACTAGCCATCCATGCTGGATGGTAACCCACCGGCGAGCCCTGCTCGAAACAACCCCAGCCCTACTGGAAACAGCCTCATCCCTGCTGGAAACAACCTCAGCCCTGCTGGAAACAACCTTAGACCTGCTGGAAACAACCTCAACCCTGTTGGAAACAACCTCATCCTTGCTGGAAACAACCTCAGACCTGCTGGAAACAACCTCATCCTTGATAGAAACAACCTCCTGGGTAGAGGATCAGTTCCCGTGTAATGTGTTGGTCACACCTAATCCACAAGAACTCTACCAGGGAACACAGAGTGATGGGAGAATCTCCCCAGGCCTCACAAGGAAATCCCGCTACAAGCCGCTAAGTCACTGTCAAAGCGGACTGAGTAAACTCATCCCAGAAAGTAGGGAAAACACCAACACTGTACAATCACCTGTAGTCACAAACGGTGTCGCAGTCTGGTGAAAGGGCACGGTAACCCCTCACAACTGAAAAAAACAGAGCAACAAACCATCTCTGTCAGACAAACGAGAAGAGGACCAGGGGAAAACTCTACCCTGCTGGTCAACAAATGAGAACAAAGGGACCCTCTACGTCATGAGAGGTCAAAAGTACGTAAATCAGAGCACGACATGCATATGGGGCCTAGACGACGTGTGGCCCCAAGTCAACCCCAACCAAGCGCAAACAAATTCTCAGGTACCAACATCCACATGTACCTCCCAGCGCTCCTGCATACTCCCAGAGTATACCACCTCTCCAGCCCAAAGGCTAACGTGCACCCGACACCCAACGTCAACGCGAAGGCGTGAACATAACAACTACACCCCAAAGGCCCAGGAACGATCAACCACATCTTTTGAATCATTTATATCACTCTCCCAAGAGTGCACGTGATCACACACTAGAGGTCCGCTACAAACTTGGTAGAAGAACCGCCACGGGGGCACCTTTCATATTCCACATTTAACAAGATTGCGCAAGAGGCTCCACACACCCAAACAGATCACGCCATTGTAATACTCACAGAAAAAAATACGAAATAGACTACTTAATCACCTCAAAAGGATATCAGATGGAAAAGTCACCAACACCGCTACGCACCCGAACGACGTCCCGTGATCTTGAGCCTCGGCCCCAAATACAGTCGGGCGCATCGCACCATTGCGATCCCCTCGGGAAAACACATCAAAAAGACTGATTGCTTGAGCAAAATAGATATCCGAAGAAAAAGATGCCTTCCAGCGCACTGCACACGAGCGGTGCTACATGGGACTCGCATCTCGGTCATGAAACTCAATGGACGGATCGCACCATTGCGATCCTCTTGAAAAAGTTCAAAAGTTTGACTAATCACTTTTCCAAAACGGACATCCGGTGATAATGCTGAAAACCATAGTCAACACCCGAAATGGCCCTCGCGGGGCCCGCACCAGAGTGCCGAATTGGAGCGAGCAGATTGCAACTTTTAAATCCCATCGGAAAAACATCCAGAATCAACTGCTCGCACACCCCGAACAGACGCCCGATGAGAAAGTCGTGCAATGCTTCACGCATCTCGAAAGACGGGCCGTGGGGCCCGCACCTCAAATTTTTCCTCAATTTCCGAAACCAACCTGGAAAGTTCCGCCTTGGTTCCAGGGTTCCAACGCCACTGACAGTGCTTGAATCGGACGTCGGACGCGTCCGCGCCGTCCAAAACAAGATCCTTGGAAAGAAACGTCTAACCCCTCGACATACGTGTCGCACCACTCAAGCACACGTCTCAGGATTTAGAAATTCCCGGGACCATATCAAAAGTACCGCCTTACAGTTAGGTCTGTTCTACCATAGACGACACTCAAAACGGACGCTCGTAGCGGAAAATACGGGCGTCTAAGTTGAGGGGGCAAGCCCCTTGTGCTGGACCGTCCTGGACCGGCCGGTCCGCCCGGCCGGGGCCAGCCTGTGGCTCAGCCGTGTGGCCTGGCACCGGCTCGTGGTCTTCCTTCAGCGCTTCCATGAGGACTGGTCATATCGTCGCGCGAAGACGCGCCTTGCACGGGTCATTGTTTCACCCGCGGGGTCGCGGCGGCAACCCTAGTCTCCCAAGTTAACCGGTCGGTCCTCCCGCTCCGTGCCGCATGAAGCTGCCGCGGCCAGAGACCGTCGTTGCGCCAAAGAGTGCCGCCGCCCGGCCAGGGCCTGCACCGTCCTGCTGAAGCCACCAGACCACAATGCGAGCCGTGGGAAAAAGAGGAACCCGCCCGAATCTTCGAAAACCCGCAAACTTCAGCGGATGATTGCGGACGCCACGAAGCTCCAAATTCGAATCAGAAAGATGTGATGAAAAGGGAATAAACTCTACTACGCATTCATGGGATTTTTTAGAAAATAAAATAGCAATTAGACCTGATTATATGGGCTCAAAGTAGGTAGTGGAAAACAAAAATGAAAACAACAAATCCTACCTCGATGGGCTTCGCCCGAAGCTTCGCCGCGATCCGTCGGAGCTGCGCCTCACCGGAGAGGAGGTGATGGAGGAGAGCTTCCTCCTTCATTGTTGAGAGATTCTAGTGCCTGGGTAGAAGAGGGAGAGGAGAGGGGTGGGTTAAGTGTTTAAATAGAAAACACTTAATCACCCATCCGTCGGCCCGAACCCAGACTCCCAACGGGGTCAGGATTAAGCCTCCCCTAGGATAAAAACCACGCTCTAAATGCAACGGCGGTCTCAGAATTTTAATACGAGGCCCCGATCAAAAGTTGCAACAACTGCGCTCGAGGCCTCCAAATTACAAAAATTCCCTTGGGGCCATTTTTCACAGACGGGCCACTTCTGAAAAACTTACACCCCTCCTAGGGTAGACGTCAAGTTCCGGACTCAACAATGCCCTTGGTTTTCTAATATGAGCAACCCTTTAATATGTACTTGAGTTTCACCATTAAACGAATAAATAAATAAATTAATTTATCCATTTAACGTTCCGGAAGCGAGCGAGGGGTCCAAATGTCCTGTTCCGACACGCTTTATGTCGTTCCTAGTGTAAAAACCCGATTCCAGACCCATCCGTAAACTCGGATCTCTGATCTGGATCACCGTTTAGGAGTTATCCTGTTTATTTGGCTTGTCCAGTGTGAACGCACCAAAAATTTAATTCCGGCCACTCCGGGGCTCGGAATCGCACGTCGTTTGAGGGCGCTGCTCTGGAATAACATCAAGAATATTCCAATGTTTTCTGCAGCAAAAACTGGGTTCTTATAGAACTACCCCATGAAAAAATATTTCTCACAAACCTTACCATCAGGGAATTTCCTGATGTAATTAAGGGAAACATATCAAGACCCTAATAATATTAATATGATTATTGTATAGACTAATGAATATATTTACTTTTTTTTCTTTAATTTTTAAATCATTTTGATTTTAAAATAATAAACACATATTTTATTTTCATTTAATATAACATTTCAATTAAGATATTTTATTTTGATTTTTTTTAAAATACTATTGAATCATTTTTCTCAAATATAAATGATAATATTATTTTCATTAAGTAAAATAAATTTTTGTATATGGGATTGAATGTAGTTGTCATAAAAAACAACATTTCCAAATATAAGTTGATTCTATTTTAAAAGTTAAAATTAAAACATTTAGAAAATTATTTCGATAAAATATATATTTATTTTAGAATCACCACCTAGAAATTTTCTAATTGAGAATTTTTAATAATTTTTTGACACAATCAAATTTTTGGGTAAAAATTAAATACCGTATAAATATATATTGTGTATTATGACATCATAATGACCAAAAAGTTATATAATAAATGATATAAAAGGCATAAAATACCAAATCTTTGTTTCACCTTTAAAATAAATTTTTACGGTTTTTTGATTAATTTTATTAATGCATTAGGAAATCTTCAAATCCTATATTATATTTTAAGGTTCAAAATTCATTTAATTAAGATCATGACTAACTTCCACATCACCGAGGGTAGTATTTTAATTATTGCTTCCCTTGGACATATGATATTATGAAATATACTCCTTTTTGGAAGAAACCATGGGATGTTTTGTGGTTCCGATTACTTTATTGTAGAATCCAAAACCTAGGTTTGAGAAAAAATAGAGACCTCCCCTTTATTTTACATTATAATCTCACCCAAGATCCCATTACTATTCAATATAAAACATTATATTACATCCTTACTCTTTACTCCTCTCTCTAGAGTCCTCCCATTATTCCCGAAAGCTATCAATAAGCTCCTACCAAGCTTTTGGTATCACCCTCTCAAGGTAAGGGATCCTCTCCTTTTCCTCTTTATTCCAACATCTTCCTCATTTAAGGCCCTTTTATTTCCAATTACTAATGTCATTATATGTTTTTACACATACCACACGCATTAAATTTGATTCCAAAATTATTATAGACTCATTTTGTATATCATTAATACATTTTATGATCCCTTATGTGGTGTTATTATGCTATTGAAAATTCACTACAAATTTTCCCTACCAAACATTTTTGTTATGAATACCCTCACTATTTATACTTAATGGTATTCATATAGACATACATATACATATTTTATTAGTAAAATACCTGAATTTATTCCACACTTCTTTATCATGGAATTAAATTTGATAAAACATATTCTTAGGTTATATAAACTATGTGGAACACTTATACATCAACATGATATGATTATGAAGGGTGCAACTAGATAAAACTATTTTGTTTTTGGTAATGTTAAGTCACTTGTGATGTCATGTATGGTGCATATGAGTTTACCTTAAGAAAATTTTATTTTTATGTCTTAGTGGTTAAGCTAGACTTATATTTATGATATAATGTTTAAAGTTGTTACCTCAATCACATAATGCCTTTATGTTATCATGATATATCACTACTCATTATTCATGTTTATGACTCTCACTAGTTTATGTCCCATTGATATACCTAATTTCTAACATGAAATAACATCTTAATTTGATGCTTTTTTATTCACTCATAGGGCTTAATAACTTACCTCATTCATATGTATATTCCCAGGCTATCACATGTAGTTTTATGAACGATGGAAAATTATGATCTTATTAAGGAATTTTTCAACAATTCTAATGTACCCCCTATATTAATATGTTATGTAATGTACATAATTCATAAATAAAATATACTTCTCAATATTCTAGGTTTTATTATGTGTACTCTTATGTAATAAATCATGAATTAATGTGTAATAAAGACAAGGGTTCCCATAATTAAGGCTAATATAACATTGGGAGGAATGTTAGGAAACTATATATGGACATATTAGTGGAACCAAATGGGTTTTATAAGTATAAGAATAAGCATAAATGGTTCCCATTTATAAGAGAGGGGTCACTTATGGAATTTTATTAAATATCAAATTAATATAAATAAATTTTGAAGTTAATATGGAACCAAATTGACAATACACAAAGCTATTACGAGGTTGATTTGAAATAATGCCATTAAATAAAAATTTTACATGTTTTGTTCAAATTTATACCATTATATTTTGGATTTAACTCTTTATTAATATCTTTCACACTTATAGTGGCAATAAGTTCTCATAAACTTTAAGGTCCACGATTCTTACTATAAATGAAAAACTACTCATTAATGGACCACATTTGATAGTTTAATCCATAGCATAATCATTTGTATGATTATTTTATTTTTACTTATTTTATATCATTTACTAAAATATTATTTTCCTAAAATATCAATAATGCTTGTTTTTGAACTATTCAATTATTTTGATTTTTATAGCATCAATAAAATAAGTGAAGTTACAATTAAATATTTTAATAAATTCCTAAAATATTAGTTGTATTTATAAAATTAGTCTATCACATTAAATATTTCATATTATACTACTTTTAATAATTTAGTTTTCATTTATTTTAATTTTTCCATTAATTGAATATTTACAACAACAGTATTTTGTAAATATTTGAGTTAATTATTTTTTAAATGAAAATAAAAATAAATTTCATGATGAAGATAATTAATTTATATTTACAAAGAATTTTTATTATTAAATATATCTTAAGTTTATCACTATGTAAAAATAATATATTTATTGAAAAAAAGAGTGACATTTTCACATTACTTTATAAAATATATTATAAAGGTAAAAATCATATCCAAATGAAAAAAGGCCATATAACCTAATCCTAAATGAGTATTGATGAAATGGACCTATCCAATATAATTACTCCAAGTGTTAGGTTCATTTTCTAGTACTTATCATATTATTTTTAAACTTAAACACATGACTTATCGTTCACCATGGTAACAAAAATTAATAACGTAACTATACATAATGTCGAAAAATAAATTTTGAATATTAAATAAATTAATACCTCCAGATCCAAAATATGAAATAAAATTTTCAATATTCAAAAAAACAAATAAGTTCTAGAATTAAATTTAAACATAAATTGTTAAAATGGGATGAAAATATTTTTTCAAAAAAATCCATTTGAAGTATAAAATGTTTTTTTAATTAATTATTGTATGAAGTATATTTAAAAAACAATAATTGAAATTATTTTGTGGAAAAAGAAACTAATTAAATTTTAATATTAATCCATAACTAATATTTTACTTAGTAAATAATCAAAATGAAAATAAAAAAATCAATAAAAATATGTATTTTCACTATTTATTGATAAATCAATATTTTCCAAAAAATCTAAAAATTTCACCATCCGATAATTATGATATGATGAATCAAAAAATAAATTCTATTTTATCAAATTAATTTTCTCAAATTTCTAGAAATTAATGATAACATTATCTCATGAAATACAATAAAACCAATTTTGTAGAGTTTTTTTTAATGATTAAAAGGAATTTACTAAAATAATATTGATTATTTACTCAGAATTAAATATTAAATTATTAATTATTAATACCTATATTTATTTCTAAATAAAAATTAATCTTATTTATACCAACTAATTCAACAAATAGTTTATAACTAGCACATTAGAATAATAAATTTTTTATATATGTTTAAACATGGTGATGCATATCTTGTACACTATTGATATTAATATTTATTTCCAATATCTTGGGATGATTAAATTATTTGTAATGAAATTTAAAATTCATATATGATTCTATTGTAAAAGATAATAAAACAGTGATTTCAAAAAATGAGTTATTTTACTATGGAATTTTTCTTTGATTACAGAAACCAACCACCAAACTCCCTCAAATATAATATAGGTTCTGGTATAATTCAATGTTCCCCTTTTAAAGGCTTAATATAATTTTCTATGGTGTATTCCCTAAAAGTATGGTAAGAAATATCCACGATTTATTTTCATTTATATTATTTTTTACTTATTATTCAACCTTAAAGTCTATTATATCATCCTAATATAATTACACTAATATAATTAATATATAGAAATTTTAATATGATGATAGGACCCCATTATATAACATTCTACTATTCATTAGAATATGAAAACATCTCACATGTTACGTTTGAACTACAACCTCCATGAACAACTTATTTCATTTATAATAAAAACTATTCACTAATGTCTACACAAATGTATTTATTTAATAATAATATATTTATGACATGATTATGTTTATATAATATTAATAGAGTAAATATACTAATAAAATTATCAATAAAATATAATATTAATTTTAACATCCTCAATTAGTTCCTACTGAGTCACCATTATTAATATGCATCTATTTTTGTAACCTATAAAACTTTATAATTTTTTTTTCAACTAGAATGTTAAATAACATATTTATATATAATTTTAAATATTATTAAACTATTTTATTAAAAAATTGATAATTTTTCAAAAAACTGAACCTTTTTTGGAGAAATTAATATAACAACACCATGTGACCGATAAGAAAAATAAATATACGACAAATGAATGAAATATAATAAAAAATTGACATTGAAAAAAAAATAAATGTAAATAAATGTTTTTCTAAATCAATTATTTAAAAAATAAAAGATGGTTATGTTAAAGGTTAGAGTGCATCTAAATTACCAAAGATTCACGGTTAGGGGGTTTTCACCTATCTCACTTTAAATTAAATATTGTTATGCCTAAATTATCATATAACTTAATTGTGTTATATTTTTCTCTAAATGATCTTATATTATCTTTTACAATACTTGTTAATATTCTCTACATGTCCAAATACAATTCTAATTCATCTTGGGTTATTACTTAACCCATAGTGATATTTGTAAGAGAAAACAACCTATGATATTCTTTTCAACTCAGGGTAATTTACTCTATTGTCATATTTTTTTTAATTTTTTATAGATTTTTTTATCTCTAATTATATGATTTATGATGGAATTTTTCAATTTTCATAACTTTATATAAAATAGGAATCATATTTTAATTTTTTAGGTATTATTTTTTTGCAACAAAAGTGACCATCATTAAAAAAATTTACATGAATTTTATTTTAAAATAGTCTCTGTACTAACAAATTTTCCGAATATATTTTTCTACTAACTTCAAGAAACATCCTATATGATTTTTCATTACCGTTTCATAGAAAATTATTTTTAGATTTAATTAAATATTTTTCCTTCCATTTTATTTATCATGAAGGATTTTGATAATAAATTATCAAAATTTTCAAGAGTTTTTTTATCTTTTCTGTGGTTTTTTCATGTTGTGATGAAATTATGATTGTTTCCATTTTCCTTTAGGATGTGTATGTATGATTTATCATTATATAATGGGTGGGACATGTATTGTACTACAATATAATAAGTAATATTTTATATCTTGTTGAATTAGTATGGGATAATGGTGGTTAGACCAAGTACCATATGTTAAGGGATGCGAGTGGTTACACTCTCCCACCGTGTTAGGGGAATGTGGTTAGCCTAACCAATTATAATGTGAATTCCATGGTTTTATCCTTGAAATATTTTTTGTTTTCTATTCTGATTGTTATTCCACATTTTTGTGTTGTACAGTGTACCTATTTTATGATATCATGACTCATGATTATTTACTCATGTTTTCACTCTCATATTACTTGTTTCTTTGATTTTAATGAAATATTTATTCTATAACACACTGTTTATGATCTATAAATTATTAGGACTGACTCACTTATGTTACATCCATACACAATGGTTTTGTTATCATACCCATACTATCATCTTATTCTCAATTATAATATTTTATTGATGTCCCTCATGTTTACCCTTACTAAAAATAATATATCACATATTCTTACTTTTCATACACCAAGGTTTCGAAGTATAATATTATGAATGATATGTCTGATGGGTATCATGTGATAAGTATAGTAGTGTGATATGGTAACGTTATTGTAATATAAGTTATTTATGTTTCTATCCACCAAGGTAAAAAATAATTTTGTGTTTGGGGTGAGATTTATTATGCAATGAAACTAATATTCATGTAATATGATATAATATATATTTATAAAATTATTGGGCTACCTTATTCTGTATCATAGTGAAGCTTAATAATTTTTATAGTATTGGGACCAAAAAAAATTAGTGAAAACCCATAGTATAATCTAAAAAAATAGGAAAACGTCCATAAATTTTGAAAACATATAGAGTTGGTGGCATCTTAACAATGGAATACTAGTCTAGATATAAATAATTGGATAAAGGATCTGGATCAGATGCACCTTGGGGTAAAAACCCTAGAATTGTTTTTTTGGGTACGAAATCATCTTTAATTGGAATAATAAAAATTTTCCTAACTATCCACATGGACCAATACTCATATTGGATATTTTTTTGGTTGGATTACATTAAAATTAAATATTGTTATGAAGAATAATTGTGTATAACCTAAAAACAAGTAATGAAAAAATATGCTCTAGGATGAACAAAAAATATCATTGAATGAAATGAATGTTTCATAATTTAATACATATTATGATTTATTTTATTTATCCAAAAATTACGTACTCTGATTATTATTTCGTGATAGTCACACCAAAATTTTAGTTTTAATATATTGATAAAACTAATAGGAATCTAGTTAAAATAGAATATTATAGACAATGCAATGAATGACCCAATGAGAAGCAAATCTGAATGAGTGTTAGAGTAAAATATTTTGTGGCATTATCACCCATCATTATTAATCTATGAACATTTACATGAATAATATGTTAAATCATAATGCTCCAAAAGAATGAACACCACTCTATCAAGTTCTACATGTGACACAAAACATATGAATTTATTGAATATTTTAATCCAATATTCATCAAACAATGGATCCAAACATTTGAAAATATATTTTCTATTATTTAGTTGCTAGAGAGTTAACTGTTTCTCCATGAAAATAGTTTTTTGGAGATGGAAACAAAAGAGTGGAGGAATATCATAAAAATGACCAGAAAAAAATAAATTTAATTTATAAAATGGGAGGAGTTTAATAAAATAATATTCACTAATTATTTTCTAAAAAATCATCACATAAAAATTGAGAGAGAATTCCTTTAATTGAAATAATAGTTGGAATAATCCATTGGTGCCTATAAAGCTAACACCATAAGACATGTATGACATGATTTTGGTATCATCATGGATCCAGAAACAAAAAACAATTTTTTTGTCAGTTTCAGAAAAACAAGTATCTAAAAGGCCGATGTAACACCCTAGTATTTTGTGAAATATTTTTTCCATATTAATTTAATTTCTTTGATAGGTTGTGTTACATAGAACATCGAGTTTCAATGAACCATGATATAATATCAATATTTTTTATTTAAACAAGATCATTATTGTCTAGTCCTTAAACATTATGGCATGAAAATAAATAACCGTATTTTTAAAATTAAGTACAAAAGTTTTATATAAATAATTACTTCATTTTTAGGAAAGTATTTATATGCTTCGAAAATACATTTCACTCAAAAACATTTTTATTGATTTTGATAAAAAAATAATAACATTACTTTTTACCAACTTTAGAAAATATATTTGAAAAAATAAATTATTTTTTAGAATCAACATTTCTAAATTACATAATTGTTTTTCTATAATTTTTTTAAAATATTAAATTTTCAATGAATAGTGAAAAATAATGTGTTTTATTGAATGAATCCTTTTTTAAGAATTTTTAAAAATATATATATTTTTAAAATGAGTTAATAGTAATTTTATCTCAATATTATTTTATATACTTATATTTGGGTAATTAGAATCAATATAATATTGATTTTATATTTTAAAATTTTTTATACCAACAAAAATTTGTTCTTTTGTAACTCAGTTTTTTCCACATATAAGGGAATAAATTTAAATTAATTTATTCCAATAATTTGAATTTAATTTGGAAGAGTAGATTATATATTTTTAATATGAATAATTAATATTATATAATAAGGTAAACTTAATTTTTTCATAATTAATATAGTAAAAAACTATAAAAATTAATTTATTGAGTTAAGGTTAAAATCAATTTACTAAAAGATTAATGGAAAATATATATGGGTTTAAACGAAATAAACAGTTTCCCAATTAATAGTTTTTAGACATATATAGATCTTAAATTATATAAAAATTTATATTAAGTCATTTTAGATCCTTTTTTAATGTTTAGAACATGGGTATAACTTTTTTTCCCAAATTTTTAAATGTGTCCTCTCCCCCACTTATAAAAGGGAACCATCTACCCTCTCCACATAAACCTTGAAAATAATTTTGGATTACCTTGGAACATATAAATTATATTCCTAAAATCATTATCCTTGTCATAGAAGGATTTATTTTATTAGAAAACCCTCCTATGATGGTTTCTTTTTCTTATAAAAAGAGGTTGTTCAAAGAAGAGGTATCATTCATAAATGATAAATTTTTATTATATTTCATATTCCACCTCCAAAGATTATTATTCATCTATGATTATATAATATCATAATTATAATATATATATATATTTCATAATTATAATGCAATAACCTATATTCATCTCCTATCTCATCAAATGGGGAACGCTACCATCGATTGTGTGTGTGGGGGACTACCGCTATACAAACCGATGTAATTTATTTTCCATCACTACCTCTCATGGGTGGATATATTGATGGTTATATAGATAATATATGATATTTACAAAATAATTATACTTATTTAATTATAATTTAATATGAATCTTCTTAACATCCAATCTTTTGGAAAATGAAAACTTCACACGTGCGTATGTGTGGGCTACCGCCTCCACGAAGATATGCAATATGTTTTTATTTTTATTTTTTCATATATGGTTATAAAGAAATATTTAATGAATATATATTATATCAGTAAAATAAAAATTATTCTTTATAGGTGAATTAATATTAACCTTTCTTTCATTCAATCATTTAATAAGATCGAAACATCATTCATGCGTATGTACGACCAATAATATTCATGAACGGTGTAATTCATCTTCCAATATCTAACTTTTAAGGATGGATTTAAATATGTATATAATGAATATATATGATATTTATATCACAATTAACAATATGTTTATTATGGAATCATAATCAAAGCATATGGACCAGAACAACTGAAGCAAAACATATATGAAAAACAAAGCAATTATTACCTGAAACACTGTTTTTAAAAAAGAATTTTTATTGAATAAGAGATAAAAGGGAATAAGTAAATAATATATGGAATGATATATATGAGTATGGTTATATAATAAATTTATAAGAAAAATTTATTTATTATATTGGTAGCTCAAGCACATATGAATAAATTTGATACTTGATGTAAGGGATTTTGTTCATAAATTGTATTATATGGGATAAATTTTTTGTTATGAACCTAACATATATTATTAGGTGTATATAATAACCTATTTACAAGTTATATAATGAATATATTTATTTTCATGATATAAAAATTTAATTTTAATGTATTCTTTTATGGGTTTTATGATTAAGAATTCACATAATCCTATTAGGGGGTTTAATCTCATATTTTTTTCTTTGATACACATTTCATATCCACCACTAATTTCTTTTTTATAGTGTATATAATTCCTATGAATATATTTTATGATTCATATCATGAAAATTATGCTATATAAATATACATATATGGTTCTCTCTATCATGTGGATTACGATTCAAATGTTACCAAGGTGGAAAGTGTTGTTTTTTACAATCTCTTTGTTTGCGAGGATTTTTTATGATTATGAAAATGATGATAACATATTACGGTTTACACATCATGTAATTAATGATTATTACTCTCATATTTTTTTTATATACAATATATATTTTCCATCCATTTTACTCTTTTTGTGAACTAAAGAGACCTAAATAATGTTTTTAATAAAAATCAACTTTAGTTCTCTCTTTTATCGAAAATTATTTTTCATCCATTATAAAGTTTAAAATATCGTTTTACCACTCTATAATTATTTTTAATGAAAAATTTACCGATGGTTATTTTATTATAATATGGTTTAAAAATCATATTTTTAGCGATTTTTAAAAAGGAAATTTTAACTTTTTACTAAAAATATAAAAGTATTATTTGTTTTAATGTGTAAAACATGAATGGTATATTACCTCATCATGAAAAATATCCAAATATCAACATATAAAATATTTAAATATAACAAATATCAACATTTCACTAATAACATTTCATTTTCAATAACAAGAAATCATTTACAGATATCAAAATACTTAGTCCATTTCAAAAACCGTTTTCAATACCAAAACACCAAAAAAGTGAATAAGGGATTTCATTTCCTTTTAAAACCATTATGTCTTATACTGGAATCCAAATAATGACTACGGCAGCAGATAGGTCATTATCACCGCATATGTTAAAAACATTCCTTTTGTCATTTAGTAAAACACTTCACAGAAAAATATTTCCTTCGATTTATATTAACTGTCAAAGGGGTTTATTATACACCATATAAAACAAGGAGGTGTATATTATCATGATATGCCTCAATGAAAAGATATTGAGATGAAGTCTCTTTCCTTGAGTCTGATTCATCACGTATGTTTCTTGTTCTTCCTAAAGAAGAAAATTAAGTTAATTTCTACTTGATTAAGACCCTTTTCAAGTTTATTATTCTTTTAATATCACTTATTACCATTTTATATAAATTATATAATTATTTAAGTTAATATCAGTCATTTTGTCGATATTGGGTACTTGAGTTGAAGATGATCTTGTTATAATTAAAATTCATCAATGTCGTAAAAAGTACATTATCTCAAGAATAGTATTCATGATTTAAATATCATATATGTATAGTATATATGTATTTATAATAATCCATAAAATTTGGAGAGAAGAAATTAAATGCACCATTCTTGGAGACAGTAAGTCATACATACGCATGAATCCTACTTTAATTTAATTGTCTTATAACAGAAATAACAACTAAATGATACATAGGTATTTTATAATCCCAGGTATTATTGCAACATTTTTGGGTTGCTTGTGATTGTTGAAAATGCAGGTTTCCATGGTGAATTGTCGTGTTCCAGAGTTGTTGTTGAAAATTTGTGTTGACAAAGAACCATGAAAAAGGAATGGATGATCTGGAGGCAGTACAAAAGAACAGATACAAGGTAGTTCCATTTTCCAGTGTTTTCCAAATTTTTGGGGTCTAAAATTTGAATTTTAGTGAGCATCGTGAAAGGTGGATTTCCTTGAAGATCTAATTTAAATATGGAAAAGGCATATCATTGATGATCATTGCGGCAGTGAAGGTAATTGCGAGGGAGATTCGTGGTAGTGTCGCGAAGCAATTGATGGAACGCTTCACAATTACAACGAGCTCTGCGATCGGAAAATTTCCCGGGAGCTTCGCGATTTGAGAGAATTTGGATGGGAACATCATAGCTTCTCGATTTGAGATGACATGGTGTTCACTTGACACAGAAGTTTCGTGGGTCAGTGTAATCGCCAATAAATATACCTTGACCCCTAGAGATAAGTAGATAGTTTTCAAAGAAAATACTTTTCTCTTGGCTCGTGAAGGTAGTTCACGAAGGGAGTGTGCTTCACGAAAGAAAGGATCTTCACGGTGGCTATTCTAGCTCCGCGAATGTTGGATGTTCCACATTGGCTCAGTGAGCTTTGCGAGGGAAGTCTCTTTGCAACGACTTGAGCTTCCCAATGGCCTAAGGTCTGCAAAGTCTTGAGCTTCATGAAAAGGCATAAGCTTCATGAAGTCTTGTTTGGGCTTTGCGAAATTGGGAGCTTCGTGAAGTAGAGTGCATTGCAAAGGTACATTCCAAAGGTTGTTGCCCAGTGTTGACGGGAAAAGGGGTATTCATTAGTGTATAAACTTTGGAATTCAATAGAGCATCTATGTACATTGGAGGATGAATTCATTAGTGGTAATGAAGAGACCTACAAGTATATAAACTGTGAGTGTATCTTCTGAAGAAGTAGTGATATCACTTTAGTTTAGAGAGTAGTGAGTTCTCAAAATTGTGAGTGGTTGTAACTAGAAGGGAAAGTAAGTCTGCTTTGAACATGTAAACGGCAATGCACTTATAGTGGAATGGGTATATCGGCACACTTCCGGTGTATGTTCCTTGGACGTAGCCTAGTGAGGGTAAACCAAGTAAAAATTGTTGTGTCCTGTGAATTTTTTAAGGTTTATTCATACTCTATAATGGGAAAGAGTGAGAAGAGGGTTTTTTCTAACTGAAAAACAAGATCAAAAGGGCTAGTTGTTTTAATATTTAATACCTTGATTCACTCCCCCATCTCAGGGTATCTTGCCTAGTGGACCAAAAAATTGGTATCATAGGGAAAGGTTGATATCAATTTTTCTCTCTCTCAAATGGAGGTCACCAATCACAATGGAATTATGATCTTCGATAGGAAAAATTTCCAGCTATGGAAGAATCAGATGCAACACTACTCGTGATCTTTAGGAATCAATGTGTTCACAATAGCGATGCATGGAATAACAGCCGGTATTAATAGTGGTTCATTATTAGAAGGTGAGTGTATAAAATTGGATGCTGATCTCATGGGAATTAATGATTTAGGGTGAGCCCTATACAATTCTATTTATACGAAGGTGATGTCTGGAAAAACATCACATTCCATGTGGGAAAATCTATTGATTGTAAATGAAGGAGATACAAAGGTCAGAGAGGCAAACCTGTAACTATTTTGGAACAAGTATGAAGATATGAGAATGAACCCGAATTAATCTATTAAAGCATTCTTTTACAGGGTAAATGTTGTAGTGGAGGACATGTGAGGTCTTCAAGAAGTTATCTAAGACATAAATATTGTGAAACGCATCCTGAAGAAACGTCCACCTCGGTTCAATCCGAAAGTTTTAGTCTTTTAAGATAAGGACCCGAAAGAGCTGACATTGGATAACTTACACAACACCCATGTTGCATACGAAATGAGAAATGATGATAATGATGTTGTGGAAAATGGGAAGTCCAAAGAGGTGTAATTTAAGGCCATGAAGAAGCTCACCATTGAAGATTCTCAAGAAGAAGAAGCGACAGATGATGTGATGTCATTCCGTTCCACAAATCTTCAAAGAGGAAAAGAAAATTTCAATGGGAAACTTCAACTTGATTGTTTTCGATGTGGAAAGGTTGTAAATCTTGCGGTAAGGTTCCCTAAAAAATTCCAAGAGGATGATGATGTCAATGATATTGAAATTCCCAAGAAAAAATCTATAGCCTATGGGAAAGGAAACAAATATTTCAAGAGAAATTTCTTTTAGAAGAAGAACCATCATTCAAAATAATGTGAGAGATCAGATGAGTCTTAGGTTGAGGAGGTTGAAAAGATAGAGAACTGTAGAGAACATGGATAAAATTCTATGGTGGCAGTTTTCTGTAGTTCATAGAAGAATAAGGAAACTGAAGCAGATGAAGAAGAAGAAGTTGATGGAAGGGTTGATATGCTAGCTGAGTTAGAGGCTTCTATTGAGGAGATAGATTTTTGGAGTGCCAAAAAAAAATAAAGCCAACAATGTTCTTCATTACGCCAAACTCTATATGCAGTAGTAAGAAGAAGAAAAGTCTAAGTTGATGGAAGAAATTGAGAAACTAAAATCATCAACACCGAAGCACTCAGAATCAATTATTGAGTATAGAATCAATATTTACAAAAAAATGGAGATAGATAGCATGAATAACACAAGGAAAGATCAAATCAAGCGTATTGAAGAAATTTAAGGAGAATTTATCGGTTTGCAGAAAAAGGTTGAGGATTAGGAAAAACACTTGACTCCTGTTGGGACATTAGGAAAATAGATCACTCAAAAAACTGAGAAGCTAAAAGCGGAAAATAGTGGTTCAACATAAAGGAAGCCTCAATTATGTTCAGATTCTAAGGATGGTGGGGAGCTTGATTGAAAACAAAAATCTAGGAAAACTGAAGTCAAACCACAAGCACCCATTATGAGATTGATGGTATATTTGGGCACAATGAAGAATCAGAATATTCAGAGATCCCAGGGGGAAACTAGCAGTGCAGAAGTGACATGAAGGAATACACCATATATAAGGTGTTATTGTTGTGGAAAGATGGGACATTCACAACATGTGTGTTCCATGGCCAAGAGATATTGAAGGGCACAAGAATAGAGGTGGAAACCAAATAGAGAAAAGTTCTCTAGAACATACATCAAAGGACACTATTTTTGGAGCATATGATTTGGGAACATGGAAAGGTATAACACTTCGACCATATAGAGGAATGTGCCAAAGGAGAACCAAAATGTTCGCCAGTAGCAGATCAATGAACAAATAGGTGAGATGAAAATGACCAATAGATTTTCACCTTTGCAAGATGAATATGGTCCATTATACTCTAAGAAAGAACATAAGACTCAATCCATGCTGAGTGTGGAGGCAAAAATATGGACCAAGAAGAAGACAGATGGGAAGGCTATTGTGGCAGACATTTCCCTTAAGGCATCAGATCGCTCTGGTGTGTGGATCCTTGATAGTGGTTTTACATATCACCTGACAAGTAATAAGGATCTTGTTACAGTCATAAAATATGACAATGAAAGAGTTGTAAATTTTGGAAACAATTAAGGACTGATTATTATTGGCTCAAGAAAGGCCATCTTTGGGGGAAAAGAGACGAGACGTGATGATGTCTTAGTAGTAGAAGGACTCAGTCAAAATTTGCTCAGTGTCAGTCAACTATGTGACTCGGGACATTATATAAGGTTTCCTTAGAAGATGTGTTTTTTCAAAGGAAGAGAAAGGGGATTGGTTCAATAGGGAAAAAGAACAAAGGGAAATCTCTACCTGGTAAGTGAAGAAGAATATATGTGTTTTCTGTCTAGAGAGGAAGAAAACAAGCAATGGGATAAATGACTTGGTCATATTTTCCAACTATCCTAAGAATATCTGGTAAAGTGTGATGTAGAAAGATACCTCCTTAAGCTATCATGTGATCATACTCATAAGTGTGATGCATGCCAATAAGGAAATCTCATCAGAATGACTTATAAGGAAAAGGAAAATAAGTCAACAAGAGTTCTCGAATTGGTGCATGGTGATGTTTGTGGTCCTATCACTCCAAGATAAATTGACAGAAAGAGGTACTATGTTCTTTTCATTGATGAATATAGTATAATAGAATGGTTATTTGTTATTTCACGTAGGTTGGATGTGTTCACCGGCTTAAAATAGTAACGGAGGTAGTGTGAAAGCATTCTTGGACAAAAAAATTTTAAGCTTCATACTGATAATGATACGGAATTCACAAATAGTCAGGTGGAAGGCTATCTCGAGAAACAAGGGATAAGGAATCAATTTAACTTAGTAAGAACTATCCAACAGAATGAAGTGGTTGAAAGGAGAAATTGGATCATCAACAACATGGCCAGAATGATGCTCATTAGAAAAAACCTACCAGAGAAATTTTGGAAGGAAGTAGTTTTCACATCGGTCTACATTTCTAACAAGGCTCTATTGTGTCTGAAGGAAGGAAAGAATCCGTACGAGATGTGGTAAGGAAATAATCCAACATTGAAATACTTTCAATTATTTGTAAGTAAGTTCTTTATCCTCAATAAAGAAAAAACATATGAAATATGAGTCCTGAGGAGATGAAGGGATATTCCTTGGATACTCGGGAAAAAGTAAGTCATATAAATGCTTTAACAAAAGGCTGGGAAAAGTAGTTGAGAGCATTGATGTCACTGTAGTGGAGAATGAGGAGATCATTCAATTTCACATTGAACACTTTTCTGATGAGAGTGATGAGGAAGAAAGCAACACAAAGGGAGCGGAAGTGGATGGTGTTGATTCAGAAGAAGATACTGATGGTGAGCATGAGGAAGTAAAATTTGTATCTGCACAAAATCCATGGAGTCAGGCTGAAATTGACAGGAAGAATATCATTGGTGATCAGTCAACTCTAGTTCAGAAAAAAAGAATGAAATCACTACAACATACATATTTTCTATCTCAGGTTGACCCGAAGTGCTTCAATGATGCAGCTGAAAATAAAAACTGGCTTCTGGAAATGAATGAAGAGCTTGATCAGATTGAAAAAAATCAAACATGGGAGATTGTTTCGAGGCCAACAAAATAGAATGCCATCAGGGCTAAATGGGTCTATCACAACAATATGAATGAAGATGGCATAATGATTTGGAATAAATCATGACTGGTATGAAAAGGATACTCCCAAATAGAGGGAATAGATGTTGATGAGACATTTGCACCAGTTGCAAGACAAGAGACAATACGATTATTCCTAGCCATTATAGTGCAACAAAAGTTCAAATTTTTCTAGATGGATGTCAAATCTGCCTTTTTGAATGGGGTTCTGGAAAAAGGGGTGTACATTGAGCAGCCATATGGTTTTCTCATTCATGAGGATGAGAACAAGGTTTTCATATTGAAGAATGCATTGTATGGGATGAAACAAGCACTAAGAGCATGGTACTCAAGGCTTGATCAGTATTTGAATAATCGTGGTTTCCAGAAAGGGGGGGGGGTTGATTACAATCTCTATTTAAATAATAATAGTAATCAAAGGATGATGGTCCTAGTTTATGTCGATGACATAATATTTGGAGGATCAGATGAAGCTCAGTGCAGACACTTTTCTGAATTCATGATAAGTGAGTTCAAAATGTTAATGATTGGAGAGCTAATGTTTTTCCTTGGTCTACATGTGACACAAGGAAGTAATGGAACATTTATATCTCAATGAAAATATTCCAAAGAAGTTTTGAGAAGATTTGGAATGGAAAATTCCAAAGAGATGAAGACTCTGGTTGCTGCCCGGATGAAACTATTCAAAGATGAGGATGGAAAGGCAGTTAATATCACAAAAGACAGGCAAATAATTAGAATTCTATTATACCTAACTGCAACACGGCCTGACATTGTTTTTGCCACATGCAAAGCAGCGAGATATCAGAGTAATCCCAAGTAAAGACACATGATTTCAGTGAAATGAATATTTTGGTATATCAAAGGCACGGTGGATTTAGACCTGATATATAGTGACAAATCTCAGTCAGGATTATTGGGATATACTGATGCAGATTGGTCCAGTTCATCGGATGACAGGAAATCAACATTTGGAGGTTCATTATTTCTTGGCGGATTGTGTGTTTCTTGGCTATGCAAGAATCAAGATTGCATTTCATTGAGTACCTCAATAGATGTGTATATTTCTGCCACTCAAGCTTTCACACAGTTATTGTGGATGAAGCAGCAGCTTGATGATATGGGCATTGAAGTGAAGTCTCGGACCAAAATCTAGTGCGATAACTCAAGTGCAATAAATCATAGCAAAAATACCATTCATCACTCTAGGACAAAGCACATTGAGATATAATATTATTTTATCAAGGAGAAGGTTGATCAGGGAATTGTGAAGTTGGAGTATGTTCCAACAAAGCTATAGGTTGCAGACATCCAGAAAAAGGCCATGCCCAAGGAAGCTTTTGAGAGGCATCGACTGTTTCTGAGAGTTCAGTCATCTCCCCGCACTTGAAAAAGTGTGGCTGTGGGACCCACCCCCCTCTCCCCGATGTATGGTGTGTTTTTCTATACTGCACTAATCTGTATTCTTTCCAATGTTTCAGACCACAAAAGAGTGAACTTTGTGTTCATTAATAAAGGGGGAGAAATATTGAATCCTATAGGGGAAAACTATGGCTTATGAAGGGACAAACTATCTTAGTCAAAGAAATGGGGAGAAGTTGATAGGTTGACCAGCGAGACGGAGAGAGAGCAATCAGATAGGGGAGAGTTTTAAAATATGAAGATGCTAGAAGTGATCGATCTTAGATTAGATATAACGATAGCTAAGGATCGTGATAAAAGCATAAGAGTGATGTTGGAATGGTGTGAGAAGGGTTCCAGTGATCAACAAATGGTATCAGTTTGGTGTCAACGGATAATGTCTGAAATGAAGTGATTCATTGATGAACTTTTCATACTACTCTTGTTTCTCATGCTGAGAATTGCTCATGTGGGCTTCGAGTATGTGGTGAGTGAATCTCTAGTCACTATCTCTATTCCTATAGGTGAAGGCTGAGTGATAATGGAAGGAGACTCAGTGAGGTGTCAAAGTGCAGTGAATCATTATGACAAGAGTTTTCAACAAACCCAAAGGGGGAGATTGTTGGGAAAAAATCCCACAAGGTATCATTGCAGCATTTTTGGGTTGCTTGTGATTGTTGAAAATGCTGGTTTCCATTGTGAATTGTCATGTTTCAGAGCTGTTGTTATAAATTCGTGCTGACAAGGAACCATGACAAAGGAATGGATGATCTGGAGGTGCTATAAAAGAACAGACACAGGGTGGTGTCATTTTCCAGTGTTTTCCAAATTTTTGGGGTCCAAAATTTGGAGTTTGGTGAGAATTGCAAAAAATGGATTTCCTTGAAGATCTAATTTAAATATGGAAAAGGCATGAGTTTCGCGAAGATAGGCTTCATGGATTGGATTTCACGAAGATTAGAAAATGTTTATAGTGATTCTTCGCTATTACAACGAGCTTCGCGAAAAGAAGCTTTGAAGAGCATTGCGGCAGTGGAGGGCATTACGAGTGAGATTCGCAGTGGTGGAATTAAGTAATTAATGGAATTATTCAAGATTATGATGAGCTCCATGATCAAAAAATTTCCATGGTGCTTTCCGATTTTGCGAGAATTTCGGTGAAAACTTCAGAGCTTCGTGATTTGAGCTGACGTGACGTTGACTTTTCATGAAATGTTCGAGGGTTGGTGGAATCACTTAAAAATATACCTCAACCCCCTTGGGATAAGTAGATAGTTTTCGAAGAAAATATTTTGCTCTCGACTCATGAAGGTAATTTGCGAAGGCAATGTGCTTCACGAATGAATGGAGCTTCACGGAGGCTATTCTAGCTCCGTGAATGTTGGGTTCTCCACATTGGCTCAGTGAGCTTCATGAGGGTAGTCACTTTGTGATGACTTGAGATTTGTGACGGCCTAAGATCTGTGAAGGCTTGATCTTCTCAAAATATAAGAGCTTCATGAAGGCTTTTTTGAGCTTCGTGAAATTGGGAGCATCACGAAGTATGGTTCTTTGCAAAGGTACTTTCCAAAGGTTGTTGCCCAGTATTCAAGGGAAAAAGGGTATTCATCAGTGGATAAACTTTGGACTTCAATAGAGCATCTACGTACAATGGAGGATGCATTCATTAGTGGTAATGAAGAGACATATAGGTCTATAAACTGTGAGTGTATCTTCTGAAGAATTAGTGATCTCACATTAATTGAGAGGGCAGTGATTTCTCAAAATTGTGAGTGGTTGTAAACCAGGAGGGACAGTGAGTCCGCTTTGAACTTGTAAATAGGAGTTCGCTTATAGTGGAATTCGTACATCGGCACCTTGTTAGTGTATTCTCCTTGGACGTAGCCCAGTGAGGGTGAACCAAGTAAAAATCGATGTATCATGTGCATGATTTATGGTTTATTCATACTCTGCAATGGGAAGGAGAGAGAAGAGGGTTTTTTCTAACAGGAAAACAAGATCAAAAGGGGCAGTTGTTTTAATATTTCATTCCCTAATTCACCCCCCTCTCAAGGTATCTTGCCTAGTGGACCTAACACTTAAGTTAATTTCTACTTGATTAATAACCTTTTTCAAGTTTATTATTCTTTTTATATAACTTATTACCATGTTATAAAATTATATAATTATTTAAGTTAATATCTGTCATTTTGTCGATATTGGGTACTTGAGTCGAAAATGATCTTGTAATAATTACAATTTGTCAATTTGGTCAAAAGTACATTATCTCCTGAATAGTATTCATGATTTAAATATCATATATGTATATTATATATGTATTTATAATAATACATAACATTTATAGAGAAGAAATTGAATGCACCATTCATGGAGAGAGTAAGTCGCATGTACGCATGAATCCCACTTTCATTTATTTGTCATATAATAGAAATATCAACTAATTGATACATAAGTATATTATAATTCTAATATATTTTCATATGATATATATGTTATATAATTTCATTAACATCATCCTTTTCATGTTCCATGTATGGCATGAACAAGACATTTCACTTGGAGGGGGTAGTATTCCACACTTCCCCAAATGAAATTCTCGTATTTAAACAACATGAAAAGCATAAATGTATGTTGTAAATAAAAATAACAGTATAATAGAGACTCAATAAATATAATAAATATCATATATAAATATCTTTCCATCATAATGGCCACCATGAGGGGTGGTAGGGGAAAATCGAAGAATCATCGTTTCATGAGGCAGTAGATCGCCACACATAGAAACAGTATGTTTGTATTCATTAGATGGAGGTGTGTGTTAGTGTAGTTGTAATACCAATAATAAAAATATCTTAGTAAATTGATAATATTGTTTTTGTTATGTAATAAATGAATAATAAGAGAATAGGGAGTGGAGAAGTAAAATAAAATAAAAGAACTTCAGAGAACACGTTACCTGTAAATTGGGTAACTTCTTTTGATTTGAGCCTATAGGATTTATTGAATTTTCTTCTATATAAGGTTAGTATTCTAAGAGGAAGATAGGGATATTGGGAGATTATTTGAATAAAACTTGAATAATCCAAGTGTCTTGAAAGTTGTTATTAAATGGGTAGAAGTGGTGGCCTTTTAAAAGAGAGAGGAGGGGCACTTTAGGAAGGTATTGGAATATTATTTTATTATAAAGAGATTTTCATTTTAAAATGGTCCAAAGGTCATTTATTTCAAAGATAAGATGTTTTTGGGTCGATAACCTCTCAATAAATAGGTTTTATACTAGTGTAGATCTTATATTTAACCTTATCTTTTAACTTTAACCCTTAGTTAACTAATTTGACTCTTACCATGTCTTCTTGTATATTTGTACTATATGGATAATATATTTACTATAAAATGCCTATAGAACCTCAGGAGGTTCATTAATGACATTTTAAACATTATATAAGTCATTTTTCTGAATCATATATTTTTTAGGACTCTTATGTCCTTTAATAAAATTTTATTTGTTTTAAAAACTCATTTTTGTCAATTTTTATACTATTCATATCATGTCTTTTTTAAAATCTATAACAAATTGATTCTTTCATAAAAAACATCATTAATTCAAAGATAAAAATTCATTATAGTCCCTAAAATTAATTTGTGGCATAAAAAATTTTAAAAATAAATTTATTTTAATATTTAGAATCTCATTTATTTAAATCATTCATTAAAAAGGTAATCACAACATCATTATTTTGTCACAAATAAATTTATTTATTATATGTCGAAAAAATGTAAATAAAATTGCATGATGTAGGAATCTTTTTAGATATATAATGACAATTTATAGTCAAAACTATCACCTATATAAACCCATATAATAATTTTTACTTAAAGATACATGTTTATGTAACATTTCCCCTTACCTAAAAATAATTCTTATAAAATGTCATTTTCACAAAAAAGTGGATCCATGGGATCCCAAAATGGACCCAAGGATTCCCATGGTCAGAAATATCTCATCTGATAATATTAGGATATGGGTTAGGGTAATTTAATATTACTATAATGTTATTTTTTACCCTTATTTACTAGATTTTTTCATTTTACCATGGTAAATAAAATAATTAGAGAAGTATCTATTCATAATGTCTAAAAATAAAAGGTTCCTATTTACATAATTTGGACCTACTAATTGAAAATATGGAATCCATTTTTTCAAATTAAAAACACATAATATTAAGTTATTAATTTAATATTAATTACTGTTTTCAGAACCAAAAAGTAGGGTTTTAAGAAGTAATAACTATCAAAAGATTAACATGTGTTTATTTCCAATTTCAAAATAAAATTTCATACAATGACCTAAATTGAATTAAATTATAAAAACATAATTTAATTATACTTTAAAACCAATTAAAAGTATAATATACCTATATAAATAAATTAGATGAAAAGACAGCTTTGAATTAAAATGCTGTATTTTTTCACAATTCATTGAAAAATGTAATTTATCAAAAAAATACCAAAATTTCATCCAAAGTAAATTTTGATGTCCCTCTTATATACAAGAATATTATTTTTTCAAATATATTATATAAAATTGAAAAAAACAAGATTTTAAAAGGGTTCTCCATCAAAAGGGGGTAAAAATGTATTTTTAGAAAATTATTCTTTTATCTGAAAAATTGAATTTGTACTTAAATCGTATCTAGAAAACATATAAGTTGAATTTAAAACATTACACTTAAAATATATCATATATTTTTTAATAAATAAAAATCCATAAATAGTGATTTGAAAACACAATTATTCTCTTCTAAATAGGTTTTCATAAGAATAAATCCTTTATATTCAATTGGTTTTTATTTCCATTTATAATAAATTTGGTACCAAATGAATCATTATTTATACATTTGAAAACCATAATTCAAAATTCATTTGATTCTATTCATTCCCTCCAATCCAATGGCTAGGTGTTAACTACCATTTAAAGTAATAAAAATATTATTATATTATATTTCGGTATAACTGAAAGTTGTGTGAAACGTAAGATTTTGAGGAAACACGGTGTTGTGTGTCAAGTACACTATCGAAAGAAGCATCCCCTTTAAAGTAAAATTAATATCTTATTCATTAGTATTAATAGAAATAAAAAAGTATTATTCTATAAATAACCAGGTCATTACATACTTCCTCCCTTTTGGAAATTGCGTCCTTAAAATTTAAAATTGGGCTTGAAAACTAAATTCAATTTCCAACATCAGAAATACAATCAATAGAATTATCACATTAAAATAAAGAAAAATAAGTACAAAGGTAACCTAAGATAACACATACTAGGATTATAGTATAAAATGGATATGGAAGAGAAAACTAACCATCATGTTCTGTTGGAGAGTGATAGAAAACATGATTTGGGGAAATTTAACAACCAGAAAACCATAATCTTATGATGGGTTAAACAGTCATTGATTCCCCAGTAGGAAACATAAACGGACAATGTTTATATTTTATTTTCCTTTTTACAAAGTTGTGTAATTATTTTACTACATAGAATAAGAACATAAGGAAACATACTTACTTGTCAATTATAGTTTCATCCTTTAACAAATATCTTCCACAAACTCATCTATACTCCAAACAATGAGTATTCTAGATGACTTGGTCACACCTAATGCACTATAATCATATTATAATAAAAAATAATATTATCATCAAATGATTAACTATCTATTCATTATATATTGAAACATTAACCAAAACCCAAATGGTTAGTACAAGATCAGATAATCCTGAAAAAGGATTATCCTTTACAAAAAGTAATACTACGATTAATCTCCAAAATTCAACAAAAAATATCCCAAAGTTCAAAAAGGATCATTCAAAAAAATTACCATAAAAATGTTCAATGAAATTAAAAATAATATTGGTACCCAAAAATTCTGAAAGATTTTAACACATATACTTCCATGATAAATCATAACATTTATCTCCAAATTAAATTGACTAATCTTAATGTCTAATACTAAAATGTAATTATCCTAATCACATATTCTCGAAGATAGGTTAATCATTTCCATACATAACCTGAATCTCTATAAGTCCATAATAAAAAAATATATTATTACCAAATAAAATTCCACCATTAATTCTCAAATTAAATCCCACAATATTCAATTTTTCTTAGGCATATAGTGTTCCCAAAAGAGCGAACGTCTTCCAAAATTACATTTATCACTTAATCACAAAATTATTTTCCTATTATAAGGATATCCATTTGATAAACCATAAGTTACAAAATAAGCTTATTCTTGATCCATAAAGTCATTTAACTATTATGAATAAGTCATACTATCTAGGAACCTCTCACAGTATAGTGGTAGGCAAAAAATACAAGTCACACTTCGGTTGTGGGTTTGATTCCCGCATCTATGTCCAACGCGACGGGTTATCACAGGGTCTATGTGTTGTCCTTTTTTCAAAAAAAAAATGAATAATTAAAATAAAATTACAGAAATGATATAAAATCATTAAAAAGTATCCATAACATGTTTTAACCTCAAAGGTTATTTTATACCTCAGATTTTGTATCCCAAAAACTAATTACCCATAATTGCCTCAAATTATGGGATAATATAAACCCTAATGGTTATTTATAACTATATCTAAAAAAAATATTTTTTCTTAAAAATGGAATTTTCACATAAAAAACATCAGGTTTACACATTGGGGAGAAAATTCTTCCAAATTAATCCCATCATGAAAAGATCATTAATACCTTTAAACATTTCATCAACTAGATATCTAACATGACACTCAAATTTCTAAAATATAAGCATTTTAATCATCCAAAAATATTTTTGATCCCTTAATATTCTTTTCAACATAATATGTAATACATATTTTTTACAAAAAAAGTCATGAATCATATCCTAAGATTAAATAATATCAAAAAACAATCTATGAAATAATCCATACCTTTCATAAGTCAGTACCAGTTTACTAATCCTCATTCAGTATGGAATTTAGCATTAATAAACATGTATTTGTATGGTCATGCTAATCCCATTACTGAACCTTCTTTGTAGTAAATATATTTGTTTAATGACCATGCTCACCGCATTTAAAACATTCAATTTATCCCTTAGAAAGAACTTCTTTCCCTTTCTAGGATTCAATTGAAGACTTCCTTTTTTATGGGAGGATATTACTTTATGAACTTCATTACCACATCGATAACATCTTCCCATCCCTTTGATTCATTTTCCTAGGTGGTTCTTTTCTACATCCTTGACATAAATGTTTTTTAATATACATACCTTTATGATTATTACCTAAAATTCCATAGAGATTCATTTCTCACATATATGATGCCTTAGAAAAATACAAATGGTTCATATAGCCAACCATGACTCCAGATAGTTGGTTAAGGATAACTAAAAGTGTATCATTGTAGCTTCCATATAATTTAATTGTTTATTCAGAAAACACCATAGTTTTATTCAAATCCATTGTTACTTTGGTTCCTCTTAGATCCATCCTTTTACTAAAACCAAAAAGGTCAGTGTGAGTATATCAGTAAAATCATCATATACTATCATATGAGGAGGGTAAAAACTATGCTATACTTATTCATGTGATCATAAACTAATTAAATTTATTTAAAATAACAACTACTCTTTCTAATATGCTAAAAATTATGGTTATTTCAGTTATTCTTAAATAACACCCTAACCTCTAAAGTTATCAAAACCGACCTCTGATACCATCTATAAGTCCAAACCATATACATTACTAAATATTGAGTTATGTGAATAATTTGAATATAATTCACATCAAGTATTTTTTCAGGTTTAGAGATTTAGATAATTAGGTCATAGATGATATATAACATCTTGAATATTACAAGTAGAAACTTCTACTCATAATCCATTTTTTATAAAACAAAATATATTTAAAAAGAAACATGACATCGTTTCATGTTTTATCAACATAACTTTTCCTTGATTCCATCCTTGACTCTATTTATCATTATATCATATGTAAAACATTTCAATAAATGGGATGAGAATAAAAATCATAGTAAGGGATACATAATGAATGAAAACTATTAGTCTTGAGAAGAAATGTAAACCACGAAAACATATAATGAGGAAATAATTTTCACATTTAAGAAGAATAAAAAACACTTCATTGAATATAATATCCTTAGTTAAGAATTTTTTTAAAGAAAATATTACCATTTATCCCAAAGAAAGAAACATATAGCATATAATGGTAACTTATTAAATAAACATACTTAAATGGAATAACCAAACGGCCGACTTCTACACATACCACTAAATCGAATAGCACTATGACTGACATCCATACCCAATTCGTTGGAGGTTGTAATGTAACCAATCATCCATGGTTTATCACAAAACCATCCATCATTTGATTTATCATGTAACCACCTTTCATTGGTTTATCACGTAACCACACGTCATTGGTTTATCACGTAACCACCCGTCAAATGTCCAAAGTCCATAAAAAATAAAAAAATAAAAAAATCAATATTTCACTAATAACATCTCATTTTTAATCACAAGAAATAATTTGAAGATATAAAAATACTCAATAAATTTAAAAAACCATTTTCAATACCAAAACACCCAAAAATTAAATAAGGTATTTCTTTTCCTTTTAAAAACATTAAGGCTTTTAGAGGAAACCAAATAACGATTACGGTGGCGGAGATGTCATTGTCGTTGCATACATTAAAAACACTCATTTTTTCATTTAGTAAAATAATTCATAGAAAAATATTCCCTATGAATGAAATTAAAAGTGAAAGGTGTTTATTATACACCATATAAAAGAAGGAGGTGTATATTTTTTACGATATGCCTCAATGAAAGAAGATTGAGATGAAGTACCTTACCTTAAGTTGGATTCGTCGCATATGTTCATTGTTCTTCCTAAATAATAAACTTAAGTTAATTTCCACATGATTAATAACCTTTTTAAATTTTATTATTCCTTTTATATCACTTATTACCTAGTTATAAAAATTAAATAATTATTTAAGTTAATATCGACCGTTCTGCCAATATTAGGTACTTGTGTTGAAAATGATCTTGTAATAATTACAATTTTTCCATGTCTCCAAAATTAAATTTTCTCTAGAATAGTATTCATGATTTAAATATCATATATATTCAGTATATATGTATTTATAATAGTCTATAAAATTTTTATATAAGAAACTAAATGCACCATTCATGGAGACAGATAACCATACGTATGCCTGAACGCTACGTTCATTTATTTGTCATATTAACGAAAAGAAAACTAAATGACACATAGGTGTATTATAACTATAATATAATATAATATGATATATATTTTATATAAGTTCATTATCTCCATCTTTTATACGTTCCATGTATTTCTTGCACAAGTCATATCACTTTAAGGGGGCGATAGTCTGCACCTGCTCAAATAAGAATATCATATTTATACATCATGAAAAGCATATAAGTATGTTTGTAAACAAAAATTACAGTATCATAGAGAAAATATATATATTATTTATATCCCATATAAATATAGTTCTGGCATAATTTCCACCATGAGCAGTGGTAGGGGAAAATTGAACATTCATCATTCCATGAGGCAGTAGATCCCCGTACACAGAAACAGTATGTTTGTATCCATTAAATGGAGGTGTGTGTAAGTATAGTTCAAAAAATAATCATAGAAACATCCTAGTATATTTATAATACTTGTTTTGTTATGTAATTAATTAATAAGAAGAGAATAGGGAGTGAAGATTGAAAATAAAAGAAAAGAACCTGAGAGAAGACGTTACGTCTAAATTAGGTACCTTTTTTTAGTTAAGACTAAAGGATTTCTTCAATTTCATTATTCCAAAAGTAAGGATCCTATAAGGATACTAGGGATATTTGGAACTTATTTGAGCTGAATTTTTATGGTAATAGGGGCTTGAGAGGTGTGATTAAATGGGAAGAAGTGGTGGCCTTTTATAAGAGGGAAGATGGACACTTTAGGAAGGCGTTGAAATATTATTTTATTATAAAAATATTTTCCGTTTTAAATGCTCCCAAGGCCATTTATTACAAATATAAAATGATTTTGGTTAAAAAAAATCTCTCAACCAATAGGTTTTAGACTAGTCTAGGTATCAAATTTAACCTTATCTTTTAGATTTTACCCTTAGTTATATAATTTGACTCTTACGATGTATTCTTGTATATTCATACTATATGGTTTATATAGTTAATATAAAATGACAATATAACCTAAAGTGGTTCATTAATTACATTTTAAACATTATCTAAGTCATTTGTCCGAATAATTTATTTTTAGGACTATTATATCATTTAATAAATTAGTATTTGTTTAAAAAACTCATGTATTTCAATTTTAATACTATTCATATCATGTCTTTTTGAAACTCCATAACTTTATTATTTCAAAAAAACGTCATTAATTAAGAAATAACAAGTTAAAATCATCCCCAAAATTCATGTATGGCATAAAAAGTTTCAAATTAAATTTAGTTTTATATTTATAATCTCATTTATATAAATCATTCATTAATAATATAATAACTACATCATCATTGTGTCATAAATAAATTTATATATTTTATTTCTAAACATTATAAAATAAATAACATGATTCAAGAAATAATTTTATATTTATAATGACTATTTATAGTATAAAAGATCACTTATATAATCACATATAAATTTTTTTTACTAAAAGATACATGTTTATGTTACATTTTCCCTTACTTTAAAGTAATTCTTATAAAATGTCATTTTCACATCAATGTGGCTCTAAGGGGTCCCAAAATTGACCCAAGGATGACCATGGTCGTACATACTTCATTCAATAATATTAGAACACATGTTAGTGTAATTTAATATTATTATAGTATTATTTGTTACCCGTATTTACCAGATTTACCCTTTAACCATGGTGAATAAAATAATTACTGAAGTAACTATTCACAATGTCTAAAAATAAAAGGCACCTATTTACACGATTTGGAACTCCTGATTCAAAATATGGAATTTATTTTTCATATTTTATACATAGAAGTTATAGTAATTAATTTAAAATTTCATTGTCAAAACCAAGAAGCAGGGTTTTAAGAAGTAATAACTATCAAAAGATTGACATGTGTTTATGTCCAATTTCAATGGGAAATTATTTCATTTGACCAAAATTAAATTAAATGAAAAAACATAATCCAATTATATTTTAAACCCAATTAAAATGACAATATAACTATATAAATAATTTAGATGAAAAGACAAATTTGAATTAAAATGCTGTATTTTTTCACTATTCATTAAATAATAAACCTTATTAGAAAAATACCAAAAATTTCATCTAAAGTAAATTTTGATGTCACACTTATATAAAATAAGTTTATTTTTTAAATAAAACATATAAAAGTTACAAAAACAAGATTTAAAAATGGTTCGCCATCAAAAGGTGGTAAAACACCATTTTTAGAAAAGTAATTCTTTTATCTGAAAAATTAATTTTTTTCTTATATAATATGTAGAAAACATTTAAGATGAATTTAAAATATTACATTGAATATATATAATATATTTTAATTAAGTTAAAGTCCATAAAGAGTGATATGAAAACACAATTATTCTCTTTAAAATCTGTTTTGATGAAAATACGACCTTAATTTTCAATTGGTTTTTATTTCCATTTCTAATAAATTTGATAACCAATGTATCATTATTTAAACATGTGTAAACCATAATTTAAATTTTGTTCGATACTATTCATTCCTTCTATTCCAACAACTATGTGTTAACTACCATTTAAAATAATAATAATATTATTGCATTATATTTTAGTATAACTCAAAGTTGTGTATAACGTATGATTTAGGAGAAAGCTATTGTTGCGTGTCGAGCACACTATCTGAAGAAGCATCCCCTTTAACATAATATTAATATCTTATTAATAATTATTAATAGAAATTTAAACATATTATTATATAAATACCATGGTCGTTACAGGTATTATAACATGGCATAGTTTACCATTGAAAATAGGATGATAAAACTTTAGTGAATACCATAAGGACAAGTCAATGTATAGGAAAATATCCAAGAATTTTGGTAAATGACCTAGCGAGTGGTTTCCAAGAAATTTAATCTATATCTGTATTTTATAAGTGGATTTGGATATATAATAATTGTACATAGGTGTAGTAACTCTAAAATAGTTTTTTTTTGGGAATTGACTCGATCATCACCTTGTGCATGGAATTAAGAACTTTTGTACACCTCATTGGACACTCATGGAGGATATTATTTGGAAATTCAGAAAATATCTATTAACCATCATGAAATATTTGAATAGATGATGGCCATGGATAAAATAGTATAACCTTATGTTTTTATATATTTTAAATAATCTATAATGATTTAGACATCATATGAATCATTTTTCATGATAAATCACTAGGATTAACGATGTATTATTGTTATGTTAACCATACTAGTTTTAGACAAGGATTGAGGATAGAATAATAATGTTTGGTTGGTGATATATATGAAAAAATGATGAATTATCTTATTTTATCATAGTTATATAAATTCCCATATACCATGAAAAGACTTTAGGAACTATAATTCATATCCCCTATCATTAGATATTGAGTTACTGGTGAAAAATATTAATAGAATGATGATCATGTCTTATGTATATAATTATTCTCAAGTTAAATATTGTAGAAAATTATAACCTATAAATATTTTTATTCTACATCTAGTTGAATATGATGTAATCAGAGGCACGAATTATCTTTATATACAATAATACCACATTTATTTTTCAAGGAATGTTGGTCAAATTTTATATTTTGTGTCAATAGATGATCATCAATCAGTGTGATGAAAATTATGAACTTCTGAAGGAAATCAAATCCATTGTGTTATTATTGATTCCTACTCACAATCGGACTTTATCCCATATATTTGGGGAGAAACTCCATATTGTTGATATATATATTTCATCGGAGTTTTTTAATGTTTTTTTCAGAATATTTTCTTTATCTTCCATCATATCATGAATTTGAGTTATCTATAGAACTCATACTAGGTGTTAGGCCAATTTAAAGACTACTTATCCAATTACACTGACTGAGTTGAAATAATTGAAGAAGTAATTGTAAGGGAATATTATCATCATATTTATTCATCCAAATGTTCCACCTTTAGGTGAAACTATCATTTTTTGGTAAGAATAAATATTGATCAAAGTGATTATACATTTATTATCAATAAATGAACAAGATCAAAATAACTAATAAATATATTTTACCCCATTTTGATGATTAATTTTGAAAAAATCTTTTCAATACTATTTAAACATTAACATTCATTCTAGATATCATCAAACTAGGTTTAAAAATGAGAATATACCAAAGGAATCATTCCATACAAGGTATGTGCATTATGAATATATAGTGATTCCATTTTTTCTTAGTAATAACCCCACTATCCTCAATGATTTAATGAATAGTTTCATTATATATTTCCTAGATCATTTTATGGTAGTATTTATATATTATATTCTTACCTATTGAAAGAGTAAGTAAGAGATAGAATATCACTTGATAATTTTTCAAAATACCCTAAGGATAAATATAAGAGAAATTTATAATGAGAAAATTTTGGCTACTAAAAGTTTCATTTTTGACTTATATAATCTCATGGGATGGTATATCGGTGGATCTGTCAAAGGAAGTAGTATTTTAACATTGGCTCACACCAAAAACTATAACTTTGATCTAATGGATTACTATATTTTCTAGTCATTATAAATTATATTTGGATAATTTCTCGTCAACGTTGAATCTACTCACCAAGTTAACTTGGAAGGGTGTTAGGTTCCTCTTGAAGGATGAATTTGATGAAAATTTCAAGGAATTGAATAGAATAATAGGCCGGTAACCTATGTTTACATACCTTTTAGTATATAAGGTTTCATAATCTATAGTGATGCATCAAATAAGGGGTTGTGAGGAATCCGCGTAAAGAGTTATATTGTTATTGCTAATAAATCATGAAAATTGAATGTTCATAATAAAAATTACCCAAATCATGATTTGTAATTATCTAATGTAAATTTATGATTAATGAAACATATTAATTATCATTAATGAGAAATGTGTGATATCTATAATGATAAAAAATTTTAAATTATATATTCACATAGATGCAGTTGAATATGTGCTATCATTGATGGTTAGAATTGATTAAAGATTATGACTAATCAATACATTACCACCCTGGGAAAGTGAATATAGTGGTCAATGAATGATGTTAAAAGACCTATCTAGCTTAACCATTATGAGGGTAAAAAAATATCACATATTTATGGATTTATAAAAGGATGGATATAGAGATCACTAAGGAAGGGGTAAATCTTATCTTTTCAAATTAGTGTTCAACAACCTATCCATGTAAAGATTATAGAGGTGTAGAAGCAACAAGTATAGTAACATATAAAGGTGAGAAATGTTCCTAAGTTTAAAATTTGTTATGATGTAATAATAAGGTTCAAGAACTTTTTATGAGTTCTATAAATACCATATTTTAAGAAAGATATGTTATATGATGCTCAAAATTAATGATTTTCTATATATCGTGGATGTAAAAATATTTATAAAGATATAAATGATTTTCTATATAAAAATGTTATGATGATATATATTATAGTGTTTTTATCTCAGTTCTTAGTATGTAGGTAAGTTAAAGGTATGTGTAAAATGTCTACAAGATTATTACAAACATTAACCATATATAATGGAAAGAAAAAATTTCACCTGGGATTTTATCATCAGAATATCTATAAACATCTAAAAGGAAAAATAAAATATTAGAAATATTCAATAACCTTGTAATTTTATTATTCTAAGTGTTTCAGTTTTTTCAAAGTTGTGTCGATTAGTTTTTGGTGAGTTTGGATGATGTGGTAATTCATGGATAGTTTTTATGGATCCATCTAATGGAATTGGATTTCTTGTTTTAGTATTTATAACTAGTTGAATATGATGATTGATTGTGGTGATCTTAAATTGAAAATTCATGTTCTACAGAATTTTCACTATGTTTAAAACCTTGAAGAATATATGAATATCAAGGAAATAATAATCTACATGAATAAATGATTCTATGAGATTAATTTTAAAGAAACATCAAATATTATTTTTATTTAATAATTAAATAAGATATTTTATAATTTGGTAATGGTAATCGTATAATATTATTTATGGACAACATGGAAATACAATTTTATAAATAGATTATTTCTAAGTTAATTTGAATATAACTCATATGAAAAAATTGGAGTAACCCATTGGCTTGCCTTATCTTAGCTTGACCTTAGTATTATGGGACCTAGAGATCAAACATGCTCAATGAAGCTACCCAGGATAGCCCATGGATGGAAGAGGATGCATATTCCTTACTGTGTACAAGAAGGAATATGTATAATACACATAGAGAGATTGTACACCATAGAATAAATATTTTCCACTATAATCCCATATAACTAAAGCCCGAGTGATGTGTGTAAAGTTTGATCCGTGATAATACTCAGTAGGTAGCCTTGTGAGGTAGAAAAAGTGGTTGAGTACTAAACCACAGTGATGACCTTGGTATGTTTTTTTGTGGTATGGACACTATGTGAGTTACTGTTATCCTAATAAAAACAAATGTATTAAATGTCTCCCATCTAATATAACTGATACAAACCATTCAAACAAGGAGGGAAATAATCTTATTCCTCCCATGTAGGATCCTTCTAAAATGATGATTTTCTGACCAAGGAATCATGTTCAAATTCTAGCGCTATGAAAGATCATCCTACACTAAACAGGTGTTGAAAAATTCATATATATGAATTTCCAAAAGGCATAAAAATTCATGTGTCGATGATTTTGTTGATTATTAATGGTATTCACTAGATTATTTTTATATACTATGTGAATTCCTTCAAAAAATGGTTTTCATACAACAACAACAAATAATTTAGTCATCCATTCATGATCAAATATGGCTATTTAGGAGTTTGAAAATGGGTTAAGTGAAAATTACCACAAATCATAAAAATTCATTATGATATTTATTACACAAATGATGCATTTTAGATTGTGGGGTATTACTAAAAACAGAAAAACAATTTGTAAATGGTGAATATATTTCGTAAACATTTACTGTTATACTTACTGTTGTAAAATTATGTTTTGGAGGAATAAATCCATCTTAGAATAACAATTTTTGAACCACTATTCATGGTTGGAAAATGAAGCTGCTATGCGGTAAAACCATTATGAGAGAAGATAGTATGTGGAAAATAATTTTTTAGAGGAATAAGACACCATGATAATCTCTTCACAAATGATGTTTTTTATGAATACTATGAGTTTATGGATGATACTTTTTAGATGAAAGTGAAATGTGAATATAAATAATTATATGTGGAGATGAATTTTATGATTTTGGGTTTTTTTGACTAGAAAATGATAACTGGAAACTATTTTTTAAAATTATATGCCTATTCCAATACATTATTTGGAGATAACTCGCACAATTTCTAGGTTCACATACAATGTAACTTTTTTAATCTTCTAATTATTTTCAGAATTATCATGATTTTACTTCTTGCTAACTAAAGAATTATTTCATAAATATAGTGGGTTAATGATAAAATTAGATAAAAAATTATTTGGATAAGAAAAACCTATTATAAATTTTGTTCACTTCTCCAGTTGAGTCTCAAAAAATTGATGTATCACACGGAAATGTATTCATTTTGAGAATATAATTCCCTTGCAATGAACTATCCTTCAGAAGAATAATTCTAAGATATATTTGTCTATATTCTTTCATGAAGCATTAAATTATTATTAAGACAGTATGTAGTATCATAATTGTACTATATAATAATCATTTAATATACATGATAATTATTTAACATACTATATAATCAATATATAAGTGAGAATTAAAGAACCATAATTTTAGGAAGAACCAATTTAGTGATGTTATTCAGAAAGTGAGCATATTATATTTTATTTATCTTGATCAAAATAAATATCTTCATGAATTATATTAGAATAATCCAATAGTTAGAAGAGATCTTTATTACATTGATAATATTTTTTGTGTCATGTAGTGTGAAATTTTTATTCTTGTGGGTCACTAGAAAGAACAATGTGTTTCAATGCTATTGAAGACATATATGTTGTAACCTCTTGTGATTATATTTTTGTATATATATTTTTGGAGTCTAACCAATAACATAAAGGTGTATGCTCACATTGATACCAAACATTGAAATAATAATGTGGACCTATGATATATATTTTTACTACATTCATGAGGGGATGTGTAAAAATAAGACTATATCAGATCATTGTAGGTCAACAAGGGTTAATTTCAAAATATTAATTTTTTAAAAAAGCAACCACTGATTCATCCCCCATTATCAATGGTGAAATACCACCTTGAGAACATCAATTGGTATTAGAGGGAGGTTACCTTTTTAGGATAAACTAAGAACTACAGATGAATAATCTGAATCCTTTCAATATTAAGGTTGTTCCAACTTTTTTTGGCCACAACTATTATATTTAGAATAATTAGATGTTTCTTTATCTTTTATCTCTTGGCCTTGATGTTTAATATTTTATTATGTTGGATTTTTAACTATCACTAAACACTCTCTTATGAATTTTATCAATAATATAAATATGGATATTGATAGAAAAGGTCAAAATTCCATTTTTATATCTATTTCGGAAATTTTTTACACACAGGTTATGGGAATAAAAAATTCCAAGTAAATTTGGGATAAATTGGAATGACATTATGAATGAAATTTTAAAATCATGTAGTCCAAATTGAAAATATTTTGGAGAAAATTCTAAGATATGAATATGGGTGAAGAATAAAATTTTGATGACAACTTCACAAGATTCAATGAAAATGTAACTAATATTCAAGGTTTTAGAGAAAATCATGATGATTCTAATATTGTCAAAAAGTTGATAAAAAATTCTCTTAATAGGTTCAATCCAGAAGTAAAAGCTTTTCAAGATAGAGATGTACTTACTCTAATTAAATTCTTTCCCCTCAGAGTAGTTGAAATATCAATATTTGGAAAGCTGATAACAACAATCTATAAGATAGTTCTATTATCAGTTTGGAAGATCATGGTTCCAAGGAAGGTTCTAGTGTTTTACAGTGCTTGGGAATAGATCATATTTATACTGATATAACTTATCCCTACTAGAGATGATACATGAACCAAGGGGGAGCTAGTATGAGAAAATGTGATAAAATTTTCAATGTAATAAATTATTTATTTTGAATCCATTCTATGTGACCACACAAAAAAATGAGGGTTTAGAATAAATTTTTAATCATTGTGATCAACAAGGCCAAATTGTGGAAACATTCATGAGTATTCTACCTAAATAAATAAATAATGTTGAGAAATGAAAGGGAGTGAAAAAAATGAATGAAGAAAAATCATATTTTAATGTTGTTTTTTTAGAATCTAGTAAACAACTATGTCATCGATTCTTGATAGTTGATGTTAATCACACATGAATGGTGAAACAAATATTCTGACCAACATTAAGAATCATGAAAGAGGAGTAGTAACCTTTGGAAATTATTATTCCATAAAAATTATGATAGTTGGAATAACAGAGGATAACACCAAAAATATAAAGACTAATAATGTGTTATTTGTTGTAGGGTTGAAGCACAATATTATTAGTTTCAACCATCTATGTGATGATAGACACAAGGTTTTGTTCAAAAAGGATTCATGTATCATAAAAAGTATAAAAGATGGAATAATTATCACTTAAAGAAAATGAAACATTGGTAATCTATTTCAAACTGGTGATTTTACTAATTCCTATTACTTGAGGGAAAAAAATGAAAACAAAATATCACACAGTAGGATTGGCCATCTCGTTCAAATTAGTATAAGTAAAAAAATTTAAGCAAGATATTTTGAGAGATTTTTTAATGCTAAATATAGATTCGGATAAAATTTGTGAAACCTATCACAAGTGAAATTGGCTCAACTATCACCAAAAGGAGTGGATATTTTATCATGTATACCCATTAAAATTATTCATACTGACATATGTGGTCCAATGAGATAGAATTATAAACTAGGTGATCAATATTTCAATTCATTTATTTTTGATAATACTCAGTTAACTAATGTAATGTTTATCAAACACATGTCAAAATCAATTAAAATGTTCCAAAAATTTGAAGGCAAGTTGGAAAGGGTATGAGTCTTTAAGTCATAAAATTGAGATCAGTTAATCGTAAAGAGTTTACTTATGATTCCATTAAAAGTTATAATTCCAAACAAGGAATCAAGAATCTTCATAGAAGACCATATAATCTAAAAAATATGGGTTATTTGGAAGGAAGAATATAAGCATAGTATAGATGAGAAGGACTATGTTAGGTGAACATAACTTGTAAAGGTATTTATGGATAAAAGCTATATGTACTGCCATAGGCATAACAAATATGTGTCTACTGAGACCAGAGACACAAAAAACAAAATATGAAATATGGCATGATAAAAAACCATTTATTAAATTATTCAATGTTTTTGGGAGTCCATGAATGGTAATGATCAAAAAAATCAATTTGGGAAAATTTGATGATTAAAGAAATTTCATATGATATCTATAAAACAGTAGTTGATAGAGATGTTGGAACAAATAAACACACAACTTAGTTTACTATAGTGATGCTATAATTATGTAAAGAAAGGAAAAATCAGTTATCCTAGTGGATACAGATTCATACAATCTGGTAAAGTTTTTTATGAAAATGTAATATAGGAATAATTATGTTACAGAGAACGATCTAAACATTATTGGTGTTGATTATAAACATACCCGTGATGATTATGTAATTGATAGAAATGACAAAAAATGGTATAAAATTTTTAGAAACACGATGAGGATAAAAATATCATTGGAAGTCAATCGGTTGTGTGTTAAAACTAAAAGAAGATTCATAATTGGGGACCGAGCATCACTTATTTTTCAAATTAAACCTCTCATTGTGGAATAATTATTTGATCTTGAAGAATGGATAAAATTTATAAATGATGAACTTGATCAGGTTGAGAACAAATCCAATTGGTATATCCTATCAATACCATATAATATAAATGTTTTGAGAACCAATTGAGTTTTCAGAAATAATATAAATGAAAAAGGTGAAGTATTAAGGAAAAAATTTAAGATGGTGTGTAAAGGATATTCTCAAATGGAAATAATTGACTTTGAAGGAACTTATTCACAAGTAGTTTTATTGGAAAAAAATATAATTTTCTTTATAGTAGAAAAACCAAAAGATGAAAAAAATTCAAATAGATGTTAAATATTCCATTCTAAATCATGATCCTTAGGAAGAAGTCCTTATTTTACAAACTAATGGTTTTGTCTTATAGAATGATGGAAGAGTGGTATATAGATTTAGGGAAACATTGTATGGTTTGAAATAGGGTCCTAGATCTAGGTACTCAAAATTGAATGGTTTTCTAAGGGATATGAACATTATAATTTGTTATGTTGAAAGTAAATATTATGTCAGAAAAATGTCTAAATTTACTCTCATATTCATTTTTTATGTGGATGACATAATATTTTTTGGTGACCAAGAATGTCTCTATAAAGATTTTTCTTAGAAAAAGAAAAGAAATTTTTAGATTTCAAATCTTGTTCAGATGGCTTACATTTGGTGATTTCTGATTGAGCTAAATTCAAATTCCATATTTCTATCACCGAAATAGTATGATATAGAATTGATAAAAATGTTTTGAATATAAAATTAAAAAGAAGTTCCAACTCCCATTTTAGTTGGAACAAAATTATTCAATAATGAATCTACAAGAATTGTTAACCAGAAACAATTAATAAGAATCATTGGAAGTATTCTTTATTTAACAACATCATGTCCATTTTTAACTTATACACTGACTCTGTGTGCCATATTTTAGAGTGAACATAAAGTTTCTCACCTATTGGATACTAAGATAATTTTGATATATATGTGAAAGGAACTTTAAACTAGAGGATTTTATACCCACATTGTGAAGATTTAAAACAGTTTGGCATTATAGATGATGATTGGTAATTGATTTTATAGACAGAATATCAACATAAAATAGAACCAATATTTCGGGGGGATGTTGTGTCAGTTAGTATTGAAAAGGTGGAGTTTTGTAACACTGAGCACATATAATGATAAATATTTTATAGGTACACATTCATGTACATAGATGATTTGGATTCAAGTGAAATTGGAAATTTCAAAAATTAAGACTCATAGACCCCTAAAAATTTCATGTGATAATAAATGTTCTATTGGGTTTTATTAAAATCATGAAAAAAATCAAGATCCAAGAATATTGATATCAGGTATCATTTTTATCAATGAAATAATGGAATATGTAAAACCCAATCTAGAATAAATTTTTACAATAGTCCCAGTTGTAGATATTTTTACTAATGAAATTCCAAGAGAGATATTTGTAATGTTAAGGTTGAAACATCATGTTCAACCTTCTCCTATCACTTGAAGACCATTAAGAGGTATATCCATTTTCCCTATTATTTTATTTGTATTGTGCTATGAATCATGCAATTTATGGAGAAGTTTTTATCATCGCGAATTTCCTGTAATTACATGATGATAAAAGTGATTACATCTCTTAAGGTGGATCCATCATGATGTTTGTATAAGAAATTCACACTATCAACTCTCAATATAAATGGTATTTATTAAAGGTGCCTTCTTTATTAATGACATTCTGAGACAATGTGAGAATTATTATTGTATATGTGATCTTTTTGATGTCCTTGATAAAGTGTGTGCATGATCTTTTAATTCATTTGATACATTCTGATCTAGCTTTTCAATGACTATATATTTAATAGAAATCATAGACATCCTTGGTTATATCTATCTTGTTTTCAACACTAGGAATTCCCATGTATACTTAGAGGCTAATAAATAGAGGCTCTTTTACAAGTATTATGTAATATCACACATTTTGAAAATATGGAAAGAGGTTCGGGAGAAGAAATGTGAGATGATAAGACCCCACTTACCATTTTCATTTTATTATCTATAATGGGGGTAAATATGACACACATATAAATAATTTAATGTGATGGGTTACTGAAAAAATACAAAGACGGATATTATTGAACCTAATTGTTGAATTCTTTTCAAAGGTCTGTCAATATGTGTTTAGTGAGTTTTGATGTTGTTGTGATGCTTGGGGAATTCTTATAGATCCATCTAATGGAATTGGATTTCACGCTTGGAAAATTAACCTCATTCAAATATGATGATTGATTGTGTTGATCTTAAATGGAAAGGACATGTTCTACATATTTTTACCATGTTTATAATACTTAATAATAGATGCATATTAAGAAAATATTAATATTTATGAAGAAATTTTCCAATTTGATTAATTTGATGTCCATTGAAAATATTACTCTGATTGAATATACGATGAAGATATTTTGGGGACCAGAATTTTGTAATGGTTGGATTGGAATATTATTTAGGGATGGATTTTAATTTCATTATTATACATAAATTATTTCTATATTAATTTCACTATGGCTTATATTAAAAAAAATCCAACTCGTTAGCTAGCCTTAGACAAGATTGATATCATCACTGTGGGACTGAAAGGATAACCACACTCAATGAAGCAACCCATATCATCGAATGGGTGGTAGAGGAGGAATAGTTCCCACAATGTGTGGTTGGGTTCTTGTTTAAGTATAAAATAGATCACACACCATACTTCTGAATAGTTATGTCTAAAATCCCATAGGGATGAAGCTCAGGTGGTGTGTGTGTGTGAAGTGTGAATGATGTTGATCCTCGATAGCTAAATTGACAAGGTGCGACATCAGTTGAGTAATAAATAAAAGTGAATACAATGGTCTGATTCAATATGGGATGGATGCTATGAAGGTTATAGTTACTCTTTAAAAAATGTTCATATAAAACATCACTCTTCTGATCTACAAAATCTTCACTTTATTATTAAGGTGGGGGATATTTTTCTTCCTCCCAAATGCGAGTTTAGTATGGATGATGGTTTGTATATCTAGGAATAACGTATGAATTCAAGCTTTATTTAAGATCATCCTAGATGTGGAAAAAGTTGAAAAATTCCTAAATATTAATTTTTAAAATTCATAAAAACTCATTCCATCGATGAGTTTATAGATAAGAGGAATAAGGGAAGACAATTTTCAAATTCTATACGAAGCCCTTTATAAATAGTGTATTCATGTAGAAACCACAAAGGATTTTATATACCATTAGGGATCAAATATGGATCATTTAAAGTTTAAAGATCAGCTATCTTTGAATTATTGCAATTCATAAATATGGTTTATGATATTGAGTATGCGAAAGATTCATGTTATTAAATAGAGGATTATATGAAAACTGTAAAAATAATTTTTTGACGGTGATTTAAGTAACCATACATTAAATGACACAAAAACTATTGTAAAGTTGGGTTTGTGGGGAATAATTATATGTGAGAATATCAGTTTGTTTTCCACCATGTGAGGTTGGAAAATGATACTTCCTTATGGTAAAACAACTATGAGAGAAGGCAGTATTTAGAGAATAAGTTTCCAGATAAAGAAGGTACCATGTAAAGCTCTTCAAGAACCATGTTTTTTATGCATAATTTGAGTTTTCATATGGTGATTTGTAGATGAAAATGATACATGAAGATTAATTTAAGATGAATATTAATAATGTAATGTTGATATGAACGTTATGAATTTTAGTTTTTATACCTGTAAATGACATGTAGAAAATATTTTGAATATTATACGTAGAAGATAATACATTCTGTGGAGAGAGGCGATGCATTATTAGGTTTTTCATACAATAAACCTTATTTAAATTGATCACCAATATTTTCTTAATTATTATGAATTAACTTATTTTTTAATCTATGAATTATTTCCTATATATATTGGGTTAATTTCTGTTTTAGAATAATATTTTTCTAGAAAATAAATAATTCTGATAAATATTATTCATTTCTCTAGTTAAGTCTCCCAAAAAGATATACCAAATGAAAAATTATTCATTTTTATAATCTCATTCCCTTTGAAAAGTACTATAATATGAGAAAAAATAATAATTCTGAGAGATATATATTGATATCAGTTCACAAAGTATTAAATTATATTGATGATAATACCTAGAAAAATAAATGATCTATATAATAATTATTTAACATACATGACAATTATTTCAAGTACTATATACGTATAATATCGATGATTGGTCAAGATCCATAATTTAAGGAAAACCCAATTAAATTATGTTCGATCATTTTTTATTTTATTTACCTTGAAGTATCAAAATAAAATCCTTCATCAATTACTACAGAAGCAACCAAAAATTAACATTGATATTTCTTTCATTTTTTACAATCGACTTTTGGGTTATGAAGTGTGAAAATATTGTTCCATTGGGACTTTGTAAAGAATATTGTGACTATATACTTATCAAGACTTTTGTTTTATAACTTGTTGTGATTATAGTATAAAATTTGTGGTTGCTGATTCTAACCAATCAAAATAAGGATTAGGCACATATTGTGACCAAAACATTAAAAATATTTTTTTATTGTGATAATTATTTACACTACATTCAAGAGAGGTTGAGTAACCATAATAGTGGATCAGATCTTTAGAGTTTAAAATATATTAATTTCAAAAGAAAACAAATATGAAAAATACACCACTAATTTAACCCCATCTCTCCTTCTCAGTGGTACAACACTTACCTGGGCACTTCCAAACATTAGAACACTTCATTACTATAATTTAGGATTTGTCCCTATATTAAGTATTTGAGATATATATTAAGGATGTGGTATGGTTGTATGGAGTACCACATTCTATTGCATCTAATCAGGATACGAGGTTTACCATGATGTTATGGTGAATATTGAAGAATTTCATTTACATAAAATTGAATTTCAGAACTCCGTATCATAACTCTATAGTTTCCTAGTGTGAGAGTAAAATTGAAACCCTATAGTATATATTGTGATATTATTCTATGTATTTTATAAGATGTTTGGATCAAAACCTTCATCTAGTCGAGTTTTATTAATATAATAGATTTCAATCAAGAATTCATATGGATCCTTATGAATCCCTAAATGCAAATAAGTGTAGAAATAAAACATGATGGGATGAATTTGTAGAAAAAACAATTGGGACCATAGCTTGATAAATAAATGGAATTTAATTATAGAGTAATTCAACAACACATTAGGGAAGTAAAATGTTGATAGAAAAGTTATTCTAAAAATTGACGGAGTGATCTTGAGTTAAAAATTGGTGAGAAGGGTTTTCTATGAATTTCTCATTATAAAATGTTTATGATATTCATGAATAATGGAATTTTTATCTCTTGGTATATTTTCCACTTTGGGATTAATTATAGAGTAGGGATAGTTGATTATTATTTGGTACATCCACCTAACCTCTCCCATATCCATTATGTGTTCTATGTATCACTCGTGATAAATTACATACCATATCTTTCACAAGTAAAAAAAATTACCATGGGATATTTATATTTCTAATGATTAACAACTTCTATAGTTTTAGGAACATATATAGAGATATTTTTTGAAACAATTCCACTCACCTGATCAATGGTTTTTGTAAAACAACCATCTTTAGGATGCTGCATGGGAACCTGAGTATATGATGAGGAAAAAGTATCCCATACTGTATTTATCAGAGTGATAGAATTTTTAGGGTAACATTAATTTTAAAGGGAGTAAAATGTATCCCCATTATATTTTAGGAATTTGTTCATATAGATTTAATTTTTTCAACACCCTGTGTTACCCACACCCCCAAGATTTAACGAACTGCGATATGTTATTAATATTACTATATAAACATTACTATTGAAGCCTAACCACTAAAATTTTTAGAATGAATAATAATAACCATATTTTTCAGTTAATTATAAATATTTTATAAAATGATAATATTTTTATAAATATGTACTTAATTTTTTGTAATGTCAATATATGCTTTGAATAATTTTTTTTTGAATAAATGAATTTATTTAATTTTCGTAATAAAATAATAAAATTAATTATTTCCACTTTTAGAAAAAAATTGGAAAATATAAATTAATTTTTTTCCATCAAACTATAAAAAATATCTGAGGGTGATTTTTAAAAAATTTCTGAAAAGGTTAATTTTTCAATTAATAGTGAAAAAAGTAATTTTTTGCAGATTTTTTTTTAGTTTATAGAATTTACAGAGTTGCATTTCTTAAAATGGTTTAAAATTAAAATTAGATCATTTATAATATATATATTCCAATTAATATCATTATAATAAATTTAATATTGAATATTGACATTAAAACTTATTATAATTATGGAAATTTATTCATTAGAAGGACTTTTTTATTAGTTCTATAAGTATAATTTTAAACTAATTTCTTCCACTTCAATGAATTTAATTTTAAAAATGAATTCAATATTTAGAATAAACAAAAAAATATTATATAATATGTTAAAATTAATTAATTTTTAGTATGAATAGTAAAAAAATAAAAATAAATTACAGCAGTTAATGATATAAAGTGTTTATGGGGTGAAAAAACTAAAATGAGAAGGATTAAAATGATCTAAAAACTTTACAAATTCGTATTTTAGGGATATATATCAAACTAAAATTATATAAGGTAAGATAATGATCCATTTTGGATCCTTGTTGAATGTTTAAAACCTGGGTAAAACATTTTATTTTAAAAATTTCCAAGTGTGTCATATCCCCCACTTTTAAAAGGGCATCCCTATACTCTTATATTCACACTTTAAAATCTATTTATTTCATCCAATACCTACCCAAATATATTCATTACTTACCTCAACATGTTCAATAGACCATTTTTTAGGAAACCCTCCTACGATGGCTTTTGGTACAAACAAAATATGGTTGTCTGAAGAAGTGGTATCGTTCTTTACATTGTGTTTTTATATAATTTCTTCCTTCACCAAAATAAAATATTATTAACTGATTATTATATAAAAAATTATTATCTAACATTTACTAATATACTATTTTGTTTATTTCATAACTAATATCCAAATCAGGTTCCATCAAATGGGAAAGGAAACAATTGATCGTGTGAAAAGTGGACTACCACCTTGTAAACCTGTGTAATTCATTTTCCATAACTGCATATCATGGGTGGACATAATAATGTATTTAATATAAAAAATTTATATTTATGAAATAATTATACTTCTTTTATTATAATATAACATCTATCCTTTATTCATCCAATCCGTTGTAAAATGAAAATGGTGTTCATGGGTACATGTGGACTACCGCCTCCTCATAGCGATGTGATAGATTTTTCATTTTATTTTGATGTGGATGGTTAAAATGATATATTTAATCATTATGTAGTATAACTATGACACATTAATGATTCTATAATGTTTAATTAAAATTTACCTCTCTCTTGTTCTATCCGCCGAGAGAATGGAAATGTTGTTATTACATGCATACGACCAACCTTCTCTATGAATTGTGTAATTAATTTTCCAGTATATGACATATATAGATGCATATAAACATGTATATAATGAGTATATATGATATTTATATCATGATTAATACTCTATAGATTATCTAAAAAAATACCAGGACTAAAACTTCTGAACCAAAACACACGTGGAAAATAATGCGGTTATTACACGACATAGAGATTTTATGTTAAAAATTTTAAATGAATGGGTGTTAAAATTGAATAATTAAATAATATATGGTATGAAATATATGATTAAAGTAATGTAATATGTGTAAAATAAATAAATATTAATTCTAAAGGATTTTTAAACATGTACGATGAATGTTGAGACTTGAGGTAAGGGATTTTTATCTCAAATTTTCTTCTTTAGGACACATATTATGTTATAAATCTATATTATTTTTGAGTAGTATATACTGAAACATTTACATGTTATAACATGAATTTATTTATTTTAATGATATTTTATGTTTCTTTTAATTTTATTATTTCATGTTGTTTATGATTAAAAATTTAGCAAAGCTTGTAAGGGATTTCCGTTTCACATTATTACTATGAGACACATTCCATATTCCCAACTTGTTTTTGTGTGTTGTATATATATTATGCAATATATTATTTTAAGATTCATATCATTAAAATTTTGGGATATAAATATCCCTATAAGTTTCTTTCTCTAATGTGGCTTATTATTTGGAAGTTACTTAACTTCTAAGAGTTTTATTTTACAATCTAATTGTTTATCCAGATTGTTTATAATTGTGATTTGGTTGATAAAATACTAAGATTTATATCTCAGGTAACTTGTTAAATTTATTCATATTTTTTTATTTTTAGAGAATAAATTTTTTTCCTTCCATTTTACTCTCTTTAATAACTAAAGAGACACAATAATGTTTTTTAAATTATCAACTATATTTCTCTTTTCTATAGAAAATATTTTTATATCAATGAATATTTTTTCTAAGAATGTTATAAAGAAAATTTTTAATATTAGACAATTAATGTTTAAACAATATTCTACTCATATATGAATTTTCAAATTTTTTTTAATGTAATCTTCTTTTTGTTTCTTTAACAAGGCTATTTTGACTATAGATCAAAAATATAAATGAAATATTTTTTTAATATATACCTTATGAACAGTATTCTCTATTGTCATGACCGATCAATGATTTTAATATTCCCTTAAATGTTATTAAGGGTATTTTAAAAAGAAAATATATTCATTAATGGTTGGGAATTTTTTATATTTTAAAGAGGTTTTTTGGAATGGAAAACAGATTTTCCCCAAGGAATGATCCATGTGATATTTCAAAATATTTTTTCATCTATGATAACATCATTGATGTAATGTAAGCTTTATGGGGAATATGATCCACAGGAATGATAATTATTCTCACTATGTATCATTTATATTTATAACAACCTTTGATATTAATGGTTTATACTTTGATGAATTGTTGAATTGTTTATGAAACATAATTATTTTAATGGGTTATGCTATGATGAATTGATGAAATGTTTATAAACCCTATTTTCCTTTCATGTGTTACAGTGTGAAATTATGATATCATGGAACATACATGTATGGTTCTAATCATTTAACCAGTGGTTCCATTATAAACCATAGACAATGGCTATGTTATAACCAAGGATGCTAGTTATATTATTACCAAGGAAGCCGATTACATTATAAAAAAGCAAGGGTGGTTATGTTATAATCTATGATAGGTGGGACCTATATCTCCCTCTAATTAATTGGGGAAGGATTAAAATCTTAAGAGATAAATAGGATTAGAATTGGGAGTGAAACCAGTTCAGTAAGGGACTTTGTATACTATAATATTATTTGGAGTGAACCATTACTAATATGATGGTTTGGGGAATGACCTTATTCCACTATGATTTCATTATAAATGAGAATCCATTTTTGAGGAAATATTTGTATATACTTATGTGTATGAAGAAAATACATTTCTTATTACTATGTTATGATCTTATGGATCTTGTTATTTTACTCTTTTATGATTCATGTCTTATAATTTTCAAGTTTTGTGACAGGAAATAAGGTTTTGATATATGATATTCACGGTATGGTTTCAATTTTAATGATCATATTATCGTAACACTATTCTCATGAAATAAAATGTGCCTCCGATGAATTTTTCACATCAATTATTAAAAAACTGACTTGAAAAACAAGTTTATAACGTCAATTATTTTCATAACCAACATGATAAATCAGGATTCAAATTGGTTTTCCATTTCATTTATTGTTAAACTGACTTGAAAACATATATAATATGTCAGTTATCAAATAACCGATGTAAAAAACAATTCCCATCTATTTATTATGATGGTTATTTTAAAACAGATGTAAAAACATATCTACAAGCGTTATTCATGTCAGTTATTGTTTAACCGACGTGAAAACATATATACTATGTCGGTTATTAAATAACCAATATAAAAAACTATTCACATGCATTTATTACATTGATTATAAAATAACCGATGTAAAAGCCATTTTTTTAATAAAACCATCCAACCATTACTTTTCTCTGCCAAAGAAGACCTGAAATAAGCATAAAACAGACCAAAACCAGACCAGAATACATACCAAAAAAACATCTGAACTAGACCAAAACATAAAGAACCAAATAAAAACTAAACATTCATATACAGACCATTAAAAACATAAAATTTCAACTAAAAACCCAAAAACCCCTCGGAAAGACCCTACCCCCATAGACAGCCCCCACCCAAATAGACAACCCCACCAAGGACACCCTCCCACCCACCAAGACACCTCCCAGACAGCCCCCACCCACCCGGGACACCCCTACCCCCTGGACACCCCCAACCCCTGGACAACCCCCTCGAAACTCTCCCACCCATTGGACACCACCCACCCCACTGGATAGCCCCCTGGACACCCGCCCACCCCTAGGACACCCCACCCCCTGGACACCCCCACCCCCTAGAAAGCCCCCACCCCCAAGACATCCCCCACTCCCTAGACAGCCCCACACCTGGACACCCTCCCACCCCTAGACACCCCCACCCACTAGACACCCTCCCACCCCCTGGACAGCCGCCACCCCCTGAACAGTCCCCCACCCCTTCGACATCCGCCCACCCCCTGGACACCCTCCCACCCCACCTGGACACCCCCACCACCCTGGTCACCGTCGCACCCCTAGATAAACCCCACACCATATGTAACGCCCCGACCACAGTAACCCAGAGTCAGAGCATTATTTTAACACATTTTCATGATTACATGGAATCAAGTCCCAAAGGACCGATTAGTTTAATAGTCTTGGAAACAAGATCCATACATAATTTCAACATTACAACTTCAAAAAAAACAACACTAATTTATTCCATTAGAAACATCCAAGCCTCCTAGATTATCTTTTCAATTCACTCATAAATAACTCCTTCATATCATGAGAAAATTAAACATAAGAATGGGGTGAGCTCAAACACATTATAAGGGTAAACAATACATCGAAAGATAACATAAATATTAAGTATGTTTAATAATATAAAACACATGGCTTAATGAATAATAAACACGTGCACTTTATGGCAGGAATATGAGTTGAGTAAATAATTCCATAATAAAACATATTCATGGGTGTTCTACTAGTCAAATAACCACATGAAATATAAATAGCTAATATCATAAGGGTGGAATGCATAATGCCAGACATCATAACCACATAGTCAATGCCTCATGCCAAGACCACGAATAAGATTTTGTCAAAGCCTTGTGCCAAGACACTAATTTGTCTCATGAGACCTATCGATGCATCAAGGAGCTATAACAGGCTCCACCCGTCACTTACTAAGTCCTATGCATTTCTCATATGAAAAGTTTGAAACATAACATAAGCATTCGTATTAAAAATAGCATGCGAAATGTCAATACTATATCCATAAACCAGGAATGGTATACAAATAGCACATCCACAGTCAAACATAACTCATTCAATACAATATAGAAGATTGTATTGTAACATATTAGCCTCAATCGAGAATAATGAAGGATATTTACATAGATGAAAATAATGATCTAAACTATTTGAGAAAAATATCCCCCTTTTTCTTGAAAACATTTAAAAGTCACACTATTTATCAAGAATCCATTTAAAAATAGATTTTTGAATCAAAGTTTCCCATACCACTTTTAAACTTTTAAAAGGAATTTAAATTTTAAAACATTAATGTCCATATAAATAAATCCTTAAAACCATTTTTAAAACATGGACATTAATGAGAAATATTTAGATTAATAAATCATTAAAACATTAAAAATAATATTTTAGTTAGAGTTACTAACCAAAAGAGAGACACTTGAATAAAAATAATTAGGTAATCAAAACATTATAATATCATGATAATAAAGGGGTTAATGATATTCTATGCCAAAGTACATTATATACAACAAATAAAAGTGAATTGGTGTATAACAACAAAGAAGTCTCAATGGAATGTATATTGGGATGAAATCTCTTATAAAGACCATATCCTTAGGATAAAGAAATATCAACGACATATTTATGTGTGAAAAATATAAATACACTCAATATGATGGGATATTCAGTGTAAACCAATCAGAGGATATTCACACATATTCTTGTAAAAACAACACCAATGAATTGGATGTTTAACTCAATAAATGGATATTGAGTTAAAATTACTCATATCAAGTTCATATCGATGACTTGAGAATTTATCAATGGAGTGATTATGTGTATCAAAAGTATATCCACATAAAGGGAAATAATAAATAGTGATTCCACACATAATCTTGGAGTTAAATAACCAATGAAGTATGCATAAAACTGAATGAGTAGAAAATGAAATTTGAAATTCCCTTACCAATTTGGTAACTTATGAAACATACATCCCTTGAAAGAAGGATAATAAAATGAAGATGTAAATACCCATAAATTAAGGTATATTACAAAAAGAATAAAATCATTGGGATGTACATACACCACACAAAATGAAATAGTGGCAATATAGTATGAATCTCCACTACCACAAAAACAGTTTTTCGCAGCGCCACCCTTTATCAGTGCTAACAAAAAAATGCTGATAAAGGGTGTCCCTTTATCAGCGCTAAAAAAAGCGCTGATAAATGCACCCCATTATTAGTGCATTTTTTTAGCACTGATTAAGGTACCCCCTTTATCAGCACTTTTTTTAGCACTGATACAGGGACCCCCTTTATCAGTGCTTTTTTAGTAGCACTGATAAAGTGGGGTCATTTATCAACGCTTTTAAAAAAACCACTGATAAAGGGTCGGCTTCAAAAAAAATTAATTAAAAAATATATTTTAATATATAAATATAGTTATATAATTATATTGATATAAATATAATATATAATTTTTAAATATATTTTGGATAATTATAAATATACATTTACAGTTAATATACTTAATATATAATTAAGATATTTAGTGAAAATGGCTTATAAAAAATAAAATAAAAAATTAATTAATAATTTGCTAATAATTATGGAGTAATAGTCATTTAATAACAATTTTAAGACTAAAAAAAGAAAAAAATCAAAAAAAGATCCAAAATATGTTGAAAACGCAACTCGAACTTCAAACGGCCATAACTTTTTATTCAGGTGTCCGTTTGAGCTCTACCACATATAAAATCGAAGCCTGTGACGAGATCTACGTCGTTGTGACCTGGAGGAACCCCATTCAAGGTTTTCTAAAGGCCAAAAGAGGCCCAGAAGGCCTCCAAAACTGAGTTTTTAGTTGTGGTACCCCGATTTTTTAACATTTTGGGGATTTTCAGCCTTGTTTAAGGGGGTATTATTAGCTTTTTTGGTGGGGACTGAATTTATTCCAAGGTATTACATTCATATTGATATTATTTCATTGAAATTTTATCTTTTTTATATTGAACTGCTATTTATAATCAAATATATAACAATATATACCTATTTTTTTATATATTCACACATAAAAATTTAATTATACATATAAATAATAAAATATATTTACATATAAAATATATTATCTTTAATTAAATAATAACTGATATCCATTTTATTTAAAATAAAATTATATGAATATTTATATACCTATATATTAATCTAACTATATATATATATTAATGTAACTATATATATATATTAATATAACTACATATATATATTAATATTACTATAAATCTATATATTAATTTCACTATACACACATATATATTAATATCACTATAAATATATATATTAATATCACTATAAATATATATATTAATATAACTATATATATATATTAATATAATTATATATATATATTAATATAACTATATATATATATTAATATAAATATATATTACTATACGAATAAATATAACTAAATATATATATATAAATAGAGATATATATTAATATAACTATATATATATATATTAATATAACTATATATATATATATATATTAATATAACTATATATATATTAATATAAATATATATTATTATAAGTATAAATATAACTATATATATATTAATATAACTATATATATATATATATATATATAAATAAATATATATAAATATAAATATATATTACTATATAAATAAATATAACTATATATATATATCATGATATGGAAAACAAATCAAAATAGAGGAGTGGTAAGGGCTTAGGCGCGTAGGGGGAGGTCTGGAGTTCAAATCCTGGTGGAGGCAGGGGCGCGCATGCATGGCGGAATAAGTGAGCAAGCACTGATAAAAGGGGGAGGTGGTGCGTGGGGGCGCTGTAGGGGGCGAAAAATGCTGTAAAAGGGTAGGGGCTCAAGCTCTATAAAAGCCCCCAGATTGGAAGTATTTTTTTATTTTTTTAAATTTTATTTTATTTTTTTAATTATTTTTTAATTTTTTTAATTTTTTTACCCTTTATCAGCACTTTTAAAAAAGTACTGATAAAAGGGGTCCTTTATTAATGCTAAAACGAAAGCGCTGATAAAGGAAGCGCTAATAAAGGACCCTTTTATCAGCACTAAAACAAAGGGCTGATAAAGGACCCTTTTATCAGCACTGATAAAAGGGGTCTTTATCAACGCTTTTCAGAGCGCTGATAAAGGGGACCCCCCCTTTATCTTAGCCATCTTTATCAGCTCTTTTCTAGCACTGATAAAGGCCATTTTTAGCGTTGATAAAAGTCGTATTTGTAGTAGTACCCACAGGAATAAGAAGTTAGATGAAAACTCCTTACCATGTTATATTCAATCGAGTCATGTGAAAAAAAGTTAATAACAACCTAAAAATCATAGAAAACCATTAGTACAAGGATAATCATGATAATATATATCGAATGGCAGTACAAAATACACCACATGCAATAAATAAGTGGCGAACAATGGAAATCTCACGGAATTAAAAGTGAGATAAGAAACCCCTTAATTTTACTTTTCCTTGGTCAAGGGTAGGTTAAACTCCTATATAATGGTTAAATCATTATTATTAAATTATAAAATAACCATATACATTAATATTATATCATATATGATCTTATAATATTTCATTGTTAATGATATTTCTGTAGCATCATCATTTCAGGTGTTAACTGATTCGTTTTCCTTTATATGCTTTGTTATGTAAGTATAGTTTGTTATTGATAGGTTGTATCTTATTCATAATAATAATGATATTAAGTCTTTAAAAATTATTTTTAATCGTCAAATGAATATTAGTCTTGAATGGATACGATGTGGAATGAATCTAATCGTGTTCGTGGAGATGGTAATCCGTACGTAAGCACGAGCGACAGTATCATTATTTTGATATTAAAATAATATATAATAGGATGGTATATCTTATAAACATAATAATTATCTTGTTATATTTATTATTTACCTCATTTATACGTATTATTATACCCATCCAAATGATGAAGTATTTGAATAACAAACCACACCACGACGTGGAGACGGTAATCCGTGCGTACGAATGTATGGTGACTTTGTCATTTATAGGGTGGATAGAATAATTAAAATGGTTGTAAAATTTTTATAATAAAATCACATTATATATAAGATACTGCATATATTATGTTATAATAGAAACAACAAGGAAAGAAGCAGTGGAAGAAGAAAGGAACTTGAAAGAGGTGATGAAATATTTACCTCTTCTTCGGGTTCTTCTTTTTGATTTGATCAAAATGGATCCTTAGGTTGGCTTTCTGACTAAATTAAGGCCTCTAGAATGAAGGGAGGACATTTGAAAGGGTATTTGGGTAGTTTTTGGCTCAGCCAAAAGGCTTTGAAGATGTGAATTTGAGAGAATGTGGAGTTCCCTTTTATAAGAGGGGTGAGTGGCACCTTAGAAAAAACTAGAAATATTATTTTATAATAAAATCATTTTCGGTTTCTAATGGATCCAAAATGAATTATTTAAAGTATGAGGTGGGTATGGGTTGACAACCACTCATCCAATAGGTTTTAGATAGGTTTGGGTCACTATATTAACTTTATCTTTTAGATTTAACTCTGAGTTAAATAGTTTGACATTTACAATGTCACTTTCTATTTTTATATTATATGGTTAATAAATATACTATAAACTTCCAGGAGAACCCTAGGTGGTTTCATTAATGAAATATATAATATTATTTAAGATCTTTGTCCAAACCGTATATTTTATAAATAGAATATCAATTAATAATATAATATTTGTTTTAAAAACTCTTTTATGTCAATTTTGACACTATTTGGTATTTTGTTTTTGATAAATTTATAAAAGAATTATTACTTCGAAAAAAATTCATCTAACCAACCCTAACATGTCATATTAATCTAGAAAATTATTTTAATTCATAAAAAGTCTCAAATTACATTAATTTAGATATTTATATTATCAATTATTTTAATATTTCATTAATACGGTAATCACTGCATCATCATTGATTCATAAATGAATTTAATTATATAATGTCTAAAAGTTATAAATAAAACACCATTATGTTGGAAATATATTTAACTTTCTAATAAATATTTATAGTCGAATTTATCTTATGTATAACCCTATATTAAAAATGTTTTAGTTATTAAACTTTGATTTTAACTCTTTTAACTCTTCTTTAAATAAAATAATAATAAATGTCCTAATCAAATCCAAGTGGGCCTAAAGGATCATATTTTATTCCTAAGGTTGTTTTTTTTCGAATTACACTTATCCAATAGAATTAGGACATATTTTAGGGTAATAATAATATCATTTTTACCCTTAATTACCCTATTTACTTTTAACCGTGGTAAATATAAGTAAAAAGTTACTATTCATCAAATATTATTTTCATCTTATTGAACCACATTTTACATACTGATATCAACTGTATCTCTTAGATTTTTGAAATTCAACTCACAGAAGTGGTAAAATTAAGTTTTATGTGAATTTGAAAATGCTCCTAGGAGGTGCGTAAAATTCGGTAAAAAGATCAATAAAATTTTTATATATCTAATATTATTATAAATTGACTCTAATAAAGTACATTGAAATTATATAAGTATTATGTATCTATTTTTACCTATGGTAAATTTAAATAAAATAAATAATTATTTAAATAAAAATTCGGTTTTAAACTATAACTCAGTGTTTTTCACTATTCATCAAAAATTGAATGTTTTCAGAAAAATACCAAAAATTCTCCCTAGGCTAACTTCGATGTTCCGAATCCAAAAATGTAGTCCATTTAGAACGATAAAATTTATAAAATTTCAAAAAGTGGGTATTACTATTCATAATGGCTAGTTTGATTTGTTGTGGTGTGTTGGAACTCGATTTTGCGTACAATGCAAGCTATTACAATATTCAAAGGGAAACGTACCATGGAATCTTGGTGTGTTACATTCTTCACCATTTTGTAAACTTCATCCTTGAAATTTTTAAAATTTTGCTCGGGAACATAATTGAAATCCCACATCGGAAAAAGGGTCAATAAAACTATCACATTAAAAGAATGAAAGAGAAGTATCAAGGTCGCTCGAGATAACCCATACTAGGAATCCATGTAGGAAAACATGGATATGGAAGATAAACTAAGTGTCAAGTTCTGATGGAGAGGGATAGAAAACATGATCAGGAGAAAGTTAACAACATGAAAACTACAAACTTGTGATGGGACAAATAGTCATTAGTTTCCCAGTAGTAAAAGTAAACGAGCAATGTTTTCTTGTTTAAGTTACATTTCATAAAGATGGGGAAATTATTTTGTGGTATTGACTAAGAACATAAAGAGATATACTTATTTTTTAATTATAGTTTCATTCTTTAATAAATTTCTACCATTGACTCTCTTTTTTTCAAACAATGATTATTCAAGATGACTTGGTCCCACCAGAAGAGCTAGAATCAACTTCTAGAGAATCACATGATCCACAAAGGATAAACTATCTATTTACCTTGTACTTAGAGATTAATCAAATCCAAAATGGTTAGTACAAGATTAGATGATCCCCCAAAAGGATACTCCTTTAGAGAAAGAAACACTAATCTTAATTTCTAAAATTAAACCAACAATACCCCAAAGTTAAATAAATACCATTCAATAAACAATTGTCATTATAATTCTTCAATATAATCACAACTAATATTGAAACCCAAAACATAGAATAATTTGGTTATGTAGTCTCCCACGTTAAATTGTATCTCCAAATGACATAGACTACTCTTAAAGTCACATACTTAAAAGTAATTAACCTAATCACATACTCTCTATTATAGGTTAATCATTTCCCTAAATATCCCAAATCACTATAAATCCACAATAAAAACATAGATAAAAAGCCACCATTACTCCTCAAATGAAACCCCCTAGTATTCTATTTTCCATAGGCATATAATATTCCCAACAGAGTGAACGTCTTTCAAAATAACATTTATCACTTAATCACCAAATCATTTTCCTATACTAAGGGTATTCATTTGATAAGACATAAGATTCCAAATAAACTTATTATTGATCAATAAAATCATTTAACTAAAAATAATTAGTCACACTAACCAGGGACTTCACGTACTCCAGTGGTAGGCGATAAATCCTAATCGCACTCTGGTTGTGGGTTCGATTCCCACTGCATTGTCCGATGTGATGGGTTGTCACATAGTCTGAGTGTTGTTCTTTTTCAAAAACTATATTTTATAACATTACCAAAATGAGATATATTCCTCAAAATAATCATAACATAATTTAACCACAAATGTGTTCTCACACCTTGCATTTTCATCCCAAAATATAATAACTTGTAATTTCCTCAAACTCAATGATCATTTAAAACCAAATGGATATTTATAACTATATCCAAAAAAGAAAAGATAAATTTTCCTCAAATATCATTTTAACATGACAAACTACAGGGTTACTAATACAAGAGAAAATTATTCCAAAGTAATCCCATCAACAAAGAGAACTAATAATTTTAAACATTTCTCCAACCATTTATGTCCACATAGAATTTTCCTTGATGAAGAAAATATCCTATAGAATAGGTAAATCACTCGGGAAATGGCCAGGACCCCTACATTTACGACAAATGACTGTAAATGGATTCTTGGGGCCATTTTTATTTTCTTCTATAGTACTATTCATTTTTTCTCATCAATTCCTTACATTATGTCATTATTTTCCACACGTAAATAATTTCTTTGTTCCATTGACACACTTTTCTGGGTGTCTCCTTCCACATTTCATGCATGATGGAAATTGAGGATTCTTTTCTCCAGGGTCTCCACTGCTGGAGATCTTATCATTCATCACATTTCTCTTCTTTTTTGAGTTTGGGAGTTGGTTAATATACATGTTGTTGATCATATTTTTGGAATACTGATTTGGAATGAACACATTATCTTTTATGCCTATCAACATTATAGTTTGTTGCTCATTTCCAACACTGTTCCCACCTTGTACATGATGCTCAAAGTTACTCTGAATCCCTTGGAATCGAGCCATTAACTAAAATGAGAAAGAATTGTGTGAGTAACAATAGTCGTAAAATCATTTAGAGAATATCATGACACCGTATTTTCAATTTAAAACACCTTTTGATTAACCAATGTCTTTTATTATCAAATTATATTAAAATCCTTAAAATTCTATTGTAAAGAAAATTTAAATTATCCTAAGCATATCCACGGGAGTGTCATAACCAATAGTGACACAAGTCCCATTTTCGTTCACCAGTTTCCGTACAAGTCTTACTCAAAGCAGTGTTTTTGGGTTTTACCCATAGGTACGTCTGGGCCGAAGCCGCCTCTACCTGCTCGTATCCAGATAGGGATATATTGTTTGAAATATTCAAAAAATTCTCTACAATACCAAAATTATAGGAATATATTCTATACTAATCCTCAAAGTCTATCTTTGGGCTATGTGCTCTAATTAGAGTTTATCTAAATCTATTTTACAAGGTTTGTACTAAACTTCCTTTGATATCAATTGTAACACCCCGAACCTAGTTACCTAGAGTCGGTGCATTATTTTAATAAAATGGCATGATTACAAGGAATCAGGTCTCGAAGGACCGATCCGTTTAATAGTCTTGGAAAGAAGATACATACATAAGATCAACATTACAACATGGAAAGAGAAATAACACTAATTTATTCCATTAGAAACATACAATCCTCCTAGATTATGCCTGCAATTCACTCATAACTAACTCTTTCATATCCTAGGAAAATGAAACATAAGAATGGGGTGAACTCAAATGATCAGTAAGGGTAATCAATATAGTAGAAGATAACATAAATATTAAGCACAGTTAATAATATAAAACACATGCCTTAATGAATAATAAACATGAGAATTTTATGGCAGTAATATGATTTGAGTAAATAATTCCATAATAAAACATAGTCATGGGTGTTCTACTAGTCGAATAATAGCATGAAATATTAATAGCTAATCTCATAATGACGGAATGCCTAATGAAGAACATCATAACCACATAGTCAAGGACACATGCCAAGACCACAAGTAAGATTTTGTCAAGGCCATCTGCCAAGAAACTTGTTTCTCTCATGAGACCTACCGATGAATCGGGGAGCTATAGCAGGCTCTACCCGTCACTTACTATGTCCAATTCATTACTCATATGAAAATTTTGAAACATAACATAAATATTCATATTAAAACTGGCATATGAAATGTCAATAATTTATCCACAAACCATTAATGGTATAAAAATATCATATCCACAGTCAAACATAACTCATCAAATACAATATGGAAGATTGTATTGTAACATATTAACCTCAATCGAGAATAATGAAGGATATTGACATAGATGAAAATAATCATCAAAACTATTTGAGAGAAATGTCCCCCTTTTTCTTGAAACCATTTAAAGGTCACACTATTTATCAAAATCCATTTAAAAATAGATTTTTGAATCAAAGTTTACCATACCACTTTGAAACTTTTAAAAGGAATTTAAATTTTAAAACATTAATGTCCATATAAAAAAATACTTAAAACTATTTTTAAAATATGGACATTAATGAGAACGATTTAGGATAATAAATCTTTAAAACGTTTAAAATGATATTTTAGTTAGAGTTTCTAACCAAAAGAGAGATACTTGAATACAAATAATTTAGGTAATCAAAACATTATAATATCATTAGAATAAATGGATTCATGATATACTAATTCAAAGTACATTATATACAACATATAAAAGTGAATTGGTGTATAACAACTAAGAAGTCTCAATGGAATTTAAATTGAGATGAAATATTTTATAAAGACTATATCCTTAGGTTAAGGATAAATCAACGACATAATAATGTGTGACAAATATAAACACACTCAATATGATTGGATATTTAGTGTAAACCAATCAGAGGACATTCACACATATTCTTGTAAAAAGGACACCAATGAATTGGATGTTTAACTCAATAAATGGAGATTGAGTTAAAATTACTCTTATCAAGTTCATATCGATTACTTGAGAATTTATCAAAAGATTTTTAACACCCCAAGCTTCCAAGGTACGCTTCTCTTTGAATAATACAGTAGTGTGTGTTGTACGCAACTTCGAGTTCTAACACACACAACAACTAATCAAACTAGCCGTTGTGAATAGTAATACACATTTTTAGATATTTTATAAATTTTATCTTTAAAAATTGACTTTATTTTTGTATTCGGAATATCGAAATTATCTTAGGGTGAATTTTTGGTATTTTTCTGAAATCTTTCAATTTTTGATGAGTAGTGAAAAACACTGAGATATAGTTTAAAACTGATTTTTTCATTAAATTATTATTTATTTTATTTAAATTTAATTTAGGTAAAAATAGATACATAATACCTATATAAGTTCATTGTAATTCATTGGAGTCAGTTTATAATAATTTTAGATATATAAAAATTTTATTGAACTTTTCACCGTCTTTTACCCATCTCCTAGGAGAATTTGAAAATTCACATAAAACTTAATTTTACCACTTATGTGAGTGGAATTTCTAAATTCCGAGAGACCTGGTTAATATCAAAGAGTATAATGTGGTTCAATAAGATAAAAATAATTTTTGGTGAATAGTGACTTTTTACTTTTATTATTACCATGGTTAAAAGTAAATAGGGTAATTAAGGCTAAAAAAGATATTATTATTACCCTAACACATGTTCTAATCGTATTTTTTAAGATTAATTCGACCAAAACAAACCTTAGGAATAAAATATTAACCTCTTTGGTTCACTTGGCCTAAATTAGGACATTTATTATCATTTAATTCAAAGAAGAGTTAAAAGAGTTAAAAGTAATGTTTAATAACTAAAACATTTTTATTATAGTGTTATACATAAGATAAATTCGATTATAAATATTAATTAGAAAGATAAAAATATTTCCGACATAATGGTATTTATTTATAGTTTTTATACATTAAATAATTTATTTTATTAATGACAAAATGGTGATGTAGTAATTACCTAATTAATGAAATATTGAAATAATTGATATTATAAATATCCAAATAAATGTAATTTGACACTTTTTATGAATTCCAATATTTTTATTGGTCAATATGACATATTAGGGTTGATTAGATGAATTATTTTCGAAGTAATAATGCTTTTATGAATTTATAAAAAACAAAATACCAAATAGTGTCAAAATTGACATAAAAGAGTTTAAAAAATATATTATATTATTAATTGAAATTATATTCCTAAAAATATAAGGTTTGGATAAAGGAATTATATAATTATATTTGTATCATTAATGAACCACTTGGGGTTAACTTAGAAGTATATAGTATGTTTATTAACAGTATAATATAAAAATACAAAGAGACATGGTAAATGCCAATCTATTTAACTAAGATTTAAATCTAAAAGATAAAGTTAATTTAATGACCCAAACCTATCTAAAACCTATTGGTTGAGTGGTTTTAGACCCATACCCACCTTATCATTTAAATAATAAATTTTGGATCCATTAGAAACCAAAAATTATTTTATTATAAAATAAAATTTCTAGATTTTCCTAAGGTTCCCTCACCCCTATTATAAAATGGAACTCCCACTTCTATCTAATTACCACTGTCAAAGCCATTTGTCTCGGCCAAAATTGACCCAAATACCCTATAAACTTCCTTCAATTTACCCTAGAGGCCTTACTTTAGTCATAAAGCCAACTTATAGATCTCTTTTGATCAAATCAAAAGGAAGAACCCGAAGAAGAGGTAATTATTTCACCACCCTCTTTCAAGTTCTTTTCTTCTTCCACTTCTTCTTTCTTTGTTATTTCCATTATAAAATAATAACTCTAGTATATTGTATATACTGTGATGTTATTATAAATATGGTACAACAATATTAATTATTCTATCGATCCTTTGAATGACTTGTCACCATACATGCGTACATACGGATTACCGTCTCTACGTCGTGGTGTAATTGTTATTCAATACATTATTATTTGGATGGATAAAATAATGATGTGTAATTCATGTAAATAATAAATATAACATGATAATTATTCTGTATATATGATATACAATCCAATTATATATTATTTTAATATCAAAAGAATGATATTATCGCTTGTGCGTACGTACAGATTACCGTTTCCACGAACGCAATGAGATTCATTCCCCGTCATATCCAATAAAGACTAATTTTTATTAGATGATTAAAAATAAGGTTTAAATACTTGATATAATTATGGATATTAACATGATACATCCCATCCATAACAAATATGACTCACATAACAAATAATATAATGGAAAACAAATATGTTAACACCCAAAACGATGATAATACTAAGATATTATTAACAAAACAATGTTAAAAGATCATATGTGATATCATATTAATGTAAATGATTATTTTATAATTTAATAACAATTATTTCACCATTATACATGAGTTTAACCTACCCTTGACCAAGGAAAAGTACAAGTTAAGGGTTAATTTCACAATTTATTCATTATCTGAGGTTGTTTATACATAATTAACTACTGGGACCTCTTTATCATCCACATCCATGTTTCTTAAAAATGTATTCCAAAACATTTTTAATATTTAATAGACTATAGGTTAAATACATTTATACTCTTGTTTGAATTTTTATAAAATGTCTGAAAGGAATCTTTCCATTGTTTTCCAAACAAGTTACTTTTAACCTTTTCGACAAAATTAAAGTAAGAATGTTTTTTTAACTGATAAGGAGGGGGAAACTATTTTACACCATTATAAAATCATCAAAGCTTACCTTAAAATATTATAAGAATATTTTCAAATTAAATGTTATATTTTATAATTATGTGACTTTTAAATGATTTCAAAAATGAGATACTTCTCTAAAATAGTTTTGATTTCATCTATGTCAACATCCTTCGATGGATTTTAAGCTTATTTGAAGTTATTTTATTATGATAAAAAACTTCCATATTGTATTAAAGGTTTTGTGATATGTTTGACTGTGGATGTTTTATTTTTATACCATTCATGGTTTATGGATAATTTATTGACATTTCGTATGCTAATTTTAAAACGAATGTTTATGTTATGTTTAAACCTATTTATATGATAAATGTATTAGACTTAGTAAGTGACGGGTGGAGCCCGCTATAGCTCCTTGATGCATCGGTAGGTCTCATGAGAAAAACTAGTGTCTTGGAACAAGGCTTTGACAAAATTGTATTTTTAGTCTTGGCACAAGGCCTTGAATATGTGGTTATGATATTCTGGCATTATGCATTCCATTATTATGAATGTGGTTATTGATATTGCATGTGATTATTCAACTAGTAGAATATCCATGTGAATAAGTAAATGGAATTATTTCATTTTATTTTTTCCATATTATGATAAATTTCAAGTTTAAAAGGCTTTGGTTTTAGTTATACAATGCCTTAAATGTTTATTCTTATTTTTGAAAGATTCCTCTATATTGTTATCATTACTAAGAATCTAAGCTGACACCTTTCTATGTTTTATTTTTCCAAAGATGTGAAGAAGTATTTTATGACTGGCCTGGAGGGATAGTATGAGGAGATATGAGTGTGGACTATGGAGACTATGTTGTTTAGTTTTTCACTTTATTATGTATTGTAAGACTTATGAATGTATCTAGTATTTCCAAGGCTACTAAACTAATCGGTCTTTTGAGACATGATATTTTGTGCTCATGCTAATGTTATGTAAAAATTCAATGACTCTGGGTAACTAGGGTCAGGTCATTACAGTTGGTATGAGAGGAAGTTTAGTACAAACCTTGGAAACTAGATTTAGATAAACTCTTATCAGGGAACATATCCCTAAGATAGACATTGAGGATTAGTATAGAAGAACTTCCTAGACTTTTGGTATTGTAGAGATTTTGTGAGTTTTCCATGAAATACATCCCTCTCTAGATATGAGCAGGTAGAGGCGGCTCTGGCACAGATGTACCCAGGGATAAATCCCGAAAACACCGCTTTGAGCTAGACTTGAACAAGAACTGGTGCATGAAAATGGGCCTTGCTGCACTCTTGGTTACGACACTCCTAGTGGATATTCTTAGGATAATTCTCATTTTCTTTACAAACCGTTATGAATGATTTTTGAATATATACTTCCTAAAAGAAATTTTTTATGATTATGGAATATATCAAAAAACTGTTGAATTTATGTTAAGTGTTTTACAAGTTTGGAATTATGTATTTCGATTCAAAAACTAATCTAGTTTATGCCATTTTTTAGAAATTGAACATAGTGGAAGGAATGGAAACCGTATCAATGCATGTACTTCATGCAGGGATTTCCCTCCTGCTCAATATAATTATAGTGGATCTGGTGATACAAGTGGTGCTGATCAGCTAATCACCATACTGGGACAACTCACTCAGGTTACGAATAATAACCTTACCCGAAGGGATCACCCTGATCCACAACGTGGAGGATCAATGTTAGATCACTTTATGAGGCAAAAACCACCAACATTAAATGGGGGTAAAAATCCACTATTAGCTGAGAAATGGATAAATTCCTTAGAGAAAATATCCCATGCCTTGGGGAGCAGCGAAAGGGAAAAAGTTGTCATTGCATTTTACAGCCTCACTGGAGATGCTGATCAATGGGGGTCATTGATTCAAAACATGAAGGAATTTGATGAAGTATCAAATATGGAATGGAAGGAGTTTAAAGATATTTTATTAGAAAAATACTTTCCTCATGAGCATCGAGCAGATATGGAAAGAAAGTTTCTGAGTTTGAGGAAAAAGGAGGATGAGAATGTTGCAAAGTATGAGTCTAACTTTACAAGGATAGAAAGGCATGCTGTAGATTATATACGTAACCCAGGAAGTAAGATTGATCATTTCATTGATGGGATAAAACTATTTCTCCATTGAGCATTAGTCTCACAATATTTCTCGTCATACAATGATATTGTCTCATTTGCTATCAATATAGAAAAGGAATTCTATAAGTCTTATGACTTTAAAGAAAAGCAAGAGAAGAATATATCTACTAATCACTATGGAAATGGAAATAAGGGTAAGAAGGGAAAAGTTGAATATCCATCCTATAATAAATGTGGGAAGAAACACACCGGTACTTGCTTGAAGGGAATGGGAGTATGTTATAAATGTGGTGAAAAAGGCCACCAGGCTCGTGATTGCAAGGGGAAGAAAGAAGCTACCGATGTTCAATGCTACAATTGCAGGGAGATGGGACATTATGAGAATGAATTTCCTAATAATCAGAGGAACTTACCTCAGAAAATTTCATGGGATCAAGGCCAAGCTTATACAATCACTACTGCTAAAATAGAAGTTCCAAAAGACATGGTGGTAGTTAATTTAATGGTTTCATCAAGTTTAGAAAATGCTTTATTTGATTCTGGATCATCGCATTGTTTCATATCTTCCTAGTTTTCTAATAAAATTAGATATTTACAATTTGATTTAACAGGGGAGTTGTCAGTAAAAACTCTTAAGGGAAGTATCATTGCTACAAAGTTCTGTGAATCAGTTCCCATTAGGGAATATAAATGTTCTTTATCTGCTGATCTCATCGTCATACCCATGATTGAATTTGATATAATCCTTGGTATGGATTGGATTTTGGACTATGATGTGATGATTTATTATAAGAAGAAAGAGGTTACTATTTTTAAGGATGATGATAAAGAACACCTTATCTTTTGAGCAGAATTACCACCACCTAATTCTTATCTAGATTCACCCCCAGTAGCTCAACTAAATTCAATTATTAGGGAGGAAGAGAATGAAATAACTATGGGTGAGTAATGTAATGTTCAAATAGAGGATGTACCTATTGTGAAAGAATATGTTGATGTGTTTCTAGAAGATTTACCTGGACATCCTCTAGAATGAGAAATTGAGTTTTCCATTGATTTAATTCCTAGTTCAAGGACCATATCGATGAACCCTTATAGAATGGCCACTGTGGAATTAGTGTAACTAAAGAAAAAACTAGAGGAATTGAGTAATAAGGTATTTATTCACCCAAGTGTTTCTCCATGGGGAGCCCCTATTCTTTTTGTTAAGAAGAAAGATGGATCTATGAGGTTATGTATCAACTGCAGGGAGATCAATGCTATAACAATAAAGAACAAGTATCCCCTATCTCGCATTGATGATTTATTTGACCAACTGAATGGAGCTCAATACTTTTCAAAGATATACCTTCTATCTAGATACCATCTGTTGTGTGTGAAGAAGGAACACATTCCAAAGACAACATTTCAAATTAGGTACGGACATTACGAGTTTATAGTAATGCCTTTTGGATTGAATTATGCACCCTTTGTCTTCATGGATATAATGAATAGAGTTTTCAAGGAATATCTTGATGACTTTGTAGTGGTATTTATTTATGATATCTTGGTATACTCCAAAAGGTATGAAGATCATAAAAATAACTTGTGAATTATCCTGAAGACTCTTAGAATACAATAATTATATGGGATGTTTATCAAGTGTGAATTCTGGATTTAGGAGATTTCTTTTCTTGGCCATATTTTCTCTAATGATGGAATCTCCATTGATCCTTATAAGTCAACAACAGTCCAAGAATGGCCTGCACTGACATGTATAACTGAGGTACGCGGTTTTATTTGTTTAGCAGGTTATTATCGACATTTTTTTCAGAATTTTTCCCCGTTGGCTAACCCATTATCAAAACTCACACGAAAAGGGGTTAAATTTGTTTGGAAAAAAGAGTGTGTATAATGTTTTGAAGAACTGAAGAGAAGATTAGTCAATTATCTTATATTGAATCTACCATCAGGGAATGATGGGTTCATTATTTATGGTGATGCATCGAAGAAAGGACTTTGTTGTGTCCCTACGTAGAATGATAGGGTTATTGGATATGCATCATTACGACTGAAAATTCATGGGAAAAACTATCCTACTCATGATCTTGAGTTAGCATCTATAATATTTGCTTTGAATATTTGGAAACACTATCTCTATGTTGAAAAATATGAGATTTATACTGATCACAAGAGTTTGAAGTATATTTTCTCACAGAAAAAACTCAACATGAGGAAAATGAGATGGGTTGAACTACTGAAGGATTATGATTTCACGATACACTACCACCTGAGGAAGGCAAATAATGTGTAAGATGCTTTGAGTAGAAAGGATCATGGATTTTTTAATAATATGAGAGTGGAAAGTGATCCTATTTTCATGGATCTAGTAAAGATGGATATGGGAATCACCATAGAAGGTGAAACATCAATACATTTTCCAATGGTTGCCAAACCATATTTACTAGAAAGGATAAAAATTTCTCAGGCTGATGATGAAGAGTTTCAAAATAAGATTAAAGCTGTGAATGATGAGAGATTGAGTAACTTCGTATATGAAGATGAAATTTTGAAATTTGGGAAGAGACTTTGTGTTCCCAAAATACCTGATCTAAAAAGAGAATTGATGGATGATGCTCATAGTTCCAATTTCTCCATACACCGTGGGAGCACCAAAATGTATAGAGATTTGAAGGAACATTTTTGGTGGGACAATATGAAGAGGGGGATTGCTGATTTTGTGTCAAGATGTATGGTTTGTCAACAAGTGAATGCTAGAAGGCAACAATATCGCGGAGTCATGAAACCGATTCCCATACCGGAGTGGAAATGGGATAATATAACGATGGACTTTGTCATGGGACTACCAAAGACTCCTAGAAGGAACGATGCAATATGGGTCATTGTTGATCTTCTTACCAAGTCAGTACATTTTCTTACTATAAGAGAAGATTTACCACTTGAACGTCTAGAAAGACTATATATTAATGAAGTAGTGAGACTTCATGGAGTACCCCTATCGATTGTTTCTGATCATGATCCACGTTTTACATCAAGATTCAGGAAAAGTCCTCAGAAAGCCCTAGATATTGAACTTCATTTGAGCACTGCCAACCACCCCCAAACTGATGGATAATCAGAACAAACTATTCAAACCTTAGAAGACATGTTGAGATCATGCTCACTTGACTATCAAGGTATGTTGGATCAATATTTACCTTGGGTAGAATTTTCCTATAAAAATAGCTTCCATTCAAGTATTCGGATGGCACCATATGAAGCGTTGTACAGAAATAGATGTCGCAAAACAACCTGTTAGGATGATGTTGGTGAAGAAAACTTGTAGGCCCAGAACTTATGGAGGAAACGATGGAAAAGGTGAAGGTAATCCAAACCCACATCAAAGCAGCTCAAAGTTGGCAGAAGAGCTATGCTGACAACCGAAAAAAGGATTTATAATTTTCGGTAGGAGATCATTTTTTCTTGAAGGTATATCCAAGGAAGGGAATTATACATTTCGGTATGAAAGGTAAATTGAGTCCCAGGTATATAGGACCTTTCGAAATTCTAGAACAAATTGGGGTTGTAGGTTATCGTTTGGCAATGCCGCCAAATCTCTCCAAAGTTCACGATGTGTTCCACCTATCACTGTTGAGAAAATACATGCCCGACCCAACGCATGTACTCACCTATGAGGAATTAGAACTGGAACCTGATCTGTATTATTGCGAAGATCCTATCAAGATTCTTGATACAAGAGAACAAGTTGTGAGAAACCAGACGACTTGTTTGGTAAAACTTTTATGGAGAAACCATAAAACGGAAGAGGCAACGTGGGGACCTAAGGAACTTATGATAAAGAACCACCCGAGTCATTTTATGCAGTAATATTCTCGAAATTTTTGAGGACGAAATTATTTGAAGTGGGGATAATGTAACACCCCAATCTTCCACAGTATGCTTCTCTTTGAATAATACAGTAGCATGTGTTGTACACAACTTCGAGTTCTAACACACACCTCAACAAATAAAACTAGCTGTTATGAACAGTAATACCCACTTTTTGAAATTTTATAAATTTTATCTTTCAAAATGGACTTTATTTTTGGATTCGGAATATCAAAATTATCTTAGGGTGAAGTTTTGGTATTTTTCTGAAAACTTGCAATTTTTGATGAATAGTGAAAAACACTAAGTTATAGTTTAAAACCGAATATTTATTTAAATAATTATTTATTTTATATAAATTCATTTTAGGTCAAAATTGATACATAATACCTAAATAAGTTTAATGTAATTAATTGGAGTAAGTTTATAATAATTTTTGATATATAAAAATTTTATTGATCTTTTCATCGTCTTTTACCCATCTCCTAGGAGAATTTTCAAATTCACATAAAACTTAATTTTACCACTTCTGTGAGTAGAATTTCGAAAATCTGAGAGTCACAATTAATATCAAAGTGTAAAATGTGGTTCAATAAGATAAAAATAAATTTTTGGGAATAATAACTTTTTACATTTATTTACCACGGTTAAAATTAAATCGGGTAATTAAGGGTAAAAATGATATTATTATTACCCTAACACATGTCCTAATTATATTGGATAAGTATATTCGACCAAAAAAAACCTTAGGAATAAAATATGAACCTATTTGGTCCACTTAGATTAGATTAGGGCATTTATTATTATTTAATTCAAAGAAGAGTTTAAAGAGTTAAAATCAAAGTTTAATAACTAAAACATTTTTAATATTGGGTTATACATAAGATAAATTCGATTATAAATATTCATTATAAATATAAAAAGAGTTCCTACATGATGGTATTTTATTTATAATTTTTAGACATTAAATAATTTAATTTATTTATGACACAATAGTGATGTAGTAATTACCTTATTATTGAAATATTAAAATAATTGATCTAATAAATATACAAATAAATTTAATTTGAGACTTTTTATGAATTCCACTAATTTTATAGGTTAATATGACATATTGGGTTTGATTATAAGAATTTTTATCAATATAATAATGCTGTTATGAATTTATAAAAAACAAAATACCAAATAGAGTCAAAATTGACATAAAAGAGTTTTTAAAACAAATATTATATTATTTATTGATATTCTGTTCCTAAAAATATATTGTTCGACAAAAGGGATATAATAATGATAGGTGTATCATTAATTAACAACTTGGGGTTCTCTTGTAATTATATAGTAATTTTATAACCATATAATATAAAAATACAAAGGGACATGGTAAATGTCAATCTATTTAACTAAGAGTTAAATCTAAATGGTAAAGTTAATATAGTGACCGAAACCTATCTAAAACCTATTGGTTGAGTGGTTTTCGACCCATCCCCACACTAGACTTTAAATAATCCATTTTGGAGCCATTAGAAACTGAAAATGATTTTATTATAAAAAAATATTTCTAGCTTTTCCTAAGGTGCTCCTCACCCCTCTTATAAAAGGGAACTCCCCCTTCTCTCTAATTCATACCTACAAAGCCATTTTTCTCGGCCAAACTTTTCCCAAATACCCTCTCTACATCCCTAAATTCACCCTAAATGCCTTCATTTAGTCAGAAATCCAACTTAAAGAGCCCTTTTGAAGAAATCAAAAGGAAGAACCCGAAGAAGAGGTAATAATTTCACCACCCTCTTTCAAGTTATTTTCTTATTCCACTTCTTCTTTATTTGTTATTTCCATTATAAAATAATAACTATAGTATATTCTATATACTGTGATGTTATTATAAATATTTTACATCCATATTCATTATTCTATCCATCATTTGAATGACATGTCACTATACGTGTGTACGTGCGGAATACCATCTCCACGTCGTCGTGTAATTGTTACTCAATACATTATTATTTGGATGGGTATAATAATGATGTCTAATTCAAGTAAATATTAAATACAACATTATAATGATTTTTTATATATGATATACCATCCAATTATATGTTATTTTAATATCAAAATAATGATATTGTCGCTTGTGCATACGTACGGATTACCATCTCCTCAAACATGATGAAATTCATTCCCCATCGTATCCATTCAAGACTAATTTTCATTAGATGATTAATAATAATGTTTAAAGACTTAATATAATTATGTATATGAATAGGATACATCCCATCCATAACAAATAAGACTCACATAACAAATAAGACAAAGGAAAATGAATCTGTTAACATCGGAAACGACGATAATACTAAGATATTATTAACAAAACAATTTTCAAAGATCATATATGATATCATATTAATGTATAAGATTCTTGTATAATTTAATAAAAATCATTTCACCATTATACAGGACGTTAAACTACCCTCAACCAAGGAACAGTACAAGTTAAGGGTTAATTTCAGAATATCTTTATTATTCGAGGTTGTTTATACGTAATTATCTACTGGGACCTCTTTATCATCCACATCCATGTTTCTTAAGAATGTATTCCAAAACATTTTTACTATTTTCTAGAATATTGTTTAAAGTCATTTATACCCTTTTTTTACTTTTTATAAAATTATTTTAAAGAAATAAATCCATCATTTTCCAAACAATGTACTTTTAACCTTCATAACAAAATGAAGCTAAGAATGTTTTCTTAGCTAATACAGCGGGTGCAATTATTTTCCACCATTATAAAATCTTCGAAGCTTACCCTACAAGATTATAAGTATATTTTCAAAGTAAATGTTTTATTTTATAATTATGTGACTTTGAAATGATTTATAAAATGACATATTTCTATCAATTTTTTTTGATTTCATCTATGTAAACATCCTTTGATGGATTTTTAGCTTATTTGAAGTTGATTTATTATGATACCAAACATCCATATTTTATTAAATGTTTTTTGATATTTTTGAATATGGATGTGTTATTTTTATACCATTCTTGGTTTATAGATAAAGTATTGACATTTCATATGCTAGTTTTAATACGAATGTTTATGTTATGTTTAAACCTGTTCATATGAGGAATGAATTGGACTTAGTAAGTGACGGGTGGTGTCCGCTATAGCTCCTCGATGCATCGGTAGGTCTAATGAGACAAACTAGTGTCTTGGAACAAGGACTTGAAAAATATTATTTGTTTTCTTGGCACAAGGCCTTGACTATGTGGTTATGACAGTCTGTCATTATGAATTCCATCATTATGAAAGTGGTTATTGATATTGCATGTGATTATTCATCTAGTAGAATATCCATGTGAATAAGTAAATGGAATTATTTCATTTTATTTTTTCCATATTATGATGAAGTTTAAGATTAAAAGTCTTTTGTTTTAGTTATACAATGCCTTAAATGTTTATTATTATTTATGAATGTTTTCGCCATATTGTTATCCTTACTGAGCATCTGAGCTCCCCCCTTTCTATGTTTTATTTTTACCAGGATGTGAAGAAGTATTTTATGACTGACCTACAGGGATAGTATGAGGGGATATGAGTGTGGACTATGGAGACTATTTTGTTGTAGTTTTTCACTTTATAATGTAATGTATGACTTATGAATGTATCTAGTGTTTCCAAGGCTACTAAACTAATAGGTCTTTCGAGACTTGATCTTTTGTGATCAGGCCAATGTTATGTAATAATTCAATGACTTAGGGTAACTGGGGTCGGGGAATTACATGAGTTATTATGTGTATCAAATGCATATCCATATAAATGGAAGTGGAAATTACTAAATAAATAATAAATAGCGATTCCACACATAATCTTGGAGTAAAATAATCAATGAAGTATGCGTAAAACCGAATGAGTGGAAATTGAAATTTGACATTCTCTTACCAATTTGGTAACTTAAGAAACAAGAATTCAATGAAAAAACGATCATAAAATAAAAACTTAAATACCATTAAATCAAAGGATATTATAAAAAGAATACAGTCATTGGGATGTACATACACGACACAAAAGGAAATAGTGGCAATATATAATGAATCTTATGGGAATAGGAAGTGAGATGAAAACTCCTTACCATGTTGTAATCAATCGATTGTTGTGAAAAAAAAGTTAATAACCACCAAATGAATCACATAATACCATTAATATAAAGAAATCATGATAATATATATCACATGGCAGTACACAGTACACTATATGTAATAAATAAGTGGGGAACAATAGAAATCTCACAGAATTAATAGTGGGATAAGAAACCCCTTACATTGTAAATTTCCTTGGTCAAGGGTAGGTTAACCTCAAGTATAATGGCTGAATAATTATTATTAAATTATAAAAGAACTATATACATTAATATGATATCATATATGATCTTATAATATTTCATTGTTAATGATATTTCAGTAGTATCATCGTTTCGGGTGTTAACTGATTCATTTTCCTTTATACGCTTTGTTATGTAAGTATTGTTTGATATGGATAGGATGTATATTATTCATATTAATAATGATATTAAGTCTTTAAACATTATTTTTAATCATCAAATCAATATTAGTCTAGAATGGATACGATGGGGAATGAATCTCATCACGTTCGTGGAGATGGTAATCCGTACGTACGCACAAGCGACAATATCATTCTTTTGATATTAAAATCATATATAATTGGATGGTATATCATTTAAAAAGAATCATTATCATGTTATATTTATTATTAACATAATTTATACTCATTATTTTACCCATCCAAATGATGAAGTATTTGAATAACAAACCACACCACAATGAGGAGACAGTTATCTGTACGTACACACTTATGGTGACTTTGTCATTTATAGGATGAATAGAATAATGAATATGGTTGTACCATTTTTATAATAACATCATAGTATATATAAGATATTGGATTTTATATTTTATAATGGAAACAACAATGAAATAAGTAGTGGATTAATAAAGGAACTTGAAAGAGGTGACAAAATATTTACCTTTTCTTTGGGTTCTTCCTTTTGATTTGACAAAAAGGATCCTTAGGTTGTATTTATGACTAAAAGAAGGCCTATAAGGTGAAGGTAGAACGTTTGAGAGGGTATTTGGGCAGGGTATGCCCGATCCAAAAGGCTCTGAAGATGTTAATTTGAGGGAATGTGGAGTGACCTTTTATAAGAGAGATGAGGGGCACCTTAGGAAGAACTAGAAATATTATTTTATAATAAAATAATTTTCGGTTTTTAGTGGCTCCAAAGTGAATTATTTAAAGGATAAAGCGGGGATGGGTCGAAAAACACTCAACCAATAGGTTTTAGATAGGCTTGGGTCACTATATTAACTTTATATTTTAGATTTAACTCTGAGTTAAATAGTTTGACATTTACCATGTATCTTTCTATTTTGTTATTATATGGTTAATAAACATACTATAAACTTCCAAGAGAACCCCATTTTGTTCCTTAATGACATATATATTATTATTTAATACTTTTGGCCGAACCTTATATTTTAGAAATATAATATCAATTAATAATATAATATTTGTTTTAAAAACTATTTAATGTCAATTTTGACACTATTTGGTATTTTGTTTTTGATAAATTCATATTAGAATTATTACTTCAAAAACAATTCATCTAACTAACTCTATCATGTCATAGTAACCTAGAAAATTTGTGTAATTCATAAAAATTATCAAATTACATTTATTTGGATATTTATAATATCAATTATTTTAATCTTTCATTAATATTGTAATTATTGTATCATCATTATGTCATAAATAAATTTAATTATTTAATGTGTAAAAGTTATAAATAAAATACCATTATGTAGGAAAGATTTTTAAATTTCTAATGAATAATTATAGTCGAATTTATCTTATGTATAACCCTATATTAAAAATGTATTTGTTATTAAACATTGATTTTAACTCTTTTAACACTTCTTTAAATAAAATAATAATAAATGTACTAATCTAATATAAGTTGATATAAAGGATCATGTTTTATTACTAAGGTTGTTTTTGGTCTAATTACACTTATCCAATAGAATTAGGACATGTGTTAGGGTAATAATAATATCATTTTTACCCTTAATTACCCTATTTACTTTTTACTGTGGTAAATAAAAGTAAAAGTTACTATTCAACAACAATTATTTTCATCTTTTTGAACCAAGTTTTACTTACTGCTATCAACCGCGACTCTCAGATTTTTTAAATTCAACTCACAGAAGTGGTAAAATTAAGTTTTATGTGAATTTGCAAATGCTCCTAGGAGGTGTGTAAAAGTCGGTAAAAAGTTCAATAAAATTTTCATATATCTAAAATTATTATAAACTTACTACTATGAATTAAATTTCACTTATATAGGTATTATGTATCTATTTCATCCCAAAATAAATTTAAATAAAAGAAATAATTATTTAAATAAAAATTTGTTTTTAAACTATAACTCAGGGTTTTTCAATATTCATAAAAAATTGAATGTTTTCAGAAAAACACCAAAAATTCACCCTAGGCTAATTTCGATATTACAAATCAAAAAATGAAGTCCATTTTTAAAGATAAAATTTATAAATTTTCAAAAAGTGTGTATTACTATTCATAACGGCTAGTTTGATTGGTTTTGGTGTGTTAGAACTCGAAGTTGCATACAATTCAAGCTATTACATTATTAAAAAGGAAAAGTACCATGGAAGCTTGGGGTGTTACACCATAGACCTCCCTCCCACCACCTGGACAACCCCCACCCCCTAGACACAACCCCAACCCACTGGACTGCACCCCCACCCCACTGGACACCATCCCACCCCCATGGGCACCCCAACCCCCTAGACACCCTCCCACCCCCTGGACAACCCCCACCCCTGGACATCCCCCACACCCTTGGACATCCTCCCACCCACCTGGACACCCCCCCTGGACAGCCCCACCCCTTGGATAGACCCTCCCCTAGACCTCCCCCACCCCCTAGATAGCCCCCACCCCTGGACATAGTCCCATCCCCCTGGACACCCCACCACTTGGACACCCTCCCACCCCAGGACAACCCCCACCCCCTGGACAGGCCCCCACCCCCTTGGACATCCAACCACCCCATGGATACCCCTCACCCCTGGACACCACCACCCTCTAGACATCCCCACCCCTTGGTAACCCTCCCACCCCCTGGACCTCTGTCCCACCCCCTAGACACCACCCCACTGGATAGCCCCCACCCCCTGGACACCGTCCCACCACCGGGACACCCTCATCCCCTAGACACCCCCACCCCCCGGACATCCCCCACCCCCTGGATAGCCCCCACCCCCTAGACAACCCCCACCCCTAGACACCCTCCCACCCTTGGAAACCCACACCCCCTTGACACCCTCCCACCCTTTGGACAACCCCCACCCCCTGGACCTCCCTCCCACCCCTAGATAGATCCCCACCTCTAGACACCACTACACCCCACTGGACAACCCCCACCCCTAGACACCCTCCCACCCCGAGACACCACCCCACCCTACTGGACACCCAACCCTATGGAAAACCCCTTCCCCCTGGACTCCCCCACCCCTGGACTCCTTCCCACCCCCTGGACATCCGCCACCCCTTGGACAAGCCCCCACCCCATGGACATCCGGCCACCCCTGGACACCGCCACCCCCTGGACACCCCCACCCCCTGGACACCCCCACCCCTTGGCACCCTCCCACCCCTGGACAACCCCCAGTGCTAGGCCTCCCTCCCACCCCACCTAGGTATCTCCCACCCCATTGAAACCACCTCTCCCGAATGGAAAACCCCCCACCCTCCACCACCTGGACACCCCTTACACCCTTGGACACCCTCCAACCCCCTAAACATCACCCCGCCCCCATGGACAACCCCCCCAACCCCACCCCCTAGAAACCCCTACCCCTTGGACAGGCCCCAACCCCTAGACAGCCCCACCCCTACCCATTTGACCCCCCGGACTCCCCTACCCCCATGAAACCATTACTATGCTCTGTCAAAGTATGAAACAAGAAGAAACTAGACCAAAAGAAAACCAGAATCCATACTAGAAAAACATCAAAACTAGACAAAAACAAGAAAACCCATTGCAAAGTGAAACATTAAAATTTATAACATTAAAAACATACTATTTTAAATAAAAAACCTAAATCCAACCAATCAACTACCAAATACAAAATTATAATTACAATATTCAAAATAAAAGTTTACACTACAAACAAAATCAAATCCAATCAAACCTATAAAATAATTTGACCATTCCACTTGTAAGTGTTTGAACTCTTGAGAAATATTGGGTTGAGGGTCATCAAATAACTACAAATTAAAAGGATAGTAGTTAACATGTATAATGAACAAAATCAAATGAAAGATGATGGAAAAGTTAATAAGGAAATATTACTAGGTCAATCTTCCCCAGTGTTCTAGTTGTAATTATTTCATAAATAAATCTTTACCTATAATATCAACATTCTACGATGCCTTATTGTTCATGAAAATTCTCTTTAAATGAGTTTCAATTAAAAATAAAACTTTTATGTAAAACCTTAAAAATTACTAATTATAAATGGATATTTACCCTTACTTTTACATATTTGATCTTGGCACTACTTTTCATTGTGTTTTTTGAAAATTAGACCAATCCCCTATTAGAAAATAATAAGAATGGGATAAATTTAAAATTAATTAAAATATAAAAATCTATTAAGAAATTGAAACTTTCTTTTCCAACATATTCTCAAGACATCCCAATACATCACCATGGATAGATCATATCGAATAAAGTGTTTTCTCCCTTGGACAAAAAACACCTAACATCCAATGATCACTGATATAAAAGAAAATTTATGGTTAGTGGTTTCTTATGTTAAAAGATAATGAAAACTTTTCAGATATATGTTTCATACCTCTCACAAAAAGGCATCATCCAACACTACGTGATTATATTTTGTTAAAATATTTCAACAATATAAAGTGTTCTTTGTTCCTCATCCAATGCACGTGCTTTAGGGGAAATCATATTCGGGTCCATAGATCCATATGAATCTATCTTCTAATTCTTATCACACATGTTATAGAGATACCTAATACAAAATAGACATAAGTAAACATTTTTAATAAATATAACATACGGAAAGGTGTTAAGACTTACATGGAAAAAGTCTGCACCACATTGATGCCCAACTTATCTCTAGTAACAAGCTCCATGATATCATTTTTTACAATCCTCACATTAATTAAACATCCACAAACATGATCTTCCATTGGAAACTTATAATGATCTGCCATCAAATTTGAATATCTTGAAAATATGTCCAGACTACTAGAATTTGTATTTAATGTCATTTTAATTTGTCTTTGTTATTGTCTATACAGTCTGTCTTTACCTATGAAGTATTCCTCAAAAAATAAATAGAAAAATATATTAGTTTTCAAATTTTAAAAAAACTTTAATAAAAATAAATAAAATATATAACATACATACCTCTATGGTAATGAGTCACAGAAGTCTGGATGGACAAACTAAAAAGTCACTGATAATGTGTTCAATGATTATCACCTTATCTGTAGGTAATGGTACTTGAGCTAATCTATCAATAATGTCCTCTACAGTGACCCTATGATGATCTGCCTCTAACTATTGATGATAAACTATATCTCCTATACAATATTCCAACCCATACAAAACTATATGTTGGTGAGGATCATAAACATACAAATCACAATAAGTAGGAAGTCGTGGCAGAGAAGTAACATAAAAAATGGGGTCCGCAGGCTGAGGTGGGGGAGTGGGAACTACTGGAGGAGGTGGAGGATAAATTATGGGGTCTCTATTGGGAGGTGGAGAAGTGGGAGCTGCAGTATGAAATTGTCTTTACATGTCTGCAAACATAGACTGTACCAACACTCTAATATTTTCCTCCATCGTCACTTTAATATTATGAACTTAATCCTCCAAGGATTCTATTTTTTTTATAAACACCCTTAATGGAAGAAGTTGAAGAATGTGGAAATAGTTTTCTTACCAATACACCCGTCGGATATCCTCGTACACGACCTGGGTGTTCAGGAATTACCAATACTACAGATACAATATCTTTCCTCCCAGCAGCTATAAATACCCACTGTGAGCTCTGCTCCTTAAGAGATTCTAGTATTAATTAATTCAACATTTATGTAATGATTCAAATTATATAAATAAAATAATTAACCTAAATATATAAATAAAATATCTTAATGTTCTCTCATATATGATTCTTGATTCTTCTGAAATATATTTCCCATTTTTTCCCATCCAATATATCTTCCATTTTTCGTGTCTAGATGGAGGTGATAGTGGGGAAACCTCTCCAGAGCTTGAAGACTCAGCTCTCAGTTTTTGTAATGTTTCTTCCATTACTTGTTCTTCCAATAATGTATACCCTCCTTGAGATAAACTATGAGGGTATACATTTTTATATTGGATATCTTGATGAGATTTCCCTATTTACTATAAATTAATACTAATAAATAATTAACAAAAAATTAATAAGGTCATTTATATAAGAATTCTTATAAAAGTTTACATTTCCCTTACCAAAAATGAATCTTTTCTTATACTTTCAACAAAATTTCTGCATGTGTCCTCATTTATGAAAGGATATATATGACATCGATTGTCATGATTTCTATGACCAAAAATGAAATCAGAATTGAAGGTTTATTTGAAATCCCTCCATCTCCTTGCATCCATCGATAAACAATTCCCCCTCACTCCTCTAGTGTTTGGAATATCAAATTTCATCTAATAAAAAGGAGGAAAAACACATTATAGTAGAAACATCTAAATATTAGTCAAACAATGACAAAAGATCTTACCAAATTCATCTCCCACAGTTGAGATATTATCTCTTTGTACACACTTCTTCAATCATAATAAAAAATGATTACTTTTCTTTTACCCTGAGTTGATAAAAAACTCTTAAAATCTTTTGCATTTGGACTTCTTGGAATAACATAATCATAAAACTCAATGAGTAACCTCTGGTCCTAGCTATAGGCAAGTGATAATTTTGGTAAATGTGTGCAACCGTGTTTAATAACTCTTGAACTCTTCTTTGTCATTATAGGAGCACATGAGGAAGATTAGGGAGCATCAAGAGGAGCATGTGAATGTTCCTCTCTAGAGGTATGATCATGATGCTCATCTCTAGAATCATGTGGTTGATCAACTGATTGATCTGTCATTATCATTCAAATCAAAAAAAGAAAACATTAGTTAAAAAATATACAAATTCAAATATTAAAATACTAATTTAACCAAAAAATGGAAAACTAAACTATGTTATGTAATAGTAAATAGGGTAAATATGGTAATCATTTTAATCAATGGTAATGATGGTAAACGTGGTAAACATGGTAGTGTAATTTTTATTCATCAAAATCATTAAATATATAAGTAAAGTAAAATTAAACTTTGGTAAACTATTGTAAACATAATAAACATGATAAATATGGTAAAAATTTTAAACAACGGTAAATATGGTAAACATGGAAAACATACTAGTGTAATTTTCATTCAAAAAAATATGTAAATATATAAGTTATGTAAAGGTAAACTAGGTTAAACAATGGTAAACACGGTAATGAAATTTTCATTTAACAAAATCAATAGATATATAAGTTACGTAATGGTAAACATAATAAACTAAACTAAACCAAATTAAAATACACAAATATTTATAACATTTTTTGAAAATAATAAATGTAAACAAGAAATAAACATATGATACCTATAATATTAGGAATGTACAAATGGACTGTTTTCCCAAATTCCTTTATCATGATCATTTCTTATAGAAAAAACCATGTCTTCAACATGCTCATCATTATTTTCTACTAATCCTTCCTTTGAAGTTGGTACCTCACATAAATCAGCATCTTTATCAAGTTAATCCTCACCAATATATTGTTTTTCCTTGTAGAACAACAGACCACTACATATCTGATTGATCAAATAAATAAAAAAATCTCTTTTCATGTGTTTTCATTTTAAAATAATCTGTCGTGTCTTCCAATCTATTAAGATTTATAATTGTCATTCCAAATTCATCATGTATAACACTGTAGTTACCGATAAACCATTTGCAGTTAAAAAAAACATTAATTTTAAATTAATCAGCCTCCCATATTTATTCAATGACTCCATAATGTGCACTTGGTGCCGAAATTGGGTTTTTGTATATAGAACTTGAGAAATACATTGCTTTTGCAAACACCAATACACCACTATTCTAAACAACACTTTGGTTGTATTGAGATTTCATCTGAAATGTACAACCATAAATGTCATACCCAGACCAAGTTATCACATTTAAACTTTGACCACCCACTAAACATCTTAATGTCTCGAATACATATGATCTACCTAGCATGGTATTTTTAAACAAAGGAAAAAATGTTTTTTTGTTATCACTCATAATCCACATTTCTTTCTTCTTTGTATGACATTGTTACAACTCATTAATACGCAATGTGATATATGGTTGAACATTAGCTATGTCCTTGAAGATGAGTAATTATACCTTCTTTATCTATTGATCTAACAACGATTTGACTTTCAAGCCATGAATCCCCTTTCCCTCATTATTAACTCGTTCATGGTGAGAGAGAGTCCAACCTATGTGCTCTGTCGCAACCAAGTAGCTTGAATAAAACTTTGAAACCTCCTCAGAAATATACTTTTCAATAATGGTGGTTTCATGTTGATATGGATTCTGAACATAACCCTTCAATATTTTCATATACTTTTCAAAAGGATACATCCAACAAAGATATATAGGTCCACAAAAGTTTATTTATCAAACCTGAGAACCATTAAATGCACTATTATATCAAAAATAATATGGAGGAAAATACATTTCTAACTAACAAAGTATAAAAATTTCATCCTTTTCCAAAATTTTCAAATCATTCACATCAATCACCTTATTACAAATTGAATTGAAAAAATAACACCACTTCAGTATAGTCTTTCTAACATGGATGTGAAATATTCCACGTAATGCTACTGGTATAAGTTGTTGCATCATGATGTGGAAATCATGAGATTTCATACCTATCAACTTCAAATCCTTCGAAGAGACAACCTTTTTTACATTTGAAGACTAACCTTGAGGAACTTTTATATCATGAAGACAATAACAAAAGTTAATTTTCTCCCTCTTGGATAATATATGACATGCCAAGGGAAAAAATGTTCTTCTTCAATTAAGAGTGGGAGCTAACTCCAATTGTATTCTCATTTCTAGTAAGTCTATTCATGCATTCAACCAATCTTTAGTATATCCTTTAATATCTATAAATGTTCCAATCAAACTGTTGTAGATATTGTTCGCCACATACATGAAATAAATATTATGTTTCACTTCATTATATCTCCAATATGGTAGCTCCAAAAATATTGACATTTTCTTCCAAATATGTCTATCATTACCAGATTTATGTTTCTTTCCCAATGCCACGTCATGTTTTTTCACCCTTTCAAAATACACATTTGGGGATAAAAATTTAAAGCAATATCAAATTCTTGAGAGCCATTGAATGCCTTTTTTAGTATTCTATAAGAGTGATCCCTAGGCAAAAACTTTCGATGACCAATGTTTATTGTTTTCTTCCCATTATGCAATTGAAAATATAAAGTCTGTTATTTTCAAATTGGACATGCTTTATGCCCCTTTACAATGTTTCCAAACAAATTTTGATATGATGGGAAGTCATTTATAGTGAACATAAGCACTACATGTAGTTAAAAATATTCCATTTTATAAGATTCATACACCCTAATACCATCCTACCATAAATGTTTCAAATCATCAATCTATGGTGATAAGAACACATCAGTATCATTTCCGGGTCGCCTTGGACCAGAGATCATTATACTCAGCATGACATATTTGTGCTTCATACAAAATTACGAAGAGAGGTTGTAAATTACTAATAAAATATGACATGAACTATGTGTGATACTAAGGGTTCGGTATGGATTCATTCCATCTATGTACAACCCATGTCTGAGATTTCTAATTTTTTTTCCAAAGGTAGGTTACTACTCATCAATTTTCTTCCATAGTGGAAAACCAACTGGATGACATATTTTTCCATCACATATCATCTCATCAACATGTCATCATAAAATTTTATCATCATGTGAATTAGCAAATAAACGCTTCAAATGATAAATTATTAGAAGATACCAAAATACCTATGTAGGGATCTCTATAATCTCTACATTTGCCTGCGATTTTTCTTTCAACTTATACCGTGATGTCCTGTATTTAGGGAACTCTACCAGATATTCATGTTACTTCCAATACAACATACATTCATTTGGATAGACATGTATTTTATTTTATCCAAATCCCTTTAGAGAGTAATATTTTCTTGGACTTATAGTGTTAATCTAGAAGATCATTGTCTTCTGGAAGAATGTCTTTCAACAATTGTAGCAGCTCTATAAAACTTAGGTCACTCCATCCAAGCTTTTCCTTTCAGATTAATCAATAATAAAACTACGAAAAAAACATAAATTTCATACAACCATGATACAATAAGTTTCCAGCATCACTATATAGATGTGAAACTATCAGTTCTATCCCAATTTTTTCTGCTGTAATATCGCGAATCATTTCATCAATTCCATCAGAGTTACCATCTTGCAAATCATCATCATCAGTAGATCTGACATTCTTTCCAGTTTCACCATGCCAAATTCTAGGGCTATAAATCAGATTAAAACCATAACAAATCAGATAAACTTTGATCTCTATTCTTTTCAACTTTTTCATATTCAAACATTTCAGGCATGGAGAGAAAAAACTGTTGCTTCTTAGAACATTTTGTTGAAAAAATCCCAAAAATGCATCAACACCTTCCCCATATTCATTACTCATTCGATGTGCTGTAATCCAACTTCAATTCATTAATACCTATAGAAAATATCAAAATTATAAAACTTTTTAAGATATTCAAATATTATATTTATATGAAAAAATGTCATAATTTGAATGTAAAACAATTTTGAAATATAAAAAAATATAAGTGTATTTGAAAAATATATGCATGAAAATGATTTTAAAAATAAAGTATAGTTATATATAAGAGTTTTAAAATCATATTTGATCCTTTATTCTTAAGGAACACAAAGAATAAACCCCGGTGTAACTGGATACCATATTCAAACTTCCATAAATAAGAAATATAAAGTATGAATATAAAAATATGTATACATTAAGTACTAAAAATTTCTCTTCTAAAAAAATTTAAGCCATCGGGACAACCCCTCAACCCATTGGGATAGAATATCCTAGCAGTTTCACACACCGTTGGCCTGATGGACGTTGTAATACCCCTATACCGACAATTCTACATGAACTATTGGTATAGACTGCCTTAAGTTAATATATGCCAATGGTTTCAATGAAACCATTGGGATATATATGTAACGACCCAATCTTTTTGAGTATTATATTAACTTACTCTTAATGATTTAATAAGACGTTAATGGTTAATGCAGAAAGGGGAGTTGATGGCTTCATCCAGTAGACTCAACCCTTACGAAGCCCACTTATCAGAGCTTGGGAAGGAGGTAGCATCTGTGGGCTTCGCTTTGGACCAAGCCCAAGCCGAGCTCCAGCGTGTCAAGCTTGAACGAAAACGCTTGCAGGAGAAGTTAAAGTTAGTGGAGATTGCTACTAGGGCAATGTTATCTGAGCCTCCCTCAGATTCTCTCACCATAGCACACCTTACACTTAGGTCTTATGCCAGTGTTATAAGGGGCTATGTGATGAGACCCTAGTTTCCTTGTGTAATCCTTTCGGGTGAATAAATTGAGATTTCTTCCTTTAGTGATGTTTGTGAAATTTAAAATGTCTAGATAATTTTAGAATGTATTTTATTGATGAATTTTGAAAAAGGGATATTTTTAAATATTTATGTAAACCCTAAATAACTAATGATGTGTAATGATTTTCAAAAAATGGTCTTCTACAAAAGTGTTCATTAAGGAATTTGGAGTCTAATAAGATCAACTTAATTTTTGATGAATAGTAAATTATGAATAGTGATTTTACGCTTAGGATTAGTAATATGACCAAATGGATTAGTAATTTCACTCAAAGAAAGTTTTAATATAATTTAGACACCTAGATTAAGTAATGTGATTCAATAAAATGGGTAAATAATGGTTTCATAAATTATTAGTCAAGTATTAGTTTTTTCAGATGAATAGTGTTTTTTAATTAAAAATTTAATTAAAAATAATTAGAAAATTATTTTTATAAAAAGGATTTTATTTTTGAACTCAGAGCATCGATATTATGTTAAGGTAATTTTTGGGGATTTTTCTGAAAAAAATGAATTTTCAATGAATAGTGTTTTTATTTAAAAATTAAATTAAAAATATTTAGAAAATTATTTTTATAAAATGGATTTCATTTTTGAAATAAGAGCATTGATATTTGGTTAAGGTGAAATTTTGGGGTTATTCTGAGAAAGTTGAATTTTCAGTGAATAGTAAAAATACAGTTTTAGGGTTTCGGTATGTTTAATGACATCATAATGGTGTCATGATGATGTCATGAGATCTTTTGAGGGTTGGCTGGCCAAGGGTGATGAATTATTGTTTTGGGGGCCCCATGTGGCCTAACTCCATGATAAATTCCAAGGGAGAGCACATGGGTTTGAGAAAAGCACATGTGAGGTGTCCCTTGGCCATTAATGCTTTGTCCCCTCACTTTCCCTATAAATACCCACTCTTTCCTCCCTTAGTTTTCACTCCCAACTCTCCCCCAACGAAGTTCTGGTCTTCTTACCTTCCAAAGAGTCCTCCCAAGGTGCCCCCAAGCCCTCAAGGTCCAATCCTTTGAGTTTCAAGAGTCACGTTTTAAGGTAAGGGATCCGACCCCTCTCTTTATTTTCATGTAATCTCTTTTATGTCATTCCTTTTATGCTCCATGTTTTTATGCGAGAGGATGTTCTTTTATATTCCTCTTACTGCCCTTTCATGTTTATATGATGAGAAATCCCCTCTTACTCTCATCATTTCGTTTTATGAAAGTTTAAGTGACGCCGTTAGGCTGCCGAATTTTTAAGGGATTCTTTCACCCTTCTCATTCTTCAAGTTCGATTTTCATGTCAAGTCTTTCAAGTTCCTTTTTATTATGTTGGGGTATGATCTCTATATCTATCATACTGATCTCTTATGATCATATGATGAGGGACCCTATTAGATCTTGACAATTCATTTTTATTGAAGTTTAAGTGACGCCGTTAGGCTGCCGAATTTTCATAAGAGAAATCTAATTTTTTTGTCTTCCTTCCATGTTTTTCATTTCAAATGGTATGTCCTACAAATATCATTACCATGTAAATATATCCTTCTTATTCCTTCCCCCTACTGTTTTATGGATCATTTATGAGTGGGTGACCCATGTCCCCTCTCATTTCAATGTTTTCTAAAACCCCGAAACTTAGCCGTTATGCTGCAGAATTTTCCCCTCAAAATGCCGCTCTCTTTTCTCAAAAATTATTTTATGTTATAAAGTGAATACTCAAAGCTCTTATTTATACAAGGGTATTCACATATATATCAAAATGTTCCATTTTTAATTCTGGTATTTACATACATGAGACCCGCTTTCCCTTTCCGTGGGTTTAAAGTGACGTAAAGATCATGTCTTTAAAGCAGTTTTTAAAACGTTATGATTATGAAATGAAACCCATTTATTTTATGCTATGTGGGTTATTTATGAAATGTTTGATGATTATATATGTGGCTCACATGATAATAAAGGCAAATTTAAGGGTGCGCCCTGATAGCGCTCCAATGCATTGGGTAATGATGTAACCACTAGAGATTACAATTTTCATGATACCTTGGTGAATAACCTTGGTAATTTTCAAATGACACCTTGGGGATGGACCTTGGTGATATGTTCATGATTTTCTATGTAAAATGATGTAGCCACATCTTCAAGTTATGAAAACTGTTATTTTTATTATGAAATGCCTCATGATTTCTTTCTCATGCCTTAAAGTTCTTTTCATGTCCTTATTGAAGTATCTCAAGTTCACATGTAAAATGTTCCTCTTGTTTCCCTTACTGGGCCTTCTGCTCACCCTTTCTTTTGATGTATGTCCCCAGGTTATGAGATTCAGTAATGAACCTAGAATGAACTTAAGTAGACGCCTTTCAAGTGTTTAATAAGAATGTTTTATGTTGTTTTCATGTATTATGTTCCTGGTTTCCAAGACACTAGACCTTAAAGATCCTCAGTTTTGTGTAATGTAATGAAAGTTTATGTTATAAAATGGCGGGATTCCATAGTTGGTATCAAAGGATGGTTTAGTTATTTGTGGAAATTAGGATATAAAAACTTTAGGAAGAACCCTATAGAAAAGTTTAAATATAGGAAAACTTCCTGGTATTTTGGTAAGTATTGAGTAAGTGGTCTATCAAACAAATACATCCCTGTCTGGATACGAGAAGGTAGAGGCGGCTCTGGCACAGATGTACATAGGGGTAAAACCCGAAAACACCGCTTTGAGCTAGACTCGAACGGGAACTGGTGCACGATAACGGGCCTTGCTGCACTCTTGGTTACGACACTCCCGGGGGATATGTTTGGTCAATCACATGGTTTTTATGAATCATTATGAAGGAATTATAGAGAACTATAATTGTCTAAGCATGAAGTCTTAGTTAAAATATTCATAAATGAAATAAGTTTCTCACTAAGGTTTTATTCTTTTAGAAAATAGAGGGCAATAGGAGAAACCGTGCCGATGGTGACTGCAATGCACCATGTGCTGACGGCCCTCCGATGGAAGCCGGAATGGAAACATTCATGCGAATGATGAACCAACTGACTCAAGTTATGAGTAATAACTTGAATCAAGCTGAGAGGCCGACCTCACCACGAAGGGAACAACTTTCTGTTGAGTCCTTAATGCGTCAACGACCGCCAAAATTCAGTGGATCTACTGACCCATTGGTTGCGGAATAATGGATAAGCTCCATTGAAAAGATCTTTTCTGTACTTCATTGTTCGGAACAAGAAAAAGTCACCCTTGCTGTTTACCGCCTAGAGGGAGAAGCTGATCAGTGGTGGTCACTGATCAAAAACACGAAGCCACGAGGAGAGATGGAAGCTATGGAGTGGGAAGAATTTCGGGGGATTTTCTTTAACAAGTATTTCCCTCGTTTCATGAGAACGAAAATAGAGAAAGAGTTTCTCGAGCTGAAGCAGAAGGAGAACGAATCTGTCGGAAGCTACGAGATGAACTTCACAAGGCTTTCCCGTTATACCTCAAGCTTTGTCATGGACCCTAATGGGAAGGTTGATAGATTCTTTGGCGGACTACGACCACATCTGCGGAAGAATCTAGCCAACAGGGACTACGATAGCTATGAAGAAATAGTTCAAAGTGCTATGAAAGTTGAACTAGAGTTTGGGGAGACACAGTGGTCTCACAAATCTAATGAGAAGAAGAGAACTCTAGAACCGAGCCTGGGAAGAAGTTTTGATCAGGAAAGAGGTGGAAAACATATGCAACATGCCACATGCAATAAATGTGGGAAGAAGCATCCGGGGAACTTCTTGATCGGAAGTGTCAAGTGCTATAGGTGTGGAAAAGAAGGCCATATTTCTCGGAATTGTCGTGGTGATGTGAAGCCTCAACTTCCCAACACTAACGACAGAGGAAATATGGTTCTGGCCCTACCCGAAGTCACATGATTCAAGTGTGGACAGCTTGGGCACTTTGCTAATCAATGTCCAAATCCGAGGGCGGTGGAGGGGAATCACCATCAACCTCAGCAGAGGCCAAGGGAGCAAGGTCGTGCTTTCGCTATCACAACAACTGAAGTTGAAGTTCCGAATGATGTGGTAGCAGGTACTCTTGTTTTCCTCTCAAAACTAGCAAGTGCTTTATTTGATTCTGGTTCTACGCATTCCTTTATTTCTTCCAAGTTTGCAAAGAATATAGAATCAATCCCCGAATTTCTTGAGGTAGAGTTGTCAGTCAAGACTCCAAGTGGGATTATCCATGCATCAACAGTGTTTAGAGACTCTAGTGTTTACTTTGGTGAGCACAATCTTATCTCAAATCTAGTAGTCATTCCCATGATAGAATTCGACGTTATACTAGGGATGGACTGGCTCTCAAAGTATAATGCTAAGATCAAATGCAGAAGTAAGGAAATCTCAGTAGTCTTGAATGAACGACCTACAGTTATCTTCCGAGGAGAGATATCCCGAACTAATCCCTATCTAGAAGCACCTCCCATAGCTTTCTTTATGGAGTTAATCGGTGATGATGAAGAAGGGAAAGGGAGCATACAAATTGAAGATGTTCCGATTGTTTAGGAATACATGGATGTATTTCCTGAGGAGTTACCTGGACCTCCCCCAGAAAGAGAGGTAGAGTTCTCCATTGAACTCGTACCTGGGTCTCAACCGATATCAAAGACTCCATATAGAATGGCAAATGTGGAGCTAGAAGAGTTAAAGAAACAACTCCAAGACTTGTTGGAGAAGGGGTTTATCCGACCGAGTGTGTCTCCTTGGGGAGCACCAGTTCTCTTTGTGAAGAAGAAGGATGGATCAATGCGGCTATGCATTGATTATAGAGAACTGAACGGGATTACAGTGAAGAACAGATACCCTCTTCCAAGAATTGATGATTTATTTGACCAACTTCGTGGGGCTCAATTCTTCTCTAAGATTGACCTTCGATCTGGTTATCATCAACTGAGGGTGAAGAAGGAAGATATTCCAAAGACTGCCTTACGATCAAGATATGGGCATTATTAGTTTACTGTTATGCCCTTCGTCTTGACTAATGCTCCTGCTATTTTCATGGATTTGATGAATAGAGTCTTTAAGGACTACCTTGATAACTTTGTGGTAGTTTTTATTGATGATATTTTGATATATTCAAAAAGTCGGGAGGAGCATGAAAATAATCTGAGGGTTATTTTGAAAACTCTACGGAAGGAGAGGCTCTTTGGGAAGTTCAGCAAGTGTGAGTTTTGGTTACAACAAGTGGCTTTCTTGGGGCACATCGTAACCAATGAAGGAATCTCGGTTGACCCTGCAAAGACAATGGTTGTGGAGGAGTGGCCTCAACCCACAACAGTAACTGAGATTCGTAGTTTCCTTGGTTTAGAGGGATATTATAGGAGGTTTGTGAAAAACTTTTCACGGCTTTCTAATCCCCTAACCAAGTTGACTCGAAAAGGGGTTAAGTTCTTCTGGACAAAGGAATGCGAGGAAAGTTTCCAAGAGCTGAAGAAGAGATTGGTTACTGCACCTGTGTTAACACTACCCTCTATCGGAGAAGGATTTGTTATTTTTAGCGATGCATCTCTGAAAGGGATTGGGTGCGTCCTCATGAAAAATGACAAAGTAATTGCTTATGCATCTCGACAGTTGAAGATTCATGAGCAGAATTATCCTACGCATGATCTAGAGCTGGCGGCAGTTGTTTTTGCTCTAAAGATATGGAGGCACTATCTTTATGGGTAGAAATGTGATATATACACTGACCACCAAAGTCTAAAGTATATTTTCACTCAGAAAGAATTGAACATGAAACAAAGGAGATGGTTGGAGCTTATTAAAGACTATGATTGTTCAATTCATTATCACCCTGGAAGAGCAAACAAAGTCGCGGATGCGTTAAGCAGGAAAGATCCTGTTGTTCTGGCAACAATGAGGATCCTGGGAGATCCCTTGATTAAAGATCTAGTAAAACTGGACATGGGAATTATAAGGAAAGGGACATCATCAACCCTATCCCAAATGATTTCTCAACCTTCATTACTAGAGAAGATCAAGAAGGCTCAAAAAGAAGATCCTTTGCTGCAGGAGAAGTTAGAGGCTGTAAAGGATGGGAAGTTCCCTGATTTCAATATTGATCAAGAAGGTGTATTGAAATTTCGTACAAGACTATGTGTTCCATATATTCCGGAGATAAAGAAAGAACTGATGGATGAAGCTCATAGCTCTACTTTCTCTATACATCCGGGAAGCACTAAGATGTATAGAGACCTTCGTGATCATTATTGGTGGGATAACATGAAGAGGGAGATTGCCGATTACACTACAAGGTGCCTGGTGTGTCAGCAAGTAAAGGCAGAAAGACAACTTCCTAAGGGGGTATTACAACCGCTACCCATACCAGTATGGAAGTGGGATAATATCACCATGGGCTTTGTAACTGGTCTCCCAAAAACATCCAAAGGAAACAATGCGATATGGGTTATAGTGGACCGTCTCACCAAGACAACCCATTTTATCTCTATTCGGGAAGATTTCTCTCTGGATCAGCTTTCCAAGATATACGTGAAGGAAGTGGTAAGGCTGCATGGGGTACCACTATCCACCGTATCTGATCGTGACCCGAGATTCACATCAAAATTCTGGAGAAGTCTTCAGCATGCTCTGAAAACTGAATTGAATTTTAGTACGGCCTATCATCCTCAAACTGATGGCCAATCTGAAAGGACTATTCAGACACTCGAAGACATGTTGAGATTATGCTCAATGGAATTTAAAGGTGGTTGGGATCAACACCTCCCATTAGTGGAGTTCTCCTATAACAACAGCTTCCATGCGAGTATTCAGATGGCACCCTATGAAGCTCTGTATGGAAAGCGGTGTAGAACTCCTACTTGTTGGGATGAAACTGGTGAGAGGAAGCTTCTTGGGCCTGATCTTGTGCAAGAAATGACAGAACAAGTTCATGCCATCCAACAACACATAAAAGCTGCTCAGAGTCGGCAGAAGAGCTATGCTGACAATCGACGAAGAGACTTGGAGTTTGGTGTTGGTGACAAAGTCTTCCTTCGAATCTCTCCATGGAAGAGAGTCATGCGGTTTGGGAAGAAAGGGAAGCTTAGCCCTAGGTACATTGGCCCCTATGAAATCCTTGATCGCATAGGAGCAGTGGCCTATCGTCTAGCACTTCCACCGAACCTAGCTCAAGTTCACAATGTCTTCCATGTATCTCTCTTGAGGAAGTACATACCCGAACCTTCGCATGTACTGAACCCAGAGGTGGTACAACTTGAACATGACCTCTCTTATGAAGAGCAGCCAGTGGAGATCTTAGACCGCAGAGACAAGGTTCTACGAAACAAGACTACCCACCTTGTGAAAGTGTTGTGGAGGAATCATAAGTACGAAGAAGCGACTTGGGAGCCCGAGGAAACGATGAAGCAAAAGTACCCTCACCTTTTCGGCTAGGCCTCAAGTATAAATTTCGGGGACGAAATTTCTTAAGGGGGGAAGAATGTAACGACCCAATCTTTTTGAGTATTATATTAACTTACTCTTAATGATTTAATAAGACGTTAATGGTTAATGCAAAAAGGGGAGTTGATGGCTTCATCCAGTAGACTCAACCCTTACGAAGCCCACTTATCAGATCTTGGGAAGGAGGTAGCATCTGTGGGCTTCGCTTTGGACCAAGCCCAAGCCGAGCTCCAGCGTGTCAAGCTTGAACGAAAACGCTTGCAGGAGAAGTTCAAGTTAGTGGAGATTGCTACTAGGGCAATGTTATCTGAGCCTCCCTCAGATTCTCTCACCATAGCACACCTTACACTTAGGTCTTATGCCAGTGTTATAAGGGGCTATGTGATGAGACCCTAGTTTCCTTGTGTAATCCTTTCGGGTGAATAAATTGAGATTTCTTCCTTTAGTGATTTTTGTGAAATTTAAAATGTCTAGATAATTTTAGAATGTATTTTATTGATGAATTTTGAAAAAGGGATATTTTTAAATATTTATGTAAACCCTAAATAACTAATGATGTGTAATGATTTTCAAAAAATGGTCTTCTACAAAAGTGTTCATTAAGGAATTTGGAGTCTAATAAGATCAACTTAATTTTTGATGAATAGTAAATTATGAATAGTGATTTTACGCTTAGGATTAGTAATATGACCAAATGGATTAGTAATTTCACTCAAAGAAAGTTTTAATATAATTTAGACACCTAGATTAAGTAATGTGATTCAATAAAATGGGTAAATAACGGTTTCATAAATTATTAGTCAAGTATTAGTTTTTTCGGATGAATAGTGTTTTTTAATTAAAAATTTAATTAAAAATAATTAGAAAATTATTTTTATAAAAAGGACTTTATTTTTGAACTCAGAGCATCGATATTATGTTAAGGTAATTTTTGGGGATTTTTCTGAAAAAAATGAATTTTCGATGAATAGTGTTTTTATTTAAAAATTAAATAAAAAATATTTAGAAAATTATTTTTATAAAATGGATTTCATTTTTGAAATAAGAGCATTGATATTTGGTTAAGGTAAAATTTTGGGGTTATTCTGAGAAAGTTGAATTTTCAGTGAATAGTAAAAATACAGTTTTAGGGTTTCAGTATGTTTAATGACATCATAATGGTGTCATGATGATGTCATGAGATCTTTTGAGGGTTGGCCGGCCAAGGGTGATGAATTATTGTTTTGGGGGCCCCATGTGGCCTAACTCCATGATAAATGCCAAGGGAGAGCACATGGGTTTGAGAAAAGCACATGTGAGGTGTCCCTTGGCCATTAATGCTTTGTCCCCTCACTTTCCCTATAAATACTCACCCTTTCCTCCCTTAGTTTTCACTCCCAACTCTCCCCCAACGAAGTTCTGGTCTTCTTACCTTCCAAAGAGTCCTCCCAAGGTGCCCCCAAGCCCTCAAGGTCCAATCCTTTGAGTTTCAAGAGTCACGTTTTAAGGTAAGGGATCCGACCCCTCTCTTTCTTTTCATGTAATCTCTTTTATGTCATTCCTTTTATGCTCCATGTTTTTATGTGAGAGGATGTTCTTTTATATTCTTCTTACTGCCCTTTCATGTTTATATGATGAGATATCCCCTCTTACTCTCATCATTTCGTTTTATGAAAGTTTAAGTGACGCCGTTAGGCTGCCGAATTTTTAAGGGATTCTTTCACCCTTCTCATTCTTCAAGTTCGATTTTCATGTCAAGTCTTTCAAGTTCCTTTTTATTATGTTGGGGTATGATCTCTATATCTATCATACTGATCTCTTATGATCATATTATGAGGGACCCTATTTTATCTTTCCAATTCATTTTTATTGAAGTTTAAGTGACGCCGTTAGGCTTCCGAATTTTCATAAGAGAAATCTAATTTTTTTGTCTTCCTTCCATGTTTTTCATTTCAAATGGTATGTACTCCAAATATCATTACCATTTCAATATATCATTCTTATTCCGTCCCCCTACTGTTTTATGGATCATTTATGAGTGGGTGACCCATGTCCCCTCTCATTTCAATGTTTTCTAAAACCCCGAAACTTAGCCGTTATGCTGCAGAATTTTCCCCTCAAAATGACTCTCTCTTTTCTCAAAAATTATTTTATGTTATAAATTGAATACTCAAAGCTCTTATTTATAAAAGGGTATTCACATATATATCAAAATGTTCCATTTTGAATTCTGGGATTTACATACATGAGACCCGCTTTCCCTTTCCGTGGGTTTAAAGTGACGTAAAGATCATGTCTTTAAAGCAGTTTTTAAAACGTTATGATTATGAAATGAAACCCATTTATTTTATGATATGTGGGTTATTTATGAAATGTTTGATGATGATATATGTGGCTCACATGATAATAAAGGCAAATTTAAGGGTGCGCCCTGATAGCGCTCCAATGCATTGGGTAATGATGTAACCACTAGAGATTACAATTTTCATGATACCTTGGTGAATAACCTTGGTAATTTTCAAATGACACCTTGGGGATGGACCTTGGTGATATGTTCATGATTGTCTATGTTAAATGATGTAGCCACATCTTCAAGTTATGAAAAATGATATTTTTATTATGAAATTCCTCATGATTTCTTTCTCATGCCTTAAAGTTCTTTTCATGTCCTTATTGAAGTATCTCAAGTTCACATGTAAAATGTTCCTCTTGTTTCCCTTACTGGGCCTTCTGCTCACCCTTTCTTTTGATGTATGTCCCCAGGTTATGAGATGCATTAATGAACCTAGAATGAACTTAAGGAGACGCCTTTCAAGTGTTTAAGAAGAATGTTTTATGTTGTTTTCATGTATTATGTTCCTGGTTTCCAAGACACTAGACCTTAAAGATCCTCAGTTTTGTGTAATGTAATGAATGTTTATGTTATAAAATGGCGGGATGCCATAATATATATACCAACTATTCAAGAACCATTGGAATACATGTTTTCTAGCATATAATCTATTCCAACGGTTTGAGGGAAACTGTTGGGATATATGTATACCAATGGTTCAAGAACCATTGGAATACACTCTCTATTCTATAATCTATTACAATGAGGGGTGGGGGACTGTCTAGGGGGTGGGGGCTATCCATGGGGGAGGGGGTGTCCAGGGGGTGGGGGATGTCCTGGGGGGGGGGGGGGGGTTCTAGGGGGGTGTCTTAGGTGGGGGGGGGGGGCTATCCAAGGGGGTGGGAGTGTCCAAGGGGGGTGGGGGTGTCCAGGAGGTGGGAGGGTTGTCCAAGGGAGTATGGGGTGTCCAGGGGGTAGTATCCAGGGGGTGAGGGGGTTGTCCAAGGGGGTGGGGGCGTCCATGGGCTGGGGTGGTGTCCAAGTGGGTGAGGGGGCTGTCAAACCCATACCCCCTTGGACAACCCCCACCACCTGGACACCTCCCCCCACTCAGACACCCCCACCCCCCCGGACACCCCCCACCCCCATGGACAACCCCCATAACCCCCTGGACAGCCCCCCCAAAGACACCCCCAACCCCTGGAAACCCCTATCCCCTTGGACAACCACCTCACCCCCTTGACACCACCCACTTGGACACCCCCACATCATGGATAGCCCCCCTCACCCCTTGGACACCATCCCCCCACCCTTTTGGACACCCCTGGACACCCCCACCGCCTTGGACAGCCCCCATCCCTAGACACCCCGGTCCCCTAGACACCCCTAACCCCCATGGTCACCCCCCACCCCCTAAGACCCCCCCATACCCCCTTGGCCAAAACCTCACCCCCTGGACACCCCCATCCCCTTGGACACCCCCTATACTACCCCCCACCACACATGGATACACCCCACCCCCTAAACACTTCAACCTTCCTCGACAACCCCTCCCACCCGGACATTTCCCACCCCCGTTGGACACCCCCACCCCCATGCCCCCCCAACCCCTATACATCCCCCACCCCCAGATTCCCTCACCCCTTGGACACCCCTACCCCCCTTGGACAACCCCCTCACCCCCTGACAAAACCCCCAACCCCCTGGACACCCCCTACCCCCATGGAAAGCCCCCTCACCCCTATTAACACCACTACCCACCACCTTGGACACCCCCTGGAAAACAACACCCCCTTGAATATCCCCCACCCTTGGACATCCCCCCACCCCTTGGACACCCCCTGGACATCCCCGACCCCCCCTTGGACAGATTCCTTACCCCCTGGACACCACCCCCACCCCCTAGACACCTCATCCCCATAGACAACCCCCACCCCCTAGACACCCCCCAGACAACCCCTCCGGACACCCCTACCACCTTGGATAGCTCCCTTACCCCTCTCGAAACCATCCCCCACCCCTGGAAAACCCTTACCCCCTTGAAAATCCCCCTCACCACTAGACACCCCCACCCCCTTGGACACCCCCTGGACACCACCACCCCTTGGACACCCCAACCCCCTGGACAACCCCCACCCCCCCTTGGCACCCCATGGACACCACTAACCCTTATATACGCCCTCCCCCCTCCCCCCTAGACACCACCCCCATCCCCTTGGACACCCCTACACCATTGGAAAGTCCCTCACCTCCTGGACACCCCCACCCCCCTGAACACCCCTACCCTCTTGGACAGCCCCCTCACCCCCCTTGGACCCCACCCCCACCCCCCTTGAACACCCATAAACACCCCCACCCCCTTGGACACCCCTATAAACCACCACCCCCCTTAGACACCACCACCCACTGGACACCCCCAAACCCCCTAAACACCCCCTCCCCCACACACACACTCATGAAAGTACACACACACTCACATGATATAACACACAAATATTATAAACTTGAATGATATCACTTACAGGTTTTATTTTACATGAAAATAATTTAGCAGGTATAAAAGAACACTCTAACACTTACCATGATAGCAAGAACAAGGATAAAAAAAATAACATCTCAAAACATAATTTTAGGGAATCCCAAAAAATAAAAAATGAAACTGATGTGTGTGAGGTTTACTTTAGTGTTGCGAGTTGACCTGATATATCTGTTGATAAAAAAGATGATGATTAATGTTTAAAAAATGAGGCTAGAGGGAACAACATCAAAGAATCTATTGTAGGTTTTCTGTGTGAGAGAGATGATTCACAGGTTTCCCGACAAAAGAAAATAGAATGACCAAATATGGGGCATGATTAATCATTGAAAGGATTTATCATGACAATTATTCAATAACCAATGTGATAAAATGTCTTTTTATGTTTATAATGTTAGTTATTAAATAATTGACATAGAAAGTCCCGTATCACATCAGTAATTTTATAACCTATGTGATAAATGGGCGTTTTACCACGTCAGTAATTCTATATCTGACGTGATAAAGTGCCTGGATTCAATCTTTTGCGTTGGTTAAAAAATATCCAATGTGTTAAATCTAATCTCAGTGATTTATCACATCGGTTATAAAATAACCGATGTTATAAACCAATTTTTTCACCTTTTCACATAGGTTATATAGAACTGACATGAAGAATTCCAACATGTTAAATGTTTTTTGTAGTAGTCATCATATAAAATTAGGAAATAGATCATTTTTTTACATAATTAATATTTATATATTAAGATGTCAGGTCTATATATCATATGATAGGGTCTTTACAGTTGGTATTTGAGGAAGATTTAGTTAACCATTGGAAACCAGAATGAGAAAAATTTAGTAAAACATTATGGATAAGTCAAAGTATAGGAAAATATCAAGAAATTTTGATTGAGGATAGAGTGAGTGGTTTCCAATAAATTACATCCATGTATGAATACTATAAGTGTATGTGTATCTAGCATATTTTTAACTAGTGTTAATATCTCTAAAAAGAGGGAATTAGGATTTCACACAATCTTCAGTTGGTGATCCATAATGGGCCTTATTGCACACTTGGATTGAAACTACTTGGAGACATGATTTATAAATCCACAAAATATTTATAAACCATCATGAAGGATCTGAATATATGAAGATG